>JAUKNK010000229.1:0-47500 GCA_030765055.1 Mantis religiosa | reverse complement strand
CTTCCACCTTATTCTCCACCCCCATCCTGTAAAATCCACATCCCGTCACTTAGTGGTTAAGTCCCTTCCCAGGACACGCATACGTTTCATTCACGCCGGGCTCTCCCTCAGCCTGCCGACAGCATCGTCGTCAAGGACAGTTTGCATATCTCACTTTTCAGTGCTAATATCTATAGAAGTAACAATAATAAAAAGAAAGAGGTCTGCTCCACCTCCTCACATTACATGTTTCGTAAGTTTCCTTGAGGAATCGCGACTCTTCTATAGTTCGGAAGCATTGACAGATTTTGTCACCCGAAGTCTCTGTAGCGTGTGAAGTGAAGTTTATTGTTTTATGTGGCGATGTTAAATAAAACTGTAAGTATACATTAATAGCATTAGCGATAGTATTTTACGTAGATTGGTATTTAGTGGTAACAAATAGAAAATTCTTGTGAAGTTTTAAGCTATTAGCAGAAGTGTGTGGATTCATACTTTCTCCATTTTAGATTAAGAATTCACGTGCTGTCGGTTAGCTCTAGGAAAATTTGGAATGTCTAAGTGGAGAGGGGAAGCAGGTATATGTCTGCTTGTAGTGTGATCAGTCTTGCAATGCAAGAAGGACCTGCCTCTGACTGTACAATAGAAAGAGTGCTTACGAGTAGCCTTAGTTATTTGAGTCATTATTCTCTCTTACTTTAATGAAAATTATAATTTGGAGCTTCCCTCGCTTTGAAAGTCAAGCCTTGCTACTGGGCCTGCGTGTGACTGTACAACAGAAAGAGTACTAAAGAGTAGTCTTAGTTCTTTGAGCCATTATTCTTATTTATTTTAATGAAAACTATTATTTGGAGCTTCCCTCGCTTTGAAAGTGAAGCTTCGGTACCGCTTGCACTCCAGATGAATTTAGTGGATTTTGCTACGGCAGCTGAAACCAAAAACTTTGCAATACTAAATTGAAGACCGATAATTTCAAAATCTGGTGGCTTGAAGCTAAGCCTTTAATGTTAGTAAGTAGTGCATATTTGTAATTCAGTTATTACTTATATCGCTTTAGATTGCAGCAAATTAGTTTGTTACATATAAAAAGCCCAGGAGTACACATGGCCCAATAGACGTTGCTGATATCTGTATGTGTAAGAGGGATGGATCTGCGAAATTAGAGGTCCTTCAGCTTCCAATTTAATACTAGCGGATAGTTCAAAATTAAGTGATTTTCTCACTCATACCCGTTCCTCCATATTATCAAGTCTGTCTCTGGAACAACTTTCATTAAATGTTTTATCGTGACTGAATCCGTTTTGTAAATCAATTGCTATTTATTGACAGAAAATCTGTATTGAAAAATGTTACTTACAAATCAGTTTTAAGTAAGTCCTGCTTTAATATAAATTGTTAAATTTCTTTATATTGAAAACATCGTTTAAGCTCTGGTCGTTTATGACTCAGAAGTTTCTTCAGTACTATATGCGCAAGATTACTTAAGCGCTGGATTTACGGTGTAGTGCGCGCAGAGGGGAAGAAAAGAGAGCTAACACGCTTTTGTTTCTGCAGTGTGGTCAATCTAGAAAAACACAATTCAGCCAAAATGCGGTAAGATAAGCGAAGATATGCGCCGAGGATATCAGATGTGGCAACAAACAATTGAACTCCATCCGATATGCCATATGCTTATATATATTTACTGTTATAAAACACATAAAAGTATTAAACAAATATTATGACAGCTTTAAACCCTCACTCGCTTTGTGATTCTTCGATTTCCAAGTCTACTGCGTCACTTTCATCGCTTGTATCCTCTAATGTGTTAATAATTCCATTAATTGCATTTTCTATTACACCTTCGGTTCTCCAATAATGCATTTCCAGCTCCTGGATTTCTGGCTCTCGTTGACATTGCGTACTCTGTAAACATTCTTTATTTTTGCCCACGCCAGCTCAGTTACATTCAGATCACAGTTATACTGAGGTAGTCGAAAAACAGCGTGTCCTCTTTCGAGAGTCATAGCACTGACAGCATTGTCTTGCTTTTAGATTTGTTGTAAACTGGTTAGCTAATAATGAACCTCAAAATTGCTAAAAATGAAATGGCGTACGTGTGAAAGCTTAGCACATTAGCCACTAGATGTCACAGGGTGTAGCGCATTTCCTGTTTCAAAGTTCTCATCTGTGTTTACGGAAATAGGTGAAACTTACCGAATGAGGACTTGGGACCCGAACGCTCAAGAAATCTTGCGCATATAGTAGTTTTACCTTGCATTGCTCAGCCCACAATGTACCAACACTAGCAACGCAAAATGGCGGTAATGGGTATGATATTGCGTCGCAGTGTCTAGTGTTCACAACGGAACAGCATAATTCGACTATCACTCGAATCTCATGCTTTTTCGGTATTTTTACATTGACTTGAACTCAGTTTACACAACCTGGATGCTTTTGTATCCTTTCGGAAACTGAATGCGTTTCATTGAATGTTGGGAGTCCTCTTAACATCACTCTGGCATAGTTAACTATAAGAGGGATTAAAACATAAACAGGTAAGACAATAAACTTAGTAGCAAATTACATATTAGCGAGACTGTTTTGCTCGCATCACATAATTATTAGTGAACTGCAAATAATAAAATCATCGTTTGCTTAAAACTACATAGTTAAGAAATGCGCGTACTATAGTGACCTTTAATTCCTGGCGTCCTACATTCATTTTGTCAGTGATTAGCGACGCTCACTTATCTTCCTACATGGCTTAAGTTAATCGAAGTAAATTTTAAAATAAATAAGTCAGTTAATTATTGAAGTACTGCAGTATGTAAAACCATACTTTTCTTATAACTGTTTGTGCAGGTTCAACCTAACCTTAATTCTCATTTAATTCATTGCATCAGTACCACTAATACACGCCTTAGCGAAGCTCACTTTTCTGGCCTTGCTTAATTTTGGGTTGGTTGCAGCATACTTCATTTAAAACCTGAAGGGTGCACGGCATTTCACCTGACTACGATTAGATGTGCCACAGATGGCTTTGCTCCTGCATAAACTCACCGCGTAATGTATAACACTCTTACTTACAGTAGATGCTGGCACCATTTAATTATTTTTTGCTGCAGTATATGAAGCAACAGTTTTCTTAAAACTGCTTTATATAAAGCTACTAAAAAGCAGTGCTAAGCTTACCTTATATGCTTATATGCCTATGAAATAAATCAGTTCTCTGTAGTATGACTGTTAACCTGTGTGGGAAATCAGTATAGGTGACTAAATGTTTTTATCCGATACTAAATTATAAACCACATTCTGTGGATACCGCCATTTCGCGCAGAAAAGGTTAACTGCCATTTCAACTGCCTATTTGACAATCGTCTTATCATTCATGTTGCTTCACCAGTTAGTCCCTTGTAAACTCATTTTCATGAAAGTATCTAGTCGATTATTTCTACTCAATTTGCGTTGCAGTATATAATATATTTTTAATCCTATTGCGAGACAAATGTAATGACTCAAAATTACGAGTTTGTTCAGGACACATTGCGTTGACATCGCCATTTGCACTGGATTCCATAAAGAATAAAGGAACTCCGGACATTGCCCTGAGGTCAACTGCCCTAGAATTGATAAATGAAAAATATTCAGAACCAGGGTGGCTTAGAATAGATAAAGAAGGTCGCAAATTGAAGGTGATAAAGCCAGCTCTTGAATGCATTGTAGTCTATTTTCCATACACACAGAGGTGTCGTTGAAGAGTCATTCTCGTCCGAGGAGAAGGAGCCTTCGACCTTTTGCCATTCCGGGAATCTGTCCCTTATTGACGTTATGATGCATTTATAATAATAGACGGTGGGTAGATGGTGACTTCTTCTTTATGAAGTGTCACAAGTTGCAGGATGAAAGAGAAGATATATTGCTCATTACAGAAGAATATTGAGGCTATGGAGGGCCTAAGATGGAGACTAGGACGCTTTTAGGTTTCCCCAGGGTCAATGTCATATTCGCCGAGGCCTCGGATAAGGTGATTGAAGCTTTAGGGAAGACGGGAATAGAATTTGCGAGAGGTTGTGCATATAGTCATTTAATTTGGGGAAGGATAGATCTGAATGGATGTTGTCATTAGGAATGTACCATTCGGCAGCTGTTTTTACTCGAGGGTATCGGTTCTGAAGTATTTGAAGTTTGTAGATGTGCGTGTTTGCAGCTGCACCCCAGACCTGACAGGCGTAGGTGAAGATGCGTCTTATTACTGATCCAGCTAAGGCACTTCAGGTACATCCCGTATGTGGCAGCGAGTAAAGTGATTGTCTGGGACTTGTTGGCATTGATCTTGAGGTGGCAAGTTCTAAACCAGATGGTGAGCATGTCCACATAGCAGTAATTGGGTGCGTTCAGGGACGTAATTAAGGGGGGGTCCAGAGGGTCCGGACCCCCAAATGCATTATCATTTCAAACCTTTAATAAATATTTGAAATAGAACTTAGTTTAAAATAAATCGAAGAAGTTTATTCAAGCTTCTCATCTTAATATCTCTATTTATTGTCAGATAGACATGAAGTTATTTAAGAGATAAACGAAAAGTTACTGCACAGCAGCTGTAGAACTCGTTAAAATACACAAATAATGTAAATTACAATAATATATTGCAAAGTTAACCGATTCCGATATATTATAATTTGTTGATTAGAATTCCCAGATACTTACTTAAAGATATGTAATTTCTAGCTTCTAAGTTCCTATTCCCTTTTTCATTCAAGGAGAACTAATACTTCAAATGCATCAATCAGTGGTTCGCGTTTTAAATATCTAATTACTGCTTATATCACTTTATCCCAGGTATAAGAACAAAAAATGTGCAAGGCCTTTCTACAGACTTTATCCAAAGAAACAAGACAAAAACAAACTTTTCTAAGAACAATTTGTAGAAGCTTGGGTGGAGAAAGTCATGTGAATATAATATATTACACGTGTTTTTATTTTTTACTAACAGGATAAAAGCATATCCTTGATTAATTATCTATTAAAAGCAAATGGTTCAACGTAGATATGTTGGACCCCCCTCCGGAAATTGACCTTTAAATACGTGCCTGCCTATTCTCGATCATAAGTCAACAAAAGGAATAATTGTGTTTGGTCTTGCTACCTCTGGAAAGTACCTTTCTGACAAAGAGCCAATAAGATGTGCACCCTACCTAAGCAGGAGTGGTCATCAGTGAATGAATGAGTTACCTTAGTTAAATGCAGTCACCAGTACGAAAGCTGCAAATTTACGAAGGCTTCAGTGGAGAGTGACTGGACAGCACTTACTGGATTGCATTTGTTTTATGTGTGTAACAGTGACTTAAGTGTCATGTTAGCATTTTGCCAACTGCTTAAGATATTAATGTCACCGATCGCATTTTTTTGTGTTGGAGCAGCGACAAGCCAGTGCCGGTCACGTGCGCAGGAAAGAAAGTGCCAGAGTGGCACGTGGGCAGGAAAGAAAGAGACAGATAGTGGCGCGCAGAATTAGACGCTTGCCGAGAAAGAGAGAAAGAAACAGAAAGAGACAGAGAGATGTCTGGATGTCTTTCTGTCGCTGCGTCGCGATTGCTATCGACGAATCTACCGCATTCTAGAACAATGACTGGAGGTATAAAAACCCCGCAAAATGTTAGAGCGGAGTCAGTTGTTAGTTGTGTAGTTGGGTGATGGTTATTGCGACAGTGGACATTAGAAGTGTACCGCAGCGATTTCTTTCTTCTTTAGGTTTGGTGAAGCAACGAGTCCACCTTGAAGACTGTCCTTCTTTATGTCACGTATTTTTACTGCTGAAAGGGTTGCACAAAGTTACTGTTTAGTGCAATAAAGAGCATTTTAAATTTCGCAAACATGGCTTTTAATTCTACGAACGCACAAAGTCACATTTGGTGTCAGGAGTGGGACATAACGATGGAAGCTGCATTGGCCAAGATCTTAGGATAGCTGAAAGAAATGAGTGCAACGAATGACACACTCGTTGTGAAGTGGCAAATTACAACATGGCCGCGAATTTGGAAACGGAAAATACTAACCTGGCCACGAAGATGACCGAAATGAAGGCCGAATTAACCCAAATGAAGACTACAAACGAGGCCCTGGCCGCTAAATTTGAAGGGCAGTGGCCCGCGTGAAGGACGTCATAGATTTGGGCGAGGGCGTCCAAGACCGAGCGAACTACGCTAACGACCTAGAGGGGAAACCCGACAGCAGCACCAAGTACCTGAATGCCATGGTGGAGGACAACGTCGGCAGAATACTTAAAAATCTGAAGGCTGACGCGCCGGGACGCGACACATCTGCACGCGTCAAACCACCGAAGTCGACGGCACGTCAACTTCTGCGACCTTCCGCCGCCAATTGGACACAGTGGCCAAGCACAAGTGGTCGCCAGAAGAAGAGGTCACACAGCTAATAGCCAGCCTCCAGGGATGGGCCGCAGAGGTGCTGAACGTGGTCCAGACAGCGGCAGCGCCCAGGGATATCTGGGAGGCCCTGCACAACCGGTTAGGATATCCGCTTGGCCGCAGCCTATCACAGCCAACTGAAATCTAGGACGCAGCAGCTAGGGGAGACGCTAGAGGAGTTCGCCCTGGCAATCGAACAGCTGGACAACAAAGTCTTGGTTAACCTCACACCCGAATTCGCATCCCGAGAAGCCACCTACACCTTCATCGACGGGGTACGCGACGCTGCGATACGTCAGCACATAATGCTCGGCAACTGCAAGACCATTCACGAGGCGCTAACGGCCGCATTAAGGATGGAGGCGGCCAAGGCGATGGCTACCCCGACCCCGAAGACAAGGAGTATCCGCTTCAATCTAGACTGAAGACCAGCAGAGGGACGCCACAAAGACCAACGACGTCTGTTGTGGTGTGACCGGCCAGGGCACCTGCAGAGAGACTGCCCACCCTAGGAAGAGCAGCCGGAAAATGAGTAAGGATAGGCGGGGCAAGGGACATCTGGGTGCCGTCACCATCATCCCCTCGAATGACACTGCGTGCCGTCAGCCGACGTCTGGATAACAGCCTTATCTCGGACGGTTGGGTGAAAGTAAGGCCGTGCCGCGTGCTTATGGACAACGGGGTATACGTGACCGTCGTCTGACCTGACGTAGCCAGGGGTTTGAAATCCAGAAAACCGAGTGGACCATACCAGCTAATTACAGCAACGGGCAACACCTTGCATGTGGAGAGGGACGTCCTGCTGCAGTTGGCCTTAAGGCGGAGTGCCTTGCGTCTGTAGGTGTTCGTCGCTGAGGTGGCCGAGTAGGTCATACTGGGACTGGATGTCTCCGGATACACGAGGCGACGGTCAACGTCGGCAGGAAGGTTCTGCGGCTCAATGCAGAAGAGGTGATGCTCTGGCACTCCGAAGAACGCCTTGGAATCTGCAGGTTCATTCTGAGAGAAGATGTGGTTGTCCCCGCGAAAAGCGAGGTGTTAGTGATGCCGAGAAAGTAGACCAGTGGACGAAGAACATGATGCTGGACCGAAAGACGCCTGTGCATGGACTCTGTGTAGCCAGGACATTGTTGTCGAGCAGAGAGGAGGTGCCGCTGAGGCTGCTCAACCCAACGGACAACGATAATGACATCCAGGCCGAACGGGTTTGGGAACGTGTGAGCCCGTTATCAGCGGAACGCCAATCAACCAGACCAAGGAGCGGCTGCCCACGCAACACCTGGGGCTCCAGCTGGAAGGCCTACTGGAGAGGGTGGCCGACCCTCTGACCGCACAGCAGCTAAAGAAACATCAACATCAGGACATTTTCAGCCAAGGTCACACCTTCTACGACCGCACGGACCGAGTGATTCACCGAATCGACACCGGAGACGACGACGATGATGATAATGTATATAAGGGCGCTCAACTACGGCCGGCATCAACGCCCTTTAAAAATCTCGTCATGGCAAAGGCCAGATAAAAAAAATATAAAAACTATACAAGTGTAAATAAACCTATTAAAACTACACGTACAGAAAAATCAATCAAAACCTACTAAAAATTTCGTTTACTAAATCCTAAAGTATAAACTAGAAAATAATCTAAAAATATTCTCCACTACTGTGTTATCGTCCGCTAGCATTTCTGCAAAGATGTCCGGCAGCTGCAGAGACGTCCTAAGGTGTGCTAGGGAAAACATTCTAGTAGCAGGTGTCGTACAGATAATGGTTCATTGCAAAACGGATACAGTGGAGCAGGCTCCTTTTTAAAAGAAAACTATGAGTAAATAAGCAGTGCCCAATACGCAACGGAGCCAAACTCACCTCCTCGCGACGAGATGACCGACAGGAGGTAACCCAGGGAATCGGTAGTTCTTTCGCAGATCTAAGTTTATTATTGCGGAGAGCGGACCACTCTTCCTGCCAGCAGGTTTGCACAGCTCTCCGCAATTTGGCCCTAAAATCTTCCGATGTCACAGATGGTACTCGAAACCTGGGATTCATGGTAGCCGTCTTGGCTGCCGAATCTGCCATTTCATTCCCCCGCAAGCCTATGTGACCAGCGATTCATGCACACACCACGCTAACGCCAGAAGCGTGTAAAACGTAGAGGGCATCCTGGATACGCTGAACAATAGGATGGTAGTTGTACAGCTGCCATAGGCTTTGAAGTGCACTGAGGGAATCACTCAGGACTAAGGAGTCCCCCAACCTTCGTCTACGTATGTGTAAAATGGCCCGGTATATTGCATAAAGCTCTGCAGTAAAATTGGAAGTGCTAGTGTGGAATTCGAATGTATACGGTTCGGTTCCACACACGTAAACGCAACCGACACCATTTGAGTTATTGGAGCCATCAGTATATATTATAAAATGGTCCTGATATCGGGATAAAAATTCTAAAGAAACATGTGCGGATACTAGACATGGACATGGTAGATTTATCATATTTAGTCATGCCCAGATCAACGTGGGACGCTCTGCACAACCTAGGAGGGTATGTCCTCTCTCCCCTAGGATACATCTTGGGCATTTCAGTATCAAGATGTCTAAGGAGCTTCAGGAAATGAAAATCAGGAGGCTTTGGTTTAATAGAAGTGTTCCTATAACGCACGTCCATTAAGGTGTTAAAGAACGGCGTAAACGGTGGATGTGTGGGCATGCAATTAAGTCCACAGCCATATTTTGCTAATACATGTTGCGCCGGTACTGCAGAGGAGGTTCTGCAGACTCAGCATACAGGCTTATAACTCGGCTCGTTGGAAATGCCCCAGCTGCTATACGTATGCCAATATTATGGACTGTGTCTAATCTCTTCAGCACAGATGGTCGTGCTGAGCCATAAACGATGCTACCATAATCTAATTTAGAACGGATGAGTGCGCGATAAAGTCGCAATAACACTGTACGATCCACTCCCCACGATTTTCCACATAGTACCCGCAAGATATTTAAAGATCGGTCACATCGTGCTTTTAGTTGTGCTACATGCGACGACCAACTAAGTTTTCTATCAAATATCAATTCAAGGAACCTCGTCTCATCTGCAAAAGGTAGTAGAGCAGCGCCTAGCCGGAGCGTTGGAGGTAGTCGACTCTGCTGACGTCAGAATTTAACACAGATTGTTTTCTCAGCGGAGAATCGGAAGCCTTTTTTAAAGTCTAACTTTTAAGATAGTCCAAGGTGGTCTGTATACGGCGCTCTAAAACGGTGTGCGCTGAGATGTACAGTAGACGGCAAAGTCGTCTACAAATATGCATAACGAGACCCCCGGAGGTACACATTTCGAGATAGAATTAATCGCAATAGCAAACAACGTAACACTTAGTACCGATCCCTGTGGTAAAGGCGTTATGCTTACTGAGCAAAATTTCCAGTTCTTGTCAGTGTGCTCTTAAACCTCGTATGTTCCATTGTAGGATAGCCATTGGAACTATGGAGATAAGGTGTAAAATTTTGTCTACATTAAGACGACTTCATCGGTGGCCGAATCAATTTACCCTTTTTCTTCGGTGTAGGGCTAACACCTTTTTCGTCCGGTTTATCCTGGCGCTTTTTTGTTGCCATCCTAGCAAGGTGGTCAGTGTGTTCCTGGTCCATTTCTTCTACGGACGAGGCACCTTTCCCTATAGAAAACTTAGGTTCGAGGATCCCAAACCGGTTGGACACAGAGATCGACGATGATGACTGCCTTCGATCTGAGTTTTCACCAGAAGCTCCTCAGAAGAGGAACTTCTAGATATCCTAGAACTTTCTTTCTTGCCATTCCCTTTGTTTGTAACCTTGAGGAAATCTGATTTTGTGTAATTTGTTTTAAACTTTTTGGGCGGTGCATAGTAGACAACAACGGGATTGACGGTCGACGAGGCTGACGGCTTAGGTGATGACATTGCGGACTTCTCCCTCGGCGATTTAGGTGAGAGAGGAGCCCGCTTGGATGTCTTGGTAGGCTTCCGTGCTAGTGTGGCAGTAATGACCTTGTCTGTTATAGTCGCCTCAAAATCGCTGGTCTGAGTTGCGATTTCTTTCCTCGGTACCACCTTAGCAGCTATGGAGCTGTATGTATCGGACCTTGGGGCCGAGGGTAGACGAGTATGTAGGAGTTTCCGGGCATCCGAGAAGGATAACATCTCCTTGACTCGGATCTCCTGTATCGCCTTTTCCTCAAAGAAACGTGGGCACTCTCTGTGGCTGGATGGATGTTCACCAGCACAGTTGACACATTTTGCCGGGGATGTGCAGGCATCCTCGTGTTTAGACAGACCACACTGAACACATGTTGGCACACCGCTACAAAGATCACTCGTATGACCGAAGCGTTCACATTTGAAACACCTGAGTGGGTTTGGTATATATAGCCTAACCTCTATGGTCTCATACCCTGCCCTAAGCCTTTGCGGGAGGTCTACCCGATCAAAGGTCAGGAACAGGGTACGGGTAGGCACTAATTCCCCTGGCTCTCTACGTTGTACTCGGTATACAGCAGTGACACCCTGGTCTTGTAGGTTCTCCTTTATTTCCTCATTTGACATCCCGTCCAACGCACGGGTAGTGACAACTCCGCGCGATGAGTTCAGTGTATTGTGAACTGCAACTGTGACGGGATAGCTGCCCAATAACGTAGCTTTTAAGATAGTTGCTGCCTGGGAAACTGAGTGCACTTCCACAAGGAGTGTGCCGTTTCAGGAGCGAGTACAGGACTTGACTGAACCAGCAATTTTATCCAATCCCTTCTGGATAATGAAAGGGTTCAATGTCAGAAAGTTCTTGCCTTCCTCATTTCTGGTTACAACTAAGTAGCGAGGACAATAATAAATGCTTAAAAAGACAATATGCAGTTTTAAAAAATAATATTTAATGCACAGTGTGTATTCTAACAGAACAAAATTTCGCGTAATTATATAACTGTGAAGTATGATTTGTTTAATGTGCACAGCAATTGTTTGGGTAAGTGGCTTACTTTAAGATAGAAACTATGTTCTTTCTGACTATAATGGCAATTGGTCCTCTCTGCATAGTGTAAACCTCTCAGACTATGACATACAACTGAATGTAAGGTAACTGTACCACATATGACCTGCTACTCAATATGGCCTAGTAGCTATTTCTTGGTAACTATGATGGTAATCTGCTAGATAGCTGCTCATTCACATTTGGTAAGCTATTTCAATTATCTCTGTGTTACACCCAGTGTGCAGTGACTAACAGCCATTTCACAGTTGAGATTCGTTTGTTTGCCGCCCAAGTGTTATGATTTTATGCAGGTAAACTTGTTGTGTTACTGATACATTAAAAGTTTTCTACAAACGTGTTACCATGTCAATTATTTCATGTAACTATCCTGTTTTAAATTATATAATAACTTTTATGAATGCAGCAACCGTTGTGTAGCTATATGTGTGAAATGAGTTGCTTGTAATGTGGATCCAACATGGCCTATTAGGTCATACTCAGTATACATTGTAGCCACAGCAGACCATATTCAAAAGGTTAAAACTCTTCTTGAAGAAATTGGTATTTTTGGAAAACCTGAAGGACCTTTTAACATTGGATGAGCATTTACACAAAGAACCATGGGTACTCGCAAAAAAGGTTGCACGCAGAGTACACATAACTGGCAATGAACGTAGAGAAAATGTAACTGTTGTCTCTTGTGCAATGGCAACAGGAGCAGCTATTCAAAAAAATCCTTAAAATCTTTGTCACATAGGGAAACTCAGTATACAATGAATGAATGAATTCCTGTAGTTCCTCGGTGGAGCATAGGGCCTTCTGAACCGCGCAAACCCTAGGCCTGCAGGCAATGGGTTGAGAATCAGAAGTGTCTCTATCAGAGATTCCAGGATGGGGGATCAGCCAGCCCATAGCCGGGGGTGAAAGTTCAGTTTATATTATCTGGTGATAATAAACATAATGCATACTCTAAATCTCATTTCCTTAGTTTCATTAGTCTCCATTATTTTAAATAGGTCATATTGGGAATACAGTGCACTCAATATGCCCAAAACTAATCTTTTTGTATATCTGTTATTGTGGCTTGTGTAATCATTTTAGTTGTTCCACATCATAATATTACATGTCCAGTTTGATGAACTTTATATTGTAAGCAAACGCAATATATTATTGCCACTCACAAAAATGTAAAAAAAAAAATTATCCTTAGGTAGTCCATATGGGGTACAGTTACCTTATGTCATATAAGTAAATCATTGTAAGGTAAATCAATGAACTATTAATACTGTTTGTGTTCATAATTATGCAGTGAAAGTGCTGGAACTGTGTGTTTGAGTTGTTAATAGAAAATAATTTAATAGGTCTAATTAAAATGCTTACACATCTAAGCATTATTTCTTTTGACAGTCCATAATTCTTTATCTGTTCACCGGAATGAAACAAGAAGTGCATTAGATAGGTGCGACTATATCTGCTTTGTAAAATTATTATGTGGCTTTGCATCACTAAACGTAATGGATGTCTCATATATTGAGTTGAGCACTTTTTTCTATGTCAAAGATAGAGGGTTTCATCCCAACTTAGAACAATGAGACGATGCTTAACAGTGTCAGTTTCATGTCACATGTAACACTTCTGTGGGTTACGCCAGTAAAGTTATATCACCCTTAAAATGGTTAGCATTACAGAAATTGTGTACCAATATTACTTATGAACGGTGGCAAGTACATGTTGAGAACAGATGTACCACAGAATAATACAATAGATAGGGTATCATGTCTAAGAGAAAAACAAAATCTGTAATCACGAATATATGTGCTGTTGAGTTAGTAAGTATACGTGAATATTTTGGAGTCAGATCGATTGATTTACAACATTTGGTGACCCCGATGTCATTGGATTCCACGTGTTTATTCCTATCCTAGAAGAGAAGGAATTTGAAGTACAATAGTGCGTGGTAGCGAGTTGATATTTCTTCCAAGACGAGAGGGAATAAAATATTACTGAAGATAATATTATTAATTTAGAATAAAATATTATCACTGTGGAGAAATAGAAGAAAGGTAGGGTACCTGTGAGAACATGTTTCGCAAAGAAGATAAACGACATAAAGGCAATTCTAGCAAGAGGTATGTCTCCGGATATTAATGATGCATTTACGTCAAATTTTAATCGTTTAGAACAGTGCTGTCCAACTTTCTCATGTGCTCGGGCACATTTTACCCATACATAATGAGGAGGGGAACCACCACCACCACTGCCGCCACCGCCGACAGCGCCACCCCTACTACAAACATGTATCGGTGTAAAAGTGTTTCAAATAATTACATTTAAAATTGCTTAGGTTTCAATTTACATAATTAATGTGTAGTTTGGCAGTGCAAGTTCGCTGTAAGTGCAGAAAAATCCGGTGTGTAGCTGGAAGAAGCTGTTCTTAATGCGTCATCTAGATGTGAGTCTTAAACTAGATCGGTATTTATTTTTGATGATGCTCATGGAAGAAAATGTGACCTCGCAAAGATATGTCGAACCAAAAAAAAAATAAGTTTTCAAATAAATACTACCAATGATGGAATATTTATTCCTGTCCATCAGAGTCCAGAAATTATTTGAACTTGATAAACATGATTTCAAAGATATATTATCTTCCTGAAGATTTAAAATTTCCATTTCTAGTTCTTCAAGATTACGATTTCCAAAGATCTCACATATCCTACTTCCAAATTCAGTGACGTCAATTGAAGCGAATGGGTTACTGATAAACATAATCACTGGCTCACGTGCTGAAAGCTGGCTATGATGATGTGTGGTGTTTAAGGGCGCACAACTGCGTGGTCATTAGCGCCCAAAGCTGGCTGAACCTGTTACTAAACTCTATGACTAAAATTTCAAGATGCTGGACAAATGATAGAACATCACAGTCGCCGATATTTACAGTCCCTATAACTGATTTCAAAGTTGGAATGGTGATAGGGAGTTTCCTTTTAAATGTGTAATCAATAATTTTAGTTAATTGATGGAAATTGATCATTTCTTCACACTAGCCGTATATAGGCTAAGGCTTTTGATAGATAGAGTCAACATGAAAAATTCAATGCCATGGCCGGGATATGAAACACGGATCTCCTGGTTTCCGTCCAGTCGCTCTAACCCATTGAGCTACCATGGCCAACTTGCCGTCATGACAAATGACAAATGGAGAATTATTTTCCATTCGTCGATTTGAACGTGACCGGGACCACCAATTTTCCACCTTGCAGTATACTTGGAGTCATTTGACATCATGCACACTTCGCGGCAGTAGCTGAACCAGTCCGATACAGTCCGCGAACTCATACATTTAGTCTGCTACATAGTGTAATTTCGGGACAAGTAAGACTGTTGGCAGCATTGCTTTCAGTGGAGAAACAAGCATAGTTTGGCTGCAGTGAATTCTTCAGTATGGCTACATTACATGGTAAGAAAATAAACATACAATTAATAACGTTAAAAGAATGCCCACCAAAACGAAATTGCACTAAAAGTAAAGAAATTATATTGAAAATCGTGGTTGTATATAGAAACATAAACAAGTATAAAGGAATTAGAAAAAAACATTAGAAAGAAGAGCTGGAAACTCTTCACATCAAACTTGTGAGGTGATTGCTAATATATATGAATACTTTAAGGAAGAGACAATGCATAAGGATCGCTATTTTCCTGAGGATTCCAGAGTGATTAAAGAAATACAAGAAAGAGTTATAAATCACAGCAGAAAATTGGAGACTTTCAAGAAGAGATGAATACCGCAAATTATTTTAAATAGCTATGTACAATGTAAAATCCAAATTTGCCATCTAGCTCGGATAATGCTTCTTACCATAATACTAAAACTTCAGACTCTTTAAGAAGAGATACACCTTCTGGATTACAAAATCACAATATCCCGTTTGATGAAAATAGCACCAAAACAAAATTGAATGATTTAATTCTAGCCAACAAGCCGACCCAGAAGAACTATTTGATTGACCAAATATTACCAGAATATCAGCTGCTTCCTCCGTACCATCCAAATTTGAATCCTATAGAGTTAAATGTGCAGATGTCAAACACTGCGTTGCTTGTAGAAATGTAACCTTTAAAACGAAAGACGTTGAAATGTGCTGCCAATGATTTGAGTAAATGGCAAATGGAATGGAGAAAGGTGTGCTATCGTGTGGCTGAAATATGTAGAATAGGAATACTGGAAAATAAGATGCACTAGCGGAAGAAAAAATTGAAAGAATTATAACTGAAGACAGTGAAATGGAAACAGTGACGAGGATGACAGTAAGAAGAAGCAGAAGACGAAGGAGAAGAAAGTTAGGCGAAGAGATATTAAAATGTGATTAAAGACAAATTTGTCTAACTCCTTTCTAAGTTACTGTGAGTAAATGAACAGCCTTTCTGGAACTATTGTATTTAATTTGTTGGAGACTGTAATTCAGTCTCTTCCCTCTCTTCTCTGAATAGCGACGGGTGAAATAGACAATCCATTGATACTTGAGAGGTTGAAGTCATCGAAATGAGATACCACTGCCATTGAAGGCCAGGGCAAACAGGTAAGAGACTCGCATCAAAGCTTTCATTTAAATGTTTAAGTGTTCAAGAACCACTGTATAGTCGCCCTGCTGGAACGCTTACCATGGATTTATCTTGGGTAATAGACACCTCTCAGATAACGCGCTGATTACTCCACGTGGAGTAAACGTATATCTGCCATTTGTGATTTCTGCGAATTCCATTGGCTGAAGTGATGCGTTCATTGGTGCTTAGCACACGACCGGGAGGCGCGTCAGTTTCCCTCTCACTCTTACAAGAATAATCAGTGCGTTATCTGAGAGGTATCTATTACCAAAGATAAATCCATGGTAACCGTTCGAACAGGGCGACAATACAACCTATGGGAGTGGTAACCCGCTTGAAGTGAACCACGCGTGGTGTGCTAGTGTGCTCATGTGCTACTGTTTATTAACGGTTTGCATCCTGTGTAAAAACGTAGCTTTTTATGTGACCAATGATTATTATGCGATACGAGAAGTGTTTAATTATCCGTATTTAAGGGAGCTGTTCCATTCTCCAAACACCCTTTTCTTTATGAAAAAATGATGACAAACGCGACGTGGTAAATGTCGATAAGCCAACACCTGTTATTTCTTTATATAAAAAAAAAACTTTGCGGCGGACCATCTTCAAAATACACCAAGAAATTTAAGTCTCTCTCTCTCTCTCTCTCTCTCTCTCTCTCTCTCTCTCTCTCTCTCTCTCTCTCTCTCTCTCTCTCTCTCTCTCTCTCTCTCTCTCTCTCTCTCTCTCTCTCTCTCTCTCTCTCTCTCTCTCTCTCTCTCTCTCTCTCTCTCTCTCTCTCTCTCTCTCTCTCTCTCTCTCTTGTAATTTACATCCTCCAACGTAAAGTCATATCGGACAGTGAATGAATTGGGTGAAATGATGCTCAAATAAGTTCAGGGTCCATGCAGCTTAGAGTTACCCGACATTCGTCTTGAAGGATAAGGGAAAATCCTGGAAAAAACCTTATCCAGGTAACTAACCCTGACCGAGATTCGAACTCGTGACCTCTTGAACGAGAGGCAGACACGCTACCATCTACGCTGCCGAGGCAGGCGGCAAAGTCTCGTCGGTATGAGGAACTTAAATGGCTGTACGGAAATGGCTATTATCTAAAACTGTACTGCTGGCCCTGTTTGCTTTTCGGCGTTACAAAGCGCACGTGGAACAACAATAGCGTGACGAATTTGAACAAAATTACCCGGGCATTCGGAATGCATGAAGCGTCTTTAGAACATTTAAGGAATTGTGTCGGATTGAAGGAGCTGTTTTAAAAAAAAAAAAAAAAAAAAAAAAAAAAAAAAAAAAAAAAAAAAAAAAAAAACACTAACAAAATTGCAGTCGCTCTTCGGGAAAGCTCACCTCTATATATTGAGAAACAATGAGAACGTTATGCTGAACAGGCTTTGCATGCAATATCCCATTAAGGCTGCTTTATTTTCAAGTAGACAAGGAATGGCGTTTCGTGGACATAATGAAAGCGAGGACTCTTTAAAGATTATTTTAAGGGAATTTTGGATTCAAATCTAGAGGGAAGCCCCATCGAAATTCAAAACCACCATTACAGCATAAAATCTGTTTTTTTTGCACGGCATTCAAAAACAATACAAAATGAAATTACAGAGTGCATCTCCGATTATATAAGGGGCTCTATTAATTATGAAATTAAGAACACAATTTTTCTCGGTGCAGATAGATGGCAGCACTGACATATCACAAAGAACACAAAGCTCTTTAATTATGCGATATGTCAATTCATGTGTAAATACAGTTGAAAGATTTCTGCGCTTCTATGATGTTAGTGAAGGCCGTGCTTCAGATGTACTTTTTCATGCACTTGATGATTCATTATCAGAGTTTCATTATAAATGTAAACCTGTGGGATAATTCTATGATGGAGCCGCTGTTATGACCGGGCATTTAAATGGTCTCCAAGAGAAGGTAAAAGACGTAGAACCCCAAGCTGTCTTTTTTCATTGTTTTGCGCATGAACTTAACCTAGTTTTGTGACAAAGCTGTGATGGAATTCAGAAGTGCCGCATTTTTTTTTCAAACGTAAGTGGAATACCAGGTTTCTTCCACCATTCTACCCAACGATCTTATGTACCGAGATTGGAAGATGTGTATCTGCAGGTTCAGAAACTAGGTGGTCCTCGGTTTCTGAGACCTTAAAGGTAATAGTAGAAGAATGGGACATTATAACACGGGTATTTGAACATATAATGAAAAAGGGTGATTGAACAAGTATTCGTCAGGCTTATTCATAAAAAGTTTAGTAGTATTGAATTTGCGTTCGTGTCTCTAAATTTTAAAGACATGTTTGATATGACTGATATTTTATTCAATGCATTGCAGAAGAAATCATTAGATGCAGGATTCTGTGCAAACATAATTTACAATACACTAGGCGCTTTAAACAGTAAGAGAAATAAATAATGTTTCAATCAATTTAGTGAATCAACTTCATTGAAAGTAAAAACCCCTTCTGAAATACGAAATCTGTCCTTAGATCAGTACAAACAAAACTTGAAGTCCCTATTTTGCCAATTACTGTATAATATAATGACCGAAATTAATGAACGATTTGAAGACATGAAAAGTTTAAAATTTCCAAAGCTTACTGACGTTTCAAAATTCCAACAGTGCCTCAAAATATTTCCCTTCGAGGCTTTGAATAATTTAAAGCAATGCTACCCAAAACTGTTTTCGGATACGGAAAGACTAAGGAACGAACTTCAATTAATTTAACAAAAGAAGGCTAATGAAGGTGTTAATCTTCAGCATTACTGAAGTCTTTAAAATAATAATATGCATGACGTTTTACTGATGCATACAAACAGTTTAGCCTGGCTCTTACTAGTTGTTCTGTCCACTAGTTTTTCCGCAGAACGATCTTCGAGCTTAAAGACAAAATAAAAATTATCTGTGAAACAGCTAAGGCAATAACAGATTAACATAGCCTTTTTTGTAATTTACGTCCTCCAACGTTAAATCATATCGGGCGATGAATGGAATGGGTGAAACGATGCTCAAATGAGTCCGGGATCCATAGAGCTTAGAGTTCCCCGACATTCGTCTTTCAGGATTAGGAAAAAATCCTATCCAGGTAACTCGCCCCCACCGAGATTCGAACTCGGGACCTCTTGAACGTGAGGTAGATTAACACCGTTGGCTACTATTTCCAGTCAAAAGGACGTACCCAGTGAACTGATGAAAACTCAGCCCTTCTACGAAGACTTCATAGATGCTTTCGCGGGGATGAAAAACAGCAAGATTGACTTGATATATAAGCAGTAAGTTAGTGTTATTTTAATTAACTAATAAGTGAAGCAATAAGCAGGAGCACCATTCTTTTGTTTTTATTGCGGTATTGTAAATTTTGTTTTCTGTTTTCCCTCCCACTCGAAGTTTATCAGACAGTTAATATCGTCCCTATTACGAATTCATACGCGATCATTAGCCTACTTTAAACTTGTCGCATTGATCCTATGACAGTAGTAATGATTATGCGAATTTAGGTTATCCGATTTTCCGAGTAATAATACGCAATAGTTTCTTGCCGTGCCCGACAGAATATTTAAGACAACGAGAGCCTGGCAGAGAGTTTTATTAGTGTTTCGAGTGTCAGTCAGTTAAGCTGAGCTGAAGAATACGGCTAACGACCCCCTTACCCAGTTACTTTAGCATTAAAAGCAACTTTTTTTTTTTATTTGGAAGACGAAACATTAATTTCAAGACCTCCTTAAATAAACCCCACTAAACAACCATTTCGTTGATTCGCTTATGTTTGTATTGTCTGATATCAACATCGTACGTGTTTTGTTAAAAATGTTTTATCCTTAAACTTCATGTATCCTGCACATTTATCTATTTCTTATGAGCATAAAATCGTATAATGGAATATTCAAACATTCATTTCAAGAGAATTTAAATGGCTCGTATTTAAACACGCTAACCAAAGGTAAATCAAATGATTATTTAGAACTAAAGCTTTGTCAGAGTTGAAATGAATGTACTGATCAACATTGGAATGTTACAAACTGTGTATACCTACGTACAAGAATACTTCGAGCTTTTTGTATCATAATCAAGTCAAATAATTGATTCAGCCAAAATGAACCCAGTTTCAACAACAAGAATTACATTTGCTGAACTAATGGTGCTTTTGTACTGCTGTTGAGGAGGGTTTCGTGCACATACTTCCACCAAGCAATAACGTCGGTAAACTGGTCTTCCAAAATCTGGATGATAACGGCGTTTCTGCAACTCTGTACCTATGTGTAGGTTATACCGTTTCATTCAGCATGGACATAGCTGAAATTGTGAGTGCTGCAGTTTGGATTCCTGACCAGGAAATACATGTGGATGAGGTTCTGTTTGGGTGGAGCACTGTAATAGTGTCTGGAGTCATCTTTATAACAGCGATAGCAGAAAGAATATCTGTGCTGGATCAATTCTCCTACAGCAACGTGTTTGCAGGAATTGTGAAGCTTCTGATGTTATTATGGGCAATTTCGGGCAGCGGTGGCTCACAGAGTATCGGGGTCGAGAATTGGTTGCCACAGCTCATGCTACTGGTAGCATGGCGGCCCTCATTGCAGCAACCTTCCAGGGAAGACATCTATCGCTGCTTCACGAGCTGAAGGAATGCTCCTTATAGACAATCAGTTCTTCAGACATCATCTTAACAGGTGAGCTTCTTAGCTTATCTCAAAAAAGTCACTATTCCTATTAGTTTTCATGCCAGTGTACTTCATGTCTGCTGTCGCTTACCAATCGACTTGGAGAACTAGATACAAATTTAGTACATGATATGAGAATATTGTTTCGTAACACATCTAAGTATATAAAACCATCTTTAAAATGACTTAAGGTTTGACAAGAGCCTAAAAGGGACAACTGTTGGGCATTTTCCTTAGGGAGCACTAGTATTGAGGCTTATAGGTTTAATCAACATCTCTTTCTGGCAGACCATGGTTACTCCGAGTTTGTGTTAAGAACAGTAGAACGTATCTTTGCAATACAGTTTTATCCCCGTAAGGTCTATTTACACCTAAGTCTGTTACAAATGACCCTGGTAGTGTAACTCTAACTGTTTCTGCAGGTCGTTCGGAGCGATGTTATCTCGCATTATTCCTTGAGTTTCCTGGAGGACCACCTCAACCTCGTCCTGTTACATCTCCTTTGTAGCATAACGGGGATCTTGAACTCGTGACGTCATCGAGGAAGTTCCTGGTAACCTCGGTCATACCAAACTTCAATTACGCAGCCTTGGTGCCGTTGTTCACCATCATGGCGGATGGCAAAGAGACGGAAAACAGATAATGAAGTGCTCCGGTCAGTATATGCTATCATGAACGTAGGACGCCACATGGACACCACCAGCGTATAACCAACCCCTCACTAACTCCGAGGAAAGGACTTTCGATAGAACGTAAATCTTTACTTTGTTACTTTCATCACTTGAAGTCCAAACAAATCTTTTTGTATTAAATCGTAATCTGCCAAACAATGTTTTGAAGTATAGATAATCGGATATTCTCAAGTTCTCGTTAATGCATATAAACCTTCATTAGTCCTTTATGCATTCCGTATCAAGCTCAGTGGCTTACAGTTCGCATTAGGAAGTCCCGGTTTCGATTCTCGTCGACCTAACACTCTGACATTTGGTTTTTCTTTTTTGCCTAGTCGGTAGGCAAACATTGGTGCTTTCTCATCTCATTTACCAGCATGGCTTCCTATCGCTTACAAACTTTTCAGCTTTTTGCCATTTTATATCCTCGTTGTTCACAATAAGGCCGATTCGCTCTTCAAGCTTGCAGAGTTATCTTACTTCCATCCTGTATTTGTTTGAACTACTGGAATCATAAACTCTAAGTGTTTTTATTTGTATTTATAGTATGTAAATGACCCTTAAATTGTTCTCCATTCATGTTGTGTTGTATATAGCTCATAAACCATGGGTATATACAAATATTTAGTTAATTGAGCAGCATAACTCAAAAAGGCAAGGTTGACTAAATACCAAACCTACTATTTCAGTTCAGCAACTTCCATGAATGCTTAACCTTTGCATAACTGGCTAATCGTAAGACAGAGGCAAAACTTATATCTCGTATAAATCACAATTTAAGTCGCATACCTTATTTTAAGTGAACCATTCTCCAGATATTTCTTGTTACTTGTCTAAACTATCCGAAATTTATAATTTTCTTAAATACTATTATGTGACTCAGTTTTTATCTATTCTGTTGACCTCTTCATTGATTTTGTTGGAATTTTCAGATGCCTTGACGTCTTCCTCACACACAGAGAGCAGCGGAAGAAAAATCGTCCAGACTGAGGCTACAGCAGCAAGTGCAGTTAGTGTTTCTTGTTCAATTAATCTGGTGTATTGGTATCCACACTTTTACCAACGTAGAATACTATTGGTTCGTATAAACATAAAATTTGAAATAAAAAAGAGAAGGAAATTAAAAGAACACACTTCCTTTATCTGGTTGTCAAATCAGACAGTGAATATGATGGATTAATTTCCTATTCATAAGTAATAATTTTGAAGCAGTGATATGAGATTTTCCCTGTACCCTAAGGAAACTCACATTCCTCCCAAATTTTTAATTTAAACTTGGTATACACAATAAATATATTTTACTATCAAACATTTCTTCATTCGTATTTTCCAGGTAAACCACTTAGGAGTTCCCATAAACACATGAGACAACTACCTTAATGGCGACTTACTACATGTAAGTACTTTAAGGCCCGGGCTTTATAGCTAACCACTATTAGGTCAATTGTTGGAAATTAATTGTTCTTTCTCACTGGCCGTGTGTAGGCTAAATTGTGGAAACGTAGAGTCAGAATGAAAAATTCAATGTCACCCGGGATTTGAACCACGGATCTTCTGGTTCAAAGAGCAAACCAGAAGATCCGTGGTTCAAATCCCGGCTATGGCATTGAATTTTTCATTCGACTCTACGTTTCCACAATTTAGCCTACTCACGGCCAGTGTGAAAGAACAATTAATTTCCAATTTCTTCATTGTAATTAGTTTAAAGAAAACATAATTTCCTCTAATGTTACGGAATTTTTCAACATCTTTAATTTGATATATGGGATATAATAAAATTATGTTCGTCTGAAATATTTCATAATATTTCATAGCAACATTAACGGTAAGTATAGAATATTAGTTGCAAAGTGCAAACATTATTTAAAAGAACTCAACACATGTGAAGACGTTGCAACGCAGTGTATGTGTGAACAACTTATTTTTGTTCTTAAAGTAGGCTAACAGAGTTTAACTGTGCATGCTTTTGTTAAGGTGAGATAGCTCGAACCCTTGTTTATGTTTCGAGTATTGAGAGGATAGAGAAAGGAGATTCGCATTACTTCCTATCTGCTGCTGGGCGATATTGCAGCACCCTACGTGAAGAAGCAGATGACCTTCACGTATCTTCTTTTAAAAATCAGACTGTTGAAAAAGGTTTGTGTCTGCGTGTCTTTGAACAGCATAATTCTAAAACGAAAAGTCGATTAAATATCAAACTTGTAGTTAAGTTCAGCACATTCCAACGATTAGACACAAAGATTTAAAACATACCCTACCACAGAACACCCCTTACAGGACTATTTTCGAACATTTTGAATTTTTCAGAAATAGCTCAATCGGTTTTGACTAAAATAATATGTGTTTAACACAAAAAGGAATTTCTGGTAATGTCTTCAGAAGTGCTCTTAATTCTGGATGACTTTCTTCGCAACTGTAAACCGTAAGAGATCTCAAAAAATGCTGATCTCGTTAAAACACACAGATCATGTCTAATACATTTCTTTTGTGGAGTAAACCGTTTTCGGGATTGTCCTTGTTCATTAATTTTCCAATACTTTCTTTCTCAAATGCAAAGTCGTATTCATTTTTTCAGCTCTTCACTGTGCGAACGGAATATTTCAAAGCCCTAACGTAGCGACCAACTGCGCCCTTAAAGAGCTCTAAGCATCGCACTTTCCACATACACCTACAAGATAAATTTAGCAATAAGGACAAATTTTTATCTTAATAAACATAAAACAGAGGATTAAGAGTTTGTAAAAATAGTTTGTTCAAGAATAGAGGAACATCTTGCAAATGCAACACATCAAAGTATTAGGTAAAGTTGAGTTTTTCCTGAGTAACTGTCTACCCTGTTTTTCGAAAGGTATGAGCCCTCTCTGTGGGGAGAGATGGTCCTGTGGGATGTCCGTCGGTAGCTCCAACTACGTTAAACGACTTGTTTACACACAAATTGTCTTCTTTCAAAGCAATCATTGTCGCGCCGTGGCTGAGTGGTTAGACCGCTCGTCTTTCACCAAGGCGGAGGTCCTAAACACCAACTAAAGATTGACCGACCTCGTTGATCTCACATTGACTGCCACACCCACAGCCTTAGAAGTCATTAGGACCCGACTGGACACCTACTCGACAGCATCACAGCCAGACCACAGCAGACGACAGCACTGACGACACACAATACAAAGCAACAGGAAAAGACACCGGACACAACCTTCAGACTAGGTTGGACTGGACTCTAGCTCTAAAAGGGATCTGCCTATCGCTTAGGCCTACTGTATTTTTCTATCCCCATTGTATCTACAAGGTAATATGTAATGACATTTCTACATACGATCATTATAATTAACATGAAGTAGAGAGAAGAATAAGCTTTTAAAGAATAGTTTGTACAAGAATGGTTAGAAAATCACATGAATGGAACAATCACATCTTTTATTTTTCTACCTCTTCCAATAAATTATTAATTCGTCACACTAAATTGTAATAATTAATTAGTTCCTACCTTCCTATTTCTGTTGGCAGGCTTTAAAAAGTCTGATTTTTTTAGATTCAGACACATGTCAGCTGTCAAGCAAAGGACGTTAAGGGTAAGAGGGAAATGTCATTGAGATGTAGACGTAAACAAAGGTTGCCAGATTGCTCACATTGGTGAATCACCTATTATGTGTTTCAAATGGGAAGAGTTCTGACCTTTAGCGAATCAGATGCGTTAGTCTTCACTGTTGCCACCTCGTTATCCCCATTCTTCTTATATTTCTCTCTCTTACACCAACACGGCGCTGAGGCGGGTTTTCTCCGGGACCTGCGGTTTCCCCCACCATCTCATTCCACCGGTGTTAAATCTTCATCTCATGTATCATCAGTGTCACCGCCTGCGGTGCCGTATGTAGTAAAAGCGGGCGTTAAACATTACACATTTTCTCTCGTTCACTTGCGAATGTTCGTGGCGCTAGACGCAAGGGAACGCAAACTGAATTTTCCAAAGTTGTATAATAATGAAGTTGTTGAAATCACAATTGCAACATGAATATTCGTATATTACGTAAATGTGTTAAATATTTAGTTTAAAGCTAATTACAGTTTATGAATTACTTATTTTTTAATCCAACGAAAATACCAGTGGTGCATCCGTATAGCTGTGAATGTTACTTACGTTAAGAGATAGTTCGTCATTGTCTTCATCACCTGAGTACTGCAAATTTATGATGATAGGTTCGAAAATTTCGTTTCGTTTAATTTCAGGGGAAGACAGGTAGTGGCGGTGTGACGTCACCGCGCTGATTACTGCTGTCGAAGGAATAGTTTGATGTGTGCGGGCAGGTAAGACAGGAAACCTATTGTTTTTATTTTTTTGTAGTTTTACGTCCTCCAACGTTAGGTCATATCGGACGATGAATGGAATGGGTGAAATAATGCTCAAATGATCCCAGGGTCCATAGAACTTTATGCACAACTTACATCTTTGGTGTTGTAATATTAATGCTGACTGCTTTAATACACAATTGGTCACACTTTATAAACAATTACATTTTGACTCTGTGCTACGAGAATATATATACAATTTCAAACTCGAGTTTATCTGAAGGACACGCATGTTATAAAGTAAATAAAATAAAACAAAACATCAAGTAATTTTCTCTGCAAATTGGAGACACATTCAGAACAAAATAAGGTGGAAATTTTCCGACACTTTCTGTTTCGTTTTTCGTTAACTAGTTTATCAATGTCAGGACGTAATGCCTGGGAAATCTGTAATCGAAGACTGCGTGTTAGATTGTCATCCAATAAGGAACTTTGGGGTTTGGACATAGCTAATTTCATAACAGAAAAAGATTGTTCGCACACGTATGTCGAGCCAAACATACACAATGTCCGCGTGGCAAGTGGATACAACTTCGGAAATCTGGTTTGGGGGACATTCTTGTAAAAATCAACCAACTCATTCTTGTTTGTATATTTGTCATTCAATAAATCGTCACATTGTAAATTTAAAAGTTCCATTAGGTACTTGGCAGCTACATTGTTGTCATCTAGTGCGCTAGACTGATTGAACCCCTAGATTCTGTACTCAATGCCCCATTTATATAGGCAACTTGGTGCTATACGGTTCTTGCCTGACGTCACTCGCACTGCAGGCCTCGCTCCCGACTAAAATACGTCACAACTCTCCAAGCTGTGTTCCTCTGTGCCATTTCCTTCCCAAAGTCGTCTTCTTGTAGTTTATCTGATGTCTCACGCAGTTTTCCCAGTCTTGTTATGTTCCTTGTCAATTTCTTCGTGAATAAGTAGTTCAACGTCAGTCAGTTTAAAAAATATTATTTCTGTTTGCAACATAATTTGAGCCCACAGTAACTCTATTGGATTGTTCTAGCAGAAGTCAGGGGGGAAGGTAGATCGCGTCTCATTGACCTAGCTGATACACTGTTTCATGGAAGAGTAACTGATGTTAGATTTTAAAATCTCTTAATTAATGTTTAAGCTATACATTTCTATGACTATGTATCTTGAATTTTCTATGAGCGAATATCCTCTATGCCATTCTATTCATTCTGATTGAATGATGCATAATTTTGAATGAGTAAAGAACGATAAGCGATGGATCTAATTCAGGAAAAACGTAGAGCTCAATAAACCACAGAGTTATTTATGTCAGATACTTGTTTTACATAGGTTAGCAGCTTTCGAAATATTTCATTGCAAGTTGCAAATTAAGAGCGACATCTGTTGGGTTGGGATGATGCTGAAAGTTTATTTCCCCCATCCTCTGATAGAGGTCATGACAACGACATCTGAATTTATTCCTCCGTACTTCTATTAAACATTGGAAAGTTGTTATTGTATGTTGTGTTAAACTATTTCTTAATAAGAAATTATTTTTGGATAAAATATAAGGAATAATTTAAATTGGGTCCAAGATTATTTGTTTATAAATGTTATAATATAGTACACTCTATGCCAGCGAATTTCCAATGGAGAGAAAAAATCGTGTGACATAAAACTTTTAAACAAATCCCTGTCGTCATAGACACATCGTCTGTTCGCTACGGAAAAAAAAAACCTCATAATTCTTATGACGGCTTGTACAGTTTTATGAGGTTAAGTACGTAAACCAGAGATAACTGTAGTTATTTCAGTTAAATTTTAAATCTATTCAGCAATTTCTTTCCAAATTAATATCCAACCATGCATGACAGCTTTCACAAATGTTTCTTACATCGAGAAGGAAGCTGTTCTACTCTCGCGAACGTGCCTAAAGCGATTATTTTATATAAGTATTTCCTTAAGCCTACCTTTTAACAGCATATCTCAAGAACAGAAAGTGTTGACGATACTAACTTTTTATTTAAGTCATGATTCTAGACTAAAACATTGCACGTGATGGTGTTGATGGTTCATTGATGATTCCTTATTTAAAGATATCAAGCCGAATTTTAGTGGGTAAGACCGTTCTGCTTTCCACATTTACTCGTTCTGTCCACTATATTCAAATTTTGCATTTATCCAATTTATGAATATATTCATATCACTAATTATGAGTCCACTGGAACAATATTTATTTACAAAAGAACGAGATGTTTCTTTTTTCAATTCCGATGGACAAACACAGCATTATATCACGTTAAGGTTATTACGATACTGTTATATCGGTAAAATATTTTACTTTGGGTAACATTTCAGTGCTTCCACCAGCGCGGGCCGCGCCGTGGCTCAGTGGTTGGACCGCTTGGCTCTCCCCAAGGCGGCCCGGGTTCGATCCCAGATGACCACAAAGTGAGATTTGTGGTGGACAACACGGCGCTGGGGCGGGTTTTCTCCGGGACCCCCGGCTTCACCCGCCATCTTATTCCACCGGTGCTCCATCTTCATCTCATGTACCATCAGTGTCACCGCCTGTGGTGCCGTATGTAGCAAAAGCGGGCGTTAAACACTAAACACACAATTTCCACCAGCGCGAATGCTCCCGATCCACTTGTTTTTTAACGAGTATTGGTTTTATGTGAGAATCATTTTGATTCGGAGGAAAGTTTCCGATGGAACGGTCAGACGTTGTTGCAAAATATTCGCGTTTCTAAGAATAATGAAAGAGGTAAGGACTTTTGGTGCTCCTATTATTTACTTAGATGAAACCTGGATCAATATAATTCATACGAAAAACAAAGCGTGGAAAAGTGAAGACGATTTTGAATTTCCACTATGCATCCCAATAGGCAAAGAACAACGTTTTCTTACCCGCGAGGAGTTCGCCAGGTCTCATTCCCAACGCTCTTCTGAGTTTTAAATCAAAATCAAGCAAAGACTATCCTGAAGAAATGGATAGTGAAACATTAAAAAAATGTGTTTATTAATCAGTTGCTACCACCCCCCCCCCAAATAGTGCTATAGTAGTAGACAACGCATCTTATTCTACTCAAGTCAACAAGACTCCGATATCATCACTTAAATCAGTAACGCAATCATGGCGCCGTGACAATAATATTGAGTTCGATCCGCGTTCCACCAAAGCCGTACTTTACGAATTAATAAAGCTGAAAAAAGACGGTCTCAGAATTTATGAAATAGTTCACATAGCGCAAATGCACGGCCACGCTGTAGTACGGCTACCTCCGTATCATAGTGATTTAGATGCTATAGAATTTATATGGGCACAGATAAAGAAGATGTCGCGAAACACAGCATACCATTTAAACATAGTGAGTTCGAACGAAATCGGCGGGGAGCTTGCAACACGTTGAAAATATAGAACAGTTTTATTGGGAGAACGATGGATTAATAGATGAAATTAGTGAGAGGTTCATAATTAATTTAGAAGATGATTCAGATGGTGAACATGAGGAACATTATACAATTTCTGACAGTGAAGAAGGGAACAGGAACCAAATTTGGAGGACGAAGAACAAACAGACGAAGAAGGATCATACGCCACTGATGTATCTGCCGTGCCTGAGTGCCTAGCTGGTCATAAAAGAGGGGCAGGTTAGAAAGAGATGGTGAGTACATATTTCTTTCTCTTTCTACAAACCAGGGGCTACGTTAAATCTCGTGCATTATAGTGGTAGAAACGTTTCAAAGACTGTCCAGAAGTCGTTAAAGACCATCACTCGGCACGCCTTCGCACGTCAAGTACTGACGACCATATAGAAGAAGCAAACAATGTGGTTCTGAGAAATCGCCAAATGACGATCAGAAAGGAAGACCAAAATGTTTGTTAGTAATTTTTTGGCAAAAAACAAAATTGTAATTTTGCCTCAGCCATCCTTTTCACTGGAAATTGTCCGCCCCCTCCCCCTCCTGCGACTTCTTTCTATTCCCGAGACTGAAGAGAACCACGAAAGTTTTGTCCATAATGATGACAAAACAGAATCACTGAAGGAGCTGAACAACATAACAAGAACCGAGTCTCAGAAGTGTTCCTTAGTTTGGAAAAAGCGCTGGAACAGGAGCATTATATCTGAGCGGGATTATTTTGAAGGGAGAAAAATTGATGTCATGAATTAATAAAGATTATTTAACAAAAATAAAGTTTTCCTTAATTTTTACCATATCTCATATATACCATTATTTATGAAATCCAGTTATTTATGAAAACAGGGATGTCAACATTATAAGGACATCTATATGGACAAATGGAACAGGCCATTAGAATGAAAGGCGCCTAAAGGGAACATTTATCACTTAGCTTATTGTATTCTTTTATCTTTAACTAATGGCCTATGTGTCACTTTCAGTTGATTATTTTGGTTAAAAATAATCATATTTAAAGCTCAGATCACATCTGTTAACCAAATATTCGCACATCTACCTTTATATATCACTTAAAAATGACAAGATTTATGGGTCAAGCTTTAACATGTGTGGCATATACATATCTGAAAATTTGTAAACTAAGAATAAAATAAACTACATGTATAAGATTCCAGGTCTAAAAGAAAAGGCACTTAGAACGAGATCAACAGATGAAAATAAGGGCAGTTTCTACTTCGAAAAGTAAAAAGATAATAACAATTACAAAAAACCGCAGGGAGAAAATGTTTTGTTGATACACTAACAGTGCTTGTCTTACACCATTCAATGTTTATTGGATTTTTTCCTCACCTTTCGATAGATTTCAGAATTTCACCCGACTATTCGAATTCACTTTCATCCATAATCACACTTGCCACTATCTTATTTATACGTCAATGAATTTGCATAGAGAATCAAAGAGCTTTTATCCGGTTTTGCCAAAAAAAAATATCTGTATATGTATTGTTAGGTCTTCAGTTTATTTCTACCTTTCCAAAACCCATACAATTGATGTGAGCTACTGTTCAAATACACTCAAGGAGCTCTCTCCTAAAACAAGATAAGAAACATTAAAACATTTATATTTATTTATAGTAATTATATATAATCATATATTTATTTTATTACCAAAATGCTTTCATAAATCGTTAAACTACTCTGGAATAAAGTGTATTTTGGTATAATTAACACAGTAAAATGAAAAAAGCGAACAGTAAAAGGTCTAAATGTAACTGTTGCTATGGTGGCTGCGTTTTCCCCTGCCTTATATCGATGACACCTAGTTTTTTTGTTCTTATTTTTATATCCGTTTTTTTAGTTGTCCTTCTCTTAGCTCTGAGTAAGATTATTGCACATGATTTTAGCCGTTCGTTACTCGCTGTTTGATAGGCGTGACCTACAGTACTTTCTTTCATTTCTGTAGCTCTCAGAACAGACTTAAAGGTGTGTGGGTTCAGGTAGCTTCTAAGGAATGCATAAAAGGTGACGTTTCTTTGTTTCAGTTCTGTAGTTACTCTAGCAGTAAGTTCTACTGTATGCTTTTGGCTGATTGGTGTCACCCATGCGACCCTTTACGTTACTGTTTTTGCATAGTTTTGGGAAGTGTTTCAATACACATTTGGTTCCCTATATTGTATAATTAAGAATGTCCATCCCTAAAGGCAGTTAATTTGTTGCTTTCCACTGCTCTTCACATGCTAGCACTGACCCTCAAACTAATGAATAAAAAAGCCAAAAATATAGCATGTTATAATACGACAAAAATAGGAGTTGATTTGGTGCACCAACAGTATCAGAAGCATGACATTACAAGCAACACCAACCTATGGTTGTATTTTGTAACTTGCTACATATAGCTGCGATCAAAACCTTTTACATTTACAAAGCCAAAAAGAAACATATAGAAACAGACGGAGCATACATAGGTCTAAAATTGCACAAATTCCTGCAAAGATTACAAGACGTGTAATAGTGCTTATACTTCATAAGCAGCTGTAGAAGAATGTTTATAAAAAAGCATTCCACAGACATTCTTATGAATGTGTATAAGTCAACCAGAGAATGTTTGTACGAAGTGCTCTGAATGGGCTTGCTCGAGCCATTGAGAGACATGTGCATAAATGACTTATAATGACTTTATTGTGTTCGATGAATGCCACAAGATATTACCTACCTGGAGTTTTGGGAAATATGAGCAGGGTGGACATGTAATAACAATAGACAATACCTATGAAACAGAATTGCTTATGGGTGTACACAAGTTCCACGTTGGAACGCCAATTTGATGCAAATATAATATAATGGCGAACACAGAAGTCGGCGAGCAATGAGGTTTCTCTCAGGGTATGCGTGGATGTGTGTGAGAAGGAAATTTACAACACTGGAATGCCCGTTTCCAAATTATTTATTCACTGCTTCTTATTTCAAACCTCGAAATGGAAGCTGCCGACCGAGGGTTACCAATCACGGTTTATAGTGACTGAATGCTAACTATATTTCTCGGTAAATTTTGATGACCTGACAAATATTCAAGACCGAACAAGTTGACCACCCGAATAGGCTGCACGTTTGACTATTCCCATATCGGCTACACGCCTAAGTCTTTATGATGGCTTCGTAGCCGCTACCCACCTCCATCGGCGAACGCCGAAGAGTCTCTGACCACCTTTGCGCGCGTGTGTATCTTTATATATAACTTTCACTCTCCAAATTCCTTTTTAAACAAAGTCCTTTTGTGGCTGTTTTGGTCGCTATTGTAAACGATCCAAAGAATACCCTATTCATGTATGTCAAGTGACAATTCCTTTAGAAACCTTCTAAGGACACTGTTCCTTTCATTCATGGCATTGTTATTATACTTTCCCCAACTCACTGACCTTGCCCTGGGTCGTCACAAAGAACCCACATTCCTTTTACGTCTATCATTATTCTTTAATTCTGGAAAACCGTAATTTCGGTATCAAATGCCCCCATAGATATTATTTTATTATCCCATAATGAAATAATATATATGTCTTGCCCGAATATAACGCAAAATATTAGACCTTTGTCAGCAACTTCCAATTCGTTTTACAATTTCTTTTCACAACATTAATTTTTTTTTTTACATGACATTTCCTAACAATTATTCACATGGTTACCTAACAACATTTCATTTTAAATTTACCAACATTCTGTTCTGCAATTTTCAACTTTTAAATATTACTCGGAAAATATTTCAATATACCTCATCTCTGTTTTTCTCCATCTGATCTACTTAAAATTAATTCATATTGTTGTTACACTTGAAACAATTCCTAAATATACACTCCCATGTTTAAATCAATGGTACATTCATAAGATTATATTTGTATACAACATTTCTGCGTTCTTCTTCTTGATTCTATATAAATATTCTTTTCAAAGGTCTTTCATTGTTCTGATATTTTTTTAACTGGTTAATTTTTTTTTATACATTTCCGAATACTTCTTTAGGATTCTATATAAATATTATTTTTAAAAGTCTTTAAGTGTTCTAATTTTCATTACTGTATTTTTTTTTCACTTGTTTAGTTTTAAGTTTCACTGCACTGTCACAACACTGTTTACACTTAACCTATACATTTTACACTACACTATTTATACTTAGCCTATACATTTTACAAGTTTTTTCTTCTCCTTTTACAATCTGTTATGACGATTTTAAATACTTTAGCCTAAGTTCACACCGTTTACAAGAAAATTCATCATTCCACAACGTACTTCGAAATACAAGAGAATTTTGCGGACCTTTCCATGTATAAAGGACTTCTTTATTCTACATCCCCATGATTTTTCCATATCTAGCTTAGATATCGTACATCGATCTCTTTTCCTATCTTTCTTACACATATTCTGACGGAACTGTGCCCCTTGCCCGAAATATTTTAATATTTCTCTTTCGTTTCTCCCTCGATTTTGAATGCTTTTCAATGTTTCTTTCGTCGCCGTGATATCTATTGCTACTTCATTCATTTGATTTTTGGTTTCCTTCAGATACCTCGTCGGTTTTCTATTTTCCCATTCTGATCCTTCTAGTCTACTCCTAGTTTCTTCTAACTCTTTTTTATTTTCTTCTCTACTTTCCCTTTCTGATATTTCTAATCTATTCCTAGTTTCTTCGAACTCCTTTCTAGCTATTTGTCTTTCTTTATCTACTTTCTGTACTATTTCCTCCCTCAGTTTTCTGTTTTCGCTATCTGACCTTTCATTATCTAGATTCAAAATTTCAGTTTCCTTTGTCACCGTGATCTCCATGGCTAACTCGTTCATTTCATTTGTGATTTTCTCCAAATTCCTCGTCTGTATTCTATTTTCCCTCTCTGATACTTCTAGTCTACTCCTAGTTTCTCCTAACTTTTCTCTAGCCATTCCTATTTCTTCGTCTAATTTCTGTCCTATTTCCTCCCCAAGTTTTCTGTTTTCACTATCTAACCTTTCATTAGTTAAATTCATAACTTCCTTTTCAGCATTCTCTATCTCCTCACTAACATCTTTCCCTAAACTGTCTGTTACCTGATCAGCTTCTTCTCTTACGTTCTCTACTTCCTGACTAACTTTCCCGAAATTTTCTAACGACTGTTGTTGATTGTCTAACTTCTTTCCTAGTTCTATTTGTCCTGCCTCTAACTTCCGAAAACCACTTTCTATCTTTCCTTCTATCTTTTTTAAACTTTGATTGTCATCATCTATCTTTTTACTTAAACTTTCAATTAAACTTGCGCACATTTTTCTAAATTCCTCTAACATTACTTGTTCCATTTCTACATCATTTGTTACAGTTACAGTACCACACTCTGCTACTTCAACTACTCTCTGCTTATTTTTATTACTATAAACCTCTTGAACTTCCATGTTTTCTACAAATTTTTACTTAAAATCTTGTTTTTCACTTCTCAAATAAATTCACCATAGTCTAGTAAGATATAATTTTACACTCTGTACCTTTGACTGTTTTTTTACTGGCTCCTGATGATGTCACTGATGACGATGCCGGCCTCCTTTCTTCTTTACAGTCGAACTGTTGACGAATTTCTTGATGGGTCGACCGTCCTCCTGTCGAACCACCTTCTGCTGTTGAACCTCGTTGTCGGGTTGAAACTCGACCTCGGTTGAACCTCCTTCTCGGGTTGAACCTCCTCCTGTTGTCGAACGTCCTTCTCCTATCGGGCCGAACCTCCTTCTCGTAACGCGCTGAACCTCCTCCTCGTATCGAGCTCCACGTTGGCGCGCCAATTTGATACGGAATTATATGTGGTGAACAAATATCTAATGATTGGCGAACGAGGGTTACCACAATTGATCACTGTTCACGAAGAGTGACGGCAGAATTTTTTTATAACTCGATAACTTTTGTTTGTTCCTCTCGTATATATGAACCGACAATTATGAAACACCGAACAAGTTGACCACCCGAATAGGCTGCACGTTTGACTATTCCCATATCGGCTACACGCCTAAGTCTTTATGATGGCTTCGTAGCCGCTACCCACCTCCATCGGCGAACGCCGAAGAGTCTCTGACCACCTTTGCGCGCGTGTGTATCTTTATATATAACTTTCACTCTCCAAATTCCTTTTTAAACAAAGTCCTTTTGTGGCTGTTTTGGTCGCTATTGTAAACGATCCAAAGAATACCCTATTCATGTATGTCAAGTGACAATTCCTTTAGAAACCTTCTAAGGACACTGTTCCTTTCATTCATGGCATTGTTATTATACTTTCCCCAACTCACTGACCTTGCCCTGGGTCGTCACAAAGAACCCACATTCCTTTTACGTCTATCATTATTCTTTAATTCTGGAAAACCGTAATTTCGGTATCACCTAGAAGGGTATAAAATTGATATTGTCAAGTATTTTCTATATAAACCAATGATAATGTGAACATACTCAAAGCTGAAACAGAAAATCTGAAGTATATGTAATTAATTGTATAAGCATATACTTATACATTATTGTGAGAATAAGTTTCATTTTTTGCAAATTCAGATATATGTCTATATCTAGAATAAGGTTTAGTATAGTCCATAAGACCATCAGTATTTGAAAAATAACCCTTAAAGCAAGAATGTAAATTGGGTGACACACACACCAAACCAGTGAATACGTTACAGTAATTGACGCAAATACTGGGTTAATAAAACCTAGCGCATTTCTGAAATTTTGTGAACAATATGAAACCAGTTTACGAAGAATGGAAAAAAGTGACATATATTTCAATTTAAGTTATGTTTAGGATAAGCTCAATATTAAATACAACATAGTGATTTGATGCTCGCTGAGTAAAAGCAGTTTGGAAAATTGTCAGAAAAACTCTGTGTGTGTGTGTGTGTGTCTGTGTGTGTCTGTGTGTGTGTCTGTGTGTGTGTCTGTGTGTGTCTGTGTGTGTGTCTGTGTGTGTGTCTGTGTGTGTCTGTATGTGTGTCTGTGTGTGTGTCTGTGTGTGTCTGTGTGTGTGTTTCTGTGTGTGTGTCTGTGTGTGTGTCTGTGTGAGTGTCTGTGTGTGTGTCTGTGTGTGTGTCTGTGTGTGTGTGTCTGTGTGTGTGTCTGTGTGTGTCTGTGTGTGTGTCTGTGTGTGTGTCTGTGTGTGTGTCTGTGTGTGTCTGTGTGTGTGTCTGTGTGTGTGTGTCTGTGTGTGTGTCGGTGTGTGTGTCTGTGTGTGTGTGTCTGTGTGTGTGTCTGTGTGTGTGTCTGTGTGTGTGTCTGTGTGTGTCTGTGTGTGTGTCTGTGTGTGTGTCTGTGTGGTGTGTGTCTGTGTGTGTGTCTGTGTGTGTGTCTGTGTGTGTGTCTGTGTGTGTGTCTGTGTGTGTCTGTGTGTGTGTCTGTGTGTGTGTCTGTGTGTGTGTCTGTGTGTGTGTGTCTGTGTGTGTCTGTGTGTCTGTGTGTGTCTGTGTGTGTGTCTGTGTGTGTGTCTGTGTGTGTGTGTCTGTGTGTGTCTGTGTGTGTGTCTGTGTGTGTGTCTGTGTGTGTGTGTCTGTGTGTGTCTGTGTGTGTGTCTGTGTGTGTGTGTCTGTGTGTGTGTCTGTGTGTGTGTCTGTGTGTGTGTCTGTGTGTGTGTCTATGTGTGTGTCTGTGTGTGTCTGTGTGTGTGTGTCTGTGTGTGTCTGTGTGTGTGTCTGTGTGTGTGTCTGTGTGTGTGTCTGTGTGTGTGTCTGTGTGTGTCTGTGTGTGTGTCTGTGTGTGTGTCTGTGTGTGTGTCTGTGTGTGTGTCTGTGTGTGTGTGTCTGTGTGTGTGTCTGTGTGTGTGTCTGTGTGTGTGTGTCTGTGTGTGTGTCTGTGTGTGTGTCTGTGTGTGTGTGTGTCTGTGTGTGTGTGTGTCTGTGTGTGTGTCTTTGTGTGTGTGTCTGTGTGTGTCTGTGTGGTTTTTTTTTTTCTTTATTGATAACATTCAGCATGCCCCACTACATGGTAGTATTACATGCATTACATTACATTTTTCCAACATTTGATTTTACAAATTGTACATATTTACATGTTAATATTACATTAGATCTTTTAGCAGTTGATTTCACGAGTTATACATATTTACATATCTTTACAGGTTAATTGAATTTATGTATTTACAGAATGCTTGTAAGTGGTGTTTTACAAGACTCTCGTTGGTTACTGGCCACTTGCTTCCATTTAGAGTTACATCTTGTATTAGCTTGGCTCTTTGTTGACTTTTGTCTACACATTCGTATATTAAATGGTTTACGGTTTGTTGGGAGCTGTTACATGTGCATTTTGGATCGTCTACTATATGGAATCGGTGTAAATAAGCTTTGGTTTTCCGTGGCCGGAAATTATTGCTGTGAAAATTGGTGTTAAAGGAAGCTTTCTCTTCAGCCTATCTTTAATTGATGGAAAAAATAATTTGCTGAGTGCCCCTTTGTCCGTGGCATTTCATCTATTCTGCCAGACCTGATGTCCTGTTGTGTGTCTGTGTGTGTGTCTGTGTCTGTGTGTGTGTGCGCGTGCGTGCGTGTGTGTGCGTGTGTGTGTTTGATAGAAAAAGAGAGAGAGAGAGAGAGAGAGAGAGAGAGAGAGAGAGAGAGAGAGACAGAGACAGAGACAGAGATCACAAAGGCAGCAGACGCTTATTTGAAACAACTTCTTGGCAACTTGTGAGATCTCAAATACCGAGAAGGGAAACAATGAAAAGAGTTTCAATTTCCATAAGCGAACGAACTAAAGTTCTTCCACGAACTGAAGACGTCATCCCTGCAATACGATCTAACTCGAGTTTAGTAGGCAGGTGCTATTTACTGTCTGCCCAGCACAAAAGGCAAGTCAAAGAAATGAGAAGCACAATAATAAACATTAAACTTTTTCTTATAAGAGTCACATTATTTTAAGCGCACTCAATAAATGTAAAATATGTGAATAAAAAAGCAATATATCTGTGTACACAGATATCTGTGTATTGGCTACGTAGACAAATACCTCTTTAAGGGGAGCTATTCTCTGGAGGAACGTCTATATCAGGTTTTAAAACAGCCACCCTGGGCAGACAGTACTCAGGCGAGTACCTACTTTTACCTATTTCATTTTTTCGCTTATGTTAATATTGTCTCATATCAACATTGTACGTGTTTTGTTACAAATGTTTTATTGTTAAACTTCATCTATCCAAAATATCTCTTATGAGCATGAAATTGTATAGTGGAATTTTTAAACAATGCTTTCAAGAGAATTTAAATCTCTCATATATTTAAACATGCTATAAACCAAAAGTGATTATTTAGAACTAAAGTCTTGTCAGAGTTGAAATGAATGTACTGATCAAAATTCAAATGTTACAAACTGTGTATGCCTACGTACAAAAATACTTCAAGTTGTGTATCATAAGTCAAATAATTGATTCAGCCAAAACGACTCCAGATTCAACAACAAGAAATACATTTGCTGAACTTTTTTTTTTTTTTTTTTTTTTTTTCTTTTTCCATTTATACCCCACCTTTAACTGCTATGGTCATATCGGCGGCCGTTCTCCTTTGGAACATACCGAAGGTGTCAACTCGTTATCTTTAGTTTTTAATCATTACATCACGCACACATTCACACTCTCATTAATACTTCCAGACTCTGGGGAAGATGGGTAATTATCTTGGTTGGAGAAAAATCCCCACCCCCACCGCCGGGAATCGAACCCGGGATCCCTAGCACAGTAGGCAGGTGCTCTACCGACTGAGCTACGGGGCCAGCCATATTGTGCTTTTGTGCTGCTGTTGAGGATGCTTTTGTGCACATACTTCTGCAAACAATAACGCCGGTAAACTAGTGCACCAAAATCTGGACGTTAACGACACTTTCTGCAAATCTGTACCTATGTGTAGGTTATACCCTTGCATTCAGCATGGACCGCATGGACATAGCTAAAATTGTGAGTGCTGCGGTTTGGGTTCCTGGCCAGGAAATACATGCGGATGAGGTTCTGTTTGGGTGGAGCACTGTAATGGTGTCTTTTTAAAAATACTTCTTTTTATAAAGGAGCCAGCTCCACTGTGTCCGTTTTGCAATGAAGCGTCATCTTTACGACACGTGCTCCTAGAGTGTTTTTCCCTAGCACACCTTAGGATGTGTCTGCAGCTGCCGGCCAGCTTTGCAGAAGCGTTAGCGGACGATAACACAGTAGTGGAGAAGGTATTTAGATTCTTTTCTAGGTTAGACTTTAGGATTTAGTGAACGAAATTTGTAGTAGGTTTTGATTGATATTTCATTTTACTTTTTATGTACGCGTAGTTTTAATAGTTTTTTTTACACTTGTATAGTTTTTAGAAATTTTTATATCTGGCTTTTGTCATCAATAGTTTTTTAAAGGGCGCTGATGACCGCCGTAGTTGAGCGCCCTTATACACATCATCATCATTTGGGTGGGGCACTGTAATGGTGTCTGGAGCCATCTTTATAACAGCAATAGCAGAAAGAATGTCTGTCCTGGATCAACTCGCCTCCAGAAACGTGTTTGCAAGAACTGTGAAGCTTCTGATGTTATTATGGGCAAATTCGGGCAGCAGTGGCTCACAGAGTATCGGGGTGGAGGACAGGTTGCCACACCTCATGCTTCTGGTAGCATGGCGGCCCTCATTGCAGCAACCTTCCAGGGAAGACATCTGTTGCTGCTTCACGAGCTGCACGATTGCTCCCCAGGGACCCTAGTTCCACAGGCATCATCTTAACAGGCCACTGTCTTATTTTATCTTAAAAAAAGCCATTATTCATAGTAGTTTTAATGCCAGTGTACATAATGGCTGCTGTAACCAATCGTCGTGGAGAACAACGAGATACAAATTTAGTACATCACACGAGACTAATGTTTGGTAGCACATTACGTATGTACAACTTCCTTTAAAAAGGACTTAAAGTTTAACGCGAGCCTAAAAGGGAGAACAGTTGAGCATGGTCCTTAGGACGTAGTAGTATTGGGGTTTATCTGTTTAATCAACATCTCTTTCTAGTAGAGCATGGTTACTCCGAGTTTATGTTAAGAACAGTAGAACGTATCTTTGCAATAATTTTACTATCCCCATTAAGTCTGTTTACACCTAAGTCTGCTTCAAAGGTGACCCTGGTAGTGTAACTGTAACTATTTCTGCAGGTCCTTCGGAGCGATGTTACCTCACATTGTTCCCTGAGTTTCTTGGAGGACCACCTCAACCTCGTCCTGGTACATCTTATGTGTAGTAGGTATAACGGGGATCTTGTACTCGTGACGTCATCAAGGAGGTTACTGGTAACCGTGGCCGTACTAGACTTCACTGCAGCAGCCTTATGACGGACGGCACAAAGAGGGAAAGCAGTAAACGAAGTGCTCCAGTCAGGATATGCTACAAGGAACGTAGGAAGCCACATGGACATCACCAGAGGTCACCCGCCACTAACTCCAAGGACCTTAAATAGAACGTAAATCTATGCTCTGTTGCTTTCATCACTTCAAGTCCAGAAAGATCCTTTTGCATTTAATCGTAATCTGCCAAACAATGTTTTAAATTCTAGATATAGTTCCTTCCCAAGAATCTGATATCCTAAAGTTCTTATCAATGCATTAGTGCTTTATGCATTCCGTATCAAGCTCAATGGCTGATGGCTCGTATTTAGGAGGTCCCGGCTTCGATTCTTGTCGACCGCACATTCTGATATTGACAATGGGTTTTTCGTTTTTCCCTAGTCGGTAGGGGAACGTTCGGTGATTTCTAACCTCATCTACTAGGGTGACTTCCTATCGCTTTTAAACTTTTCAGCTTTTTAGTATTTCACTTTCTTGTTATTCATAATAAGTCCGATTCGCTCTTCAAGTCTGCTGGATTATTTTACTTCCAATCTGTGTATGTTTGAACTACTGGAATCATAAGTTAAATGATATTTTGTAAATGGTCTTTATAAATTATTCCTCACTCATATTGTGTTATATATAGCTCAGAAACCATTGGTATATACAAATATTTAGTTAAGTGAACAGAATAACTCAAAAACAAAAAGTTGCCCACATACAAAAATTAGTATTTAAATTCAGTAACTTCTATGGATGTTTAAACTTTTACATAACTGGTAAACCATAAGAGAGAGGCAAAATGTACATCTCGTAAAAATCAATAATTTGTCACTTTTTAAAATGAACTATTCTCGAGATACTTTTTATTATTTCTTTTAACATTGCAACAGTTGTACTGTTCTCGTATATGAGAACATATTCATTTTTATCTATTCTGTTAACCTCTTCATTGATTTTGTTGGAATTTCAGATGCCATGTCGCCTTCCTCACACAAGGAGAACAGCAAAAGTGCAACGATCCAGACAGAACTAGAGCAGCCAGTGCAGTGTGTTTTTGCTTCTTGTTCAACTAACCATATCTTTAAACAAATTCTCGTGGACTGTTATACCTACTTTTACCAATTTACAATACTGCTGGCTAATGTAAACAACATTTGAATAAAAGGAAATTCACATTTAACACATATCAAACAGATATAGGTTTAGTTTCCTTTAGATCGCTAAGTCATATCGGGCAATGAATCAAATAGGTTGCTTTATTAAATTCTTATTCATAAGTAACCGTTTTGATGCAGTAATATGAAATTGTCATTGTACCCTAAGGTTACTCATAATTCTCCCAAGTTTTTAATTTACACTTAATATACGAGTATAAAGAATTTTACTGCAGGCAATTCTTATTTGTAATTAGTTTAAAGAAAACATATTTTCTTCTAATGTTATTGAATTTTTTAACTTCTTGAATTTGATGTATAGGATATAATTATTTTCATCTGAATTATTCCATAATTTGTAATACAGCATTACAATTTTAAATTTTAAATCTATAATTTCAAACCAATTAGCCATACATTACATCTGATGATGCAAGTAAACATTTGCAAAATTAGTCTCCCGAGTTCTGTGAAGAATTTACCAATTTTCTTAAAAAGATAAGCAAAGTTCATAACAAATTATTATATTTTATTGTAATATGGATTAGTACATATTTTCTTATAAGAAAGAGTCTATTTTTTAAGTAACGCATATAACCTTATTTATAAGAGCACACAAGAAATTTAAAAACTATAAATAAAAAGCCAAAATTTCTTGCACACATATACAGTATGTACTGCAACCGTTACCCACATTTGAGCAGATATACAGATTTGGAGGTACCTCAAACAAATATTTGACCCTCGGTTGGTGCCTAGAGGACTTTGAAATGACTGCGTTTATTTGAACTTTATGGCTTTCGAAAAAAAAAAACGCCCTAAGCAATTTTCTGACTCCGAAATCTATTTTCACATCTCCTGGATTGTTTGTGCAGCGAAAGCGGTATCTACTTTGTTTCCTCTAGCTGCAAGAATGACAAAAGAGAAAGAGGCTTGGCGTTAACAGCGTAAAATGACACCTCCATACTTATCGCCGCCAGATGGAATTCAAGCTGTAGGTACTGAATCACATGTGTGAGAATGTGTATTAGCACTTGGTTGTCATACGATGCTGTTAATATGCATACGTTTTCTTCTCTTTTAGGGAGCATATTAACAATATAATATTAATGCAAGTATTGCATATCACCCAAGAAGCCACAGGCTTCTCTTGATACTTTAAACATTGCCTTAATGTTATCCAGATTCAGTATTCAATAACCATATTTTAATGCTCTTTCTATTCCCATCCCTTTCTTTGTCTTTCATCCTCTCTTTGAGTACTCGTCTTTACAATTGCACAAAAACGTTTATTTCCTGCAAAATGTTCTGTAAACTAGAATATAGTTTCAGCTGCCATCTTCTATAGCAGCCCAAATGACCTTGTTGTCGACGGGCCCTAAAACACCACACACACTCTTCTATAGCATAATCCATGATACAGATTCTTTCTAACTACCTGACCTCTACATTTGCATCAGTAGCTACCATAGCACATTTTCCTTTTGCTTGAATTGCTTTATTTTGTTTCTTCCATGAACCACTTGCATCAACTTTAAAGTGATTGTGTTCTTGCACTACCTTATACTATACGCTCTCTCGTTTCCATTTCTTGTATTTGCCTCATTCTCCCCTTCATTTTAATTTCTATATCTCTCTATATTTGTCTGCTGATTACAGGATTGTTTTAGAACATTGGCTGCAATTGATTCTACCACCAAGTCATTCACAAAAATGGCCCCGAGGTTTGTATATTATTAATGACTAGCATTACGTTATTGCCCTTACTTATCATTATTATCCATATTAATATAGCATCAATAAATAATTTAAATAAAGCAACTTAATTATAACCAAGCATCTTACATATATGTTTATTTAAAATCATTAGAAGCATAGAAGCATTTTTGAAGGGGAAAAATAAAAAGATGTTCCATGTTAAAGTAGCCTGACGTGGCGGGATTTTTATAAAAAGTGGTATGACATCTTTCGATGCAGATTAAGCTCAAAGTTGATGTTCATCTGAAATTTGGATTTTTAATTATGCTGACATAAACCTTTTTATCTGAAAATGTTATCTTTTGATTAGGAGACCAAAAAAAATTGAGGCTTCCTGTGTAGTCTCGATAACGAATTTTTGGGTAGATTGCAATACATTCTCTAATTACGTGGCAGAGCAAGTAGAAATGTAAATCTCTTCAAAACAAGCAATATATTTCATAACTTACTTAATGGCATCAGTCCTTCTCAAGATATTGGTTTGAATAGTTTAATACTACTGCATTTCATCTTCAGAATAAATAATACTGTCTATATTCTTTTCCAAAGCATGACACCCTTGCTCCACTCCTCTGTGAATGGCGTGGTTACTTTGGGGTTTGAGTTTACCAGGTATGTACGAGTATCTGCAGGAAATAAAAGAAGCAGAAGACTGGCTACAATGCCTCTCACCCTGTTTTTGAGAGTCGCCTTCTGTTGACGACGAAGGAGTGCGGTTCCTTTTAAAATGTTTCATGTTTTGGCAAAATGTATATGTTGTATCAATGTACACTCAGCCTCATTAATGCTGTCCCATTTTTCGCTTATCACCTTATTTGGCGGGATTCCCTGCGAACAGAAGTATGAGCTGAAATAGTTTAACTCTAGAATGTGTGAAGGATGGTAAACTGGAGCACGAAGGGACAGCATAAATGAAGCTCAGGGCGCAGTTTATTTTCCAAAGCTCTGAACAATATGCATAGACATCAATATGGGGGGAGGGTCATGCGTATTGAACCCCTCATTTCATGTGCAGAGCTTAGCTGCTAAACAAAAACAATGATAGGGCAACCTGGTGTCAGTTAATATCAGATCAACATCAGAGTACACGAGCACTAAGTTATTCTCGTGTTGATACATTCGTAGTTTCATTTCTTATTGTAGGGAAATATTTTTCAGCTTTAATATTAAATTGTTAACGTTAAGTAAGATATGTGTAAAATGTAATTCAGATGAGAATTCCATTACAGGAATTGCGTTGCATTTTTGCTTTCTCTACCACTTGCACAGTAAATATTGCATTCCACCCAAAAATTTGATACCGAGATTTCACAAGAAATGCACGTTTTAATATCCCCGAATCCAAAAACAATAAATTAAATAAAGGGTCTCTGGGTGTGCCTGCACAGCATAATTCACAAATGAAAATTCGGTAAGTACATAACTCTCCCAAAGATGCGACATGATTTTCAAGAAAACCCCCGAGCTTCTGTCTACTTCAAGTTAGTGAGATAAATAGTTAGAAATGGTAATTACACAATTTCCCTGCGTATTTCGTTATAGGTACAATGGAAATAGAATACATAAGTAAAATATTTTAATAGTTGGTTGCTATGTGATGCGTTTCTAATCCCAGCACATAAACTAATAACGACTCATTATTTGAGAAAAGTGTTAGCGAGATTCAAACTTGGAACCTCTTGAATGTGAGACAGACACGCTACCACCTACACGACACAGGAGAGAGGATACTAAGTGTGGCCGCACCCGAGGAGAAACGATAGCAGCTACAGATTAAAACTCCCCGGTGTGGATTCGTAAGACCAGCTCCCCTCCCCCTGCGGGCTTACACATCCCGAGTGTGGGGACCGGCAACGGAAGATCTTATCGAGGGATTTACAAAGAGAAAATTCCCTGCCGTGCACGCTGAAACTCCAGCCGTCTTTAAGAACCAGCAGTCAGCTCAGTACACACACACACACACGCCTACACACGCACACGCAACGCGCACGCACGCACACACACACACCCACACACACCCAGCCACCTTCACCCACCCACCCACCCATACACACACACACACACACACACACACACACACTGTAACAAATGGGAACACCATTCATTGTCAAACACAGCTTACGTATCACTGAGGTGCAAGGAAAGGTGGTTGTAAGCTGGTTTGGGTAAAAAGTATCAAAATTGATTATAACGAATGAAATGAAATGTGTAGTGTTTAACGCCCGCTTTTACTACATACGGCACCACAGGCGGTTGATTGGTTGATTATAACCAAGGTAATGTTAAATGTCCAATCTTGTAAAAAAAAGTTGTCATGTTTCATGTAACATGAATGAATAAAACGTATGAATACACTTAAAATTCAGTTTAAATACCCAAGTTAGTTTATGCCACACTCCCCCTTCTTGGATTAGAAGAGGTATGTTAAAGCAAGGCGCTTGTTTGAATTTGGCGGCATCTGTGGGAATGTTTTTGTTATCTAGAAGGGAAATGGGTGCAAGGGCAGCACTGGTTCCGAACGTGCGCTAATCACATGTTAACTAGTTCGAGAGCGCTTGTGTTATTGTTTTCACCGTGACAAAGCCAAGTAAATGCCAAAAAAATTGGGGAGAAGGCCTACGAAGAGGTAAAAAGAAGCGTGTGGATGATGTTAGTGTAAATAGTGACAGTGTAAACAGCATCAAAGTTAATATTAATGAACTGCCATTGGATAGCATACCCTACCTAATGTGCCAAATGAAGACAGCCATATATGCAACATTATATGCACAGAGTATACCATTGCATGTCAACAGCACTGCACCATAAGTGTCCTGGTGGTGAGATTCAGTTCAGTTTATTTATTCACCATTTGTAAAAAAATATTACATGGTATTGTTAAGACACAATGGTTAATTGATGGAAGTGAATATATACAAGGAATGATAGTGAAATTGGTATTTTTTCAATGATCCTAATAGCTTTTTTCTGTAACCTGCATAGCTTTAAAATTTCAATTTTCTGAGTGGCACCCCATAAAATAATACCATATGTTAGGTGTGAGTGAATAAAAGCAAAATACACTTGCAGAATGCTGTCCTCCCCCATCACCTGCCTAGTTTGTCTCAAAACATAAATTTCACTGTTTACTTTCTTGATAATTTTTTCCACATGCATTCACCTGTTCAAATTTCTGTCAATGACTAAGCCTAAAAAGTTTGTTTGAGTTGCCTGTCTGATACTGTCCTTCCCTATTTTTAGTGTTATGTGTGAATCATTTTTATCACCCAGCCTAATTTGCATCCATTCAGTTTTGTCATTATTTAGTATCATACCTAGTCCCTGTAAAAAGTTATATACTACTGCTAATAATTTATTAGCTTTTTGCTCAAGTTTTTCCTGTGTGCTCTCTTTTACTATTATCGTTAAATCGTCTGCATATCCTATCGCCTATTCTTGTATTTTGCTAAATATTTCATTTATGTATAACAGAAATAGATAAGGTCCCATCTTCGAACCTTGAGGTAATCCATGTTTAATCGTTTAAAGGATGACCGAATTCTTCTTACCTGCCCTTTATCCTCCTGCTGTATTTCTATTCACTGTTCTCTTTTCTTTAAGTAGCTCTCTAGCCAATCTAACAGTGGTGCTTTTACAACATAGCAGTTGCAAAAGGTGAGCTTGTTCGACCGTACAAAGCTCAACAATGAAGATTCCTCTGAACAAAGAAGCTGTCAGTAAATTAATTCCTTTGTATGCCATGTTAGCAAATGAGGAACTTCTACAAAGGTGCACTTCAGACAAAACTCAAAATACCAATGAATCTCTGCATAAAATTATTTGGTCAAAGTGTTCTAAAGATGCCTTCATTTCAAAAAAGAAATTAGAAATAGGGTGTAACCTCTGCAGGTTTTAATTTAACACGGGATGCCTAGCAAGTGGAAAACTAAAGGAAGATATCATCAAACTTAAATTCAGCCCATCTAGCCAGAAAATAGGAAAATTAAGAGACGAGCGCCGGTTCATGCAGGGCAAGTGTTCCAGTTAACATACCTCAAAATCAGCAAGGAAGCAGCTGCACCTGTCAAAACTGGGAGCTGAAGAAAGAAAGAAAGAAAGAGAGAGAGAGAGAAAGAGAGAAAGAGAGAGAAAGAACGAAAGAAAGAACGAAAGAAAGAAAGAAAGAAAGAAAGAAAGAAAGAAAGAAAGAAAGAAAGAAAGAAAGAAAGAAAGAAAGAAAGAAAGAAAGAAA
>JAUKNK010000228.1:175000-178334 GCA_030765055.1 Mantis religiosa | reverse complement strand
TTCTTCTTCTTCTTCTTCTTCTTCTTCTTCTCCTTCTCCTTCTTCTACCTCACTGCTTTGGATTGTTAACCCGTTCCGGCTCCAAATTGGTCTGCCCATCTTTTCTTCGGTCTTTCCTGGTTTCTTCTTCCTATAGGTTTATAGTTTAAGGCTATTTTTGGTATTCTGTTATTATTCATTCTCTGAACATGTTCTTTCCAGTGATTTATATTTCTTTCAATACTATGGTTTATTTCTTCTACTTTTAATTCTGTTCTAATATCCTGACTACGATTTTTTTTTATCAATTTTTGTATATCCAGCTATTGCTCTTATGAATTTCATTTCCGATGACTGTATTCTCGTACTATTTCTTTTTGTTAGTGTCCATGTTTCTGATCCATAGATCAGAGTTGGTATTGCCAGAGTTGGTATAGTTTTATTATAGAGTCCTTTCTTGCTTTATTTTTTAATGTTCTTTTTATTGTGCCTATTATATAGTTAAATTTATTTATTTTATCTATTATATCAGCTTCCCCTTGGTACGAGACATTACATCCTAAATACTTAAAGTGTGATTTCTGCTCAATTATTATGTTATCTAACGCTATTTTTGATCTTACTGGATTAATTCCTTTAAATGCCATAGTTTTGGATTTATTTGCTGATATTTTAATTCCATATTCTGTAGCAATTTTATCTAGACTATACAGCATTTTCTGCAAGTCATCTTCATTTCAGCCATTATTATTTGATCATCTGCATACAACATAGTTTTCAATTTAGCTACTGATACATTAATGTTTCCATTGACTTTATTCGACCAACATACAACATACAACATACAAATTAAAAAGTGCGGTTGATAAAGGACAACCTTGTCTTACGCCACCATTAACTATTACTGGTTCTCTTTTATTTATTTTTATTTTTGTGTCAATGTGCACACTTTTTATAACTTCAATTAGTTGTAAAGGTATGCCATTTAAAATTTCCAAATAAATAAAATAAAACGATAAAAATGGCATATCGAGGAAAATATTCTGTAAGATAAAAAATAAGCACTGCAAATAAATGACTGGAACAGCTTTCGAATTTCAGCTATTTGGGCTGTGATGTAAGCTTCGAATTTGACACATAGAAAACATTTTAAAGACATTTCAGCAGATGTGTGAAACCATAGCAAGAACATCGAAAATCAAAGCAAGGAAGGAAACAAAGTAACAATTTTATAATAATGGCAGTTTCACTGCTAATGTGTGGACGTGTGTCCTGGATATTAAAAGAAAGAGATAAAAGTAAAATACAAGCAGCAAAAATGAGGTTGTTAAGAGGAGTTAAACAATGTACTAGACGAGATTTAATAAGAAATGAAACTATTAGAGAGGAACTAGGTATATATAAATTACAGGATAAAATAGAAGAAAATATACAGAATTGGAAAGAACACCAGAATACAATGGATGAAGAAAGAGTAACGGTTTTACTAAGAAGATATAATCCTCGTGGATGAAGAGATGGAGGTCGCCCTAAAAGAAGATGGAATAATTGATGGAATACGAAGACGAAATCGGCAGAAATGCCTAATCCCTGAAAAGAAGAAGAAGAAGAAGAAATAACCTTAGACTTTTTTGAAACCTGTAGAGCAGCCTGTTATTTTTTGCCGGATTCTAAGACCCAAAATAAGTCAATTCTTTCAAAGCGCATCACAAATAATTCGTGATAACGAAGTTCATAGAAATCAAAGAACCTTGGTGATATGAATGAGATATGCATATATGAAATATGCATAAGTCTTATTTTCAAAACAAAACTACCTTCATTATTTACCTCATTAGTTAAGTAAAACGGGATTGTAACTCGTGCCATAAATAATGAAACCCATATAAGCTCTCCAGTTTTAAAGTGTGTGAAAATACTTTATAGCTTAGGTCCTTCTGTAAAGTCCCATTCAGTGCTAAACTAATGATTAGGATCGGTTCAACGGATTTCCCCCTCTCTACCCGCTACTCAATTCCCCCCTTATTAGTATGACATTGCACAAGTAAAGCAATTGTAGATAACCTCTAAAATTCTATCTAGGTTTAGATTAGAAGAGAAATTAAGCGTCACAATATAAGAATCTCGACAAATAAAACGAAGTTTATTGCTAACTGTAGAACATATTCGCTTCGATCAAAATACGAATAAAATGTGATATTGTAGAATAAGTAAGAGATTTTAATTATTTGGGAAGCAACATTATCTATGAAAAAGAAAACATAATTAAAATAAAATCTTAAATATTGTGGCACATATAAAATATTGAAAAACAAAGCTTGAAAGGAAACAAAAATCTAAAAAATAAATGTATGAGTGAATAGTTCATTTCCTATTTCATAGTTACAGTACATAACATTAACTTATACAGTAACACACACATATAAGACAACGTATAACGTAATGTACAAAAATTCACAAATACCCAATGTTTTGAACCTAACATCTACTATATACAAGTCCATTGCACTCAACTCCCTGGTGATGTCTTTGCAATCTATTCCTCATCTTTTAAGTGCTCGTATTATATTTTTCTTTGTCTTTCTTGAATACCCTAATAAATTTATCTCTTACTCTTCCCAAATACTCTCCAATTACTTTAATACTTTTTGTACCAATTTCATTCTAATCGCTGTACTTTCCTATACATTATCCCTCAATTATTTTACCCTATCATATTCTAATAAATAATGAAATATTTCCCTCTGACTCCTTTTATATAACACGCCTTTCTTCGCCAAAAATTTTATAAGTAATGCTATTGATAGCACCCAAATCTTTCCTTTTGTTTCTTCAATTTTTCAAATACTCTATATCAATCTGAATTATGTAAGTTAATGGCAATTGCAGTCATAACTTATGTCCTGAACTCTGAATTATTAAATAAAAATGTAAAATAAAACACAACCACCGGAATTGAGCCTTTTAAAATGGGTTGAAGGATGCACTGGAGACGATCACATAAGAAAGCAAGAGTTACAGAAGAACTAAGACGTAGCGGCTATGCCCCAGGCATATCGGTAGTTTGATGGCGACGACCGGGCTGTCAGAGAGATAAACGGAGATAAATAGACGCGGTAGCGCCCTTCATTAGCACAAACACCGATGTAACATTTCACAGTGGTGTGATGACAGTAAAGCATTAAAGTAAGAGGTCTTTTTTTTTTTTTTTTTTTTTTTTTTTTTTTTTTAACTTGTTCCTTTAACTACAGTGGTCATATCGGCGGCCGTTCTCCTTTGGAACATCCTGAAGTTGTTAACCCGTATTCGTTAGGTTTTAATCATTAGATCACAAACACATTCATACTCTCATTCA
>JAUKNK010000228.1:152500-170000 GCA_030765055.1 Mantis religiosa | reverse complement strand
TTGATTGTATAGAGTTCACAATTTGTCGTTGTTACACTCCAAATCCTTCAGTCCATGTCCGTGATTTTTATAGAAGTTGCAAATTTTACAAACGACTTCAGGTGATTATTCGCAATCTTCTCGTTGGTGGTAGGCCATTTCCCTCCATTGCTTGTTACACTTTTTGCCAATTCTAGTCTTTTTTCATCAAGTCTTCTACAATTAAATATTATATGGTTAACGGTCTGTTCTTCTTTTCCGCAAGAACAGAGTGGGTTATTTATTATTCTAAATCGGTATAGGTATGCGTTTAATTTTCCATGGCCAGTTAACATTGTAGTGAGTTCTGGGGATATTGGAATCTTTTGACGCAATCTGTTTTTCACTAACGGGAAGAATGCTTTAGTCACTGCACCTTTCGTTGTGTTCGTCCAGACTTGTTGCCACCTGTTGAGTCCATATTCCTCCGCCCTCGTTACAATTATGTCTTTTGGTATTTTGTCGTACACTATTTCACTATCTTCGATAGCAGCGCGTTTTGCAAGCTTATCTGCTAGTTCATTCCCTTCTATTCCGCAGTGGCCTTTAACCCAGCCAAAGTGTAATAATAATAATAATAATCATAATAATAATAACAATAATAATAACAATAACAATAATAATAACAATAATAAGAATAATAACAATAATAGCAATAATAACAGTAATAGCACTAATAGCAGTAATAGTAGTAATAGCAATTATAGCAGTAATAGCAGTAACAGCAGTAACAGCAGTAGCAGCAGCAATAGCAGTAACAGCAGCAATAGCAGTAACAGCAGGAATAACAGTAACAGCAGGAATAGCAGTAACAGCAGGAATAGCAGTAACAGCAGTAATAGCAGTAATCGCAGGAATAGCAGTAATAGCAGTAATAGCAGGAATACCAGAAATAGCAGGAATAGCAGTAATAGCAGTAATAGCAGTAATAGCAGTAATAGCAGTAGAAGCAGTAATAGCAGTAATAGCAGGAATAGCAGTAACAGCAGGAATAGCAGTAATAGTAGTAATAGCAGTTGAAGCAGTAATAGCAGGAATTGCAGAATTAGCAGGAATAGCAGTAAGAGCAGGAATAGCAGTAACAGCAGGAATAGCAGTAACAGCAGGAATAGCAGTAATAGCAGGAATAGCAGTAAGAGCAGTAACAGCAGCAATAGCAGTAACAGCAGGAATAGCAGTAATAGCAGGAATAGCAGTAATAGCAGGAATAGCAGGAATAGCAGTAACAGCAGTAATAGCAGTAATAGCAGTAACAGCAGGAATAGCAGTAATAATAGGAATAGCAGTAATATCAGTAACAGCAGGAATAGCAGTAACAGCAGTAATAGCAGGAATAGCAATAACAGTAGTAATAGCAATAACAGCAGGAATAGCAGTAATAGCAGGAATAGCAGTAATAGCAGTAATAGCAGTAATAGCAGTAACAGCAGGAATAGCAGTAATAGCAGGAATAGCAGTAATATCAGGAATAGCAGTAATTGCAGGAATAGCAGTAATAGCAGGAATAGCAGTAATAGCAGTAATAGCAGTGACAGCAGTAATAGCAGTAACATCAGGAATAGCAGTAACAGCAGTAATAGCAGTAATAGCAGTAATAGCAGTAACAGCAAGAATAGCAGTAACAGCAGGAATAGCAGAAATAGCAGTAACAGCAGGAATAGCAGTAACAGCAGGAATAGCAGTAACAGCAGGAATAGCAGTAACAGCCGAAATAGCAGTAACAGCAGAAATAGCAGTAACAGCAGGAATAGCAATAACAGCAGGAATAGCAGTAACAGCAGGAATAGCAGTAACAGCAGGAATAGCAGTAATGGCAGGAATAGCAGGAATAGCAGTAATGGCAGGAATAGCAGTAATAGCAGTTACAGCAGGAATAGCAGTAACAGCAGGAATAGCAGTAACAGCAGAAATAGCAGTAACAGCAGTAATAAAGTAACAGCAGGAATAGGAGTAATAGCAGGAATAGCAGTAACAGCAGCAATAGCAGTAACAGCAGGAATAGCAGTAACAGCAGGAATAGCAGTAACAGCAGAAATAGCAGTAACAGCAGAAATAGCTGTAACAGCAGGAATAGCAGTAACAGCAGGAATAGCAATAATGGCAGGAATAGCAGTAACAGCAGGAATAGCAGTAACAGCAGGAATAGCAGTAATGGCAGGAATAGCAGGAATTGCAGTAATAAAGTAACTGCAGGAATAGCAGTAATAGCAGGAATAGCATAAACGCCAGGAATAGCAGTAATAGCAGGAATAGCAGGAATAGCAGGTTTAGCAGTAATAGCAGTAACAGTAGGAATAGCAGTAACAGCAGTAATAGCAGGAATAGCAGTAATAGCAGTAACAGCAGGAATAGCAGTAACGGCAGGAATAGCAGTAACAGCAGGAATAGCAGTAACAGCAGCAATAGCAGTAATAGCAAGAATAGCAGTAACAGCAGCAATAGCAGTAATAGCAAGAATAGCAGTAACAGCTGGAATATCAGTAACAGCAGGAATTGCACGAATAGCAGGAATTGCAGGAATAGCAGTAATAGCAGTAATATCAGGAATAGCAGTAACAGCAGAAATAGCAGTAATAGCAGGAATAGCAGTAATAGCAGTAATAGCAGTAATAGCAGTAACAGCAGGAATAGCAGTAATAGCAGGAATAGCAGTAATATCAGGAATAGCAGTAATTGCAGGAATAGCAGTAATAGCAGGAATAGCAGTAATAGCAGTAATAGCAGTGACAGCAGTAATAGCAGTAACAGCAGAAATAGCAGTAACAGCAGTAATAGCAGTAATAGCAGGAATAGCAGTAACAGCAGCAATAGCAGTAATAGCAAGAATAGCAGTAATAGCTGGAATATCAGTAACAGCAGGAATAGCAGTAACAGCAGGAATAGCAGTAACAGCAGGAATAGCAGTAACAACAGTAATAGCAGGAATTGCAAGATTATCAGTAATAGCAGTAATAGCAGTTATAGCAGTAATAGCAGGAATAGCAGTAACAGCAGTAATAGCAGTCACAGCAGTAATAGCAGGAATAGCAGTAATAGCAGTAACAGCAGTAATAGCAGTAACAGCAGTAATAGCAGATACAGCAGTAATAGCAGGAATAGCAGTAATAGCAGTAACAGACAGGAATAGCAGTAAAGCAGGAAAATCAGGAATGGCAGTAATAGCAGGAATAGCTGTAATAGCAGGAATAGCAGTAATAACAGTAATAGCAGTAATAACAGTAATAGCAGTAATAGGAGGGATAGCAGTAACAGGAATAATAGCAGTAACAGCAGGAATAGCAGTAACAGCAGGAATAGCAGTAACAGCAGGAATAGCAGTAACAGCAGTAATAGCAGTAACAGCAGGAATAGCAGTAACAGCAGTAAGAGCAGTAACAGCAGGAATAGCAGTAATAGCAGGAATAGCAGTAACAGCAGTAATAGCAGGCATAGCAGTAACAGCAGTAACAGCAGGAATAGCAGTAACAGCAGCAATAGCAGAGCACAGCTGTTCGACTTCTCTCACTGACAAAGACGGATTCTTCTCTGTGAGTGCATTAAACATATGCAACACAATTCTTTTTTTTGCCTGTTTGATAATTATCCTTGCGATACTTCAGCGAAAAACTGGCGGTAGACTCTGCCATTATACATATAATAAGTACATGCGCAATAAACGATCAATAAAATAATTTAGCTCCCGCACTCTCGAATGGCGATGCATGACTAATCCAGTTCAAAACAAGGTCAGTGATAAAAGTCATATAAACAAATCTCACCACTACCGCTAAATCACGTGCTATCGTGCCATGTGCTTGAGAGCAAAGAAACCTCCTCTTTACTTCGTTTAAGAATTAACATGCATTTCAGATAAATCAATTGTGTTGCGTAATATATTTAATTAAAAAAGTTATGAAAATATAAATTTGACAATTCTCTTCCAACATATAATGATATATCACCATGTTAAATAACGAACTAATTTTTACCGCACGACAGTCATTACCACAACAGCAACCAATGAGAGGTGATTAGGTCACGTGAACGTTAAGAGATACTGGGCAAGCTTACGTGAAACAAGGTATAGAGAAAAATCTCTCCCTGTCAGCAATTGACATCGGTAACCAAAGACGTCGAAAGGACTTCACACAGAAATTGCGGTAGGAGTCAATTTTTGCCTTTAAATCACCTACACTTGATTTGGCAACTAAATTTGAAATTGTAATACTGGATCTGTTATCAATCTGCAATTTTCAGAAACAAATGTTGCCTGTACCTTTACAATATTGCAGCACTTGGCACAGCAAAAATGATCATTAAACATATTTTGAGCAGGAACTGAAAGCTTTTCTTTTTTAGAAAAGGAATTGAGCATTGCATCAAAATAGCTGGCAATGTAAACTACTGATTTAAACCAGTTAGACCAGCGTGAAAGAACAGACAGTGGGAACACTTTAGCTTCTAATTCCGGGTAGTTTTCAGTGAGGTATTTTTTGTACTCACTTTTTAACTTTCGGGCATTTCGGAACATACGACAAAACAGTTCTCAGTATCACGGACCAGTCAGGTGCTGTGTTGTCAGTTTATTGTTGCACCGCTTAACTGTATATTAGTGTGCATGATGCTGTAACTGTATTGGCTTTGTTAAGCGTTAAATTTTATCTTGCTTTCGTTATATTTGTTAACATTTTTCACATCTTCTAGCTTCATGCTATGATGACATGAATGTTAAATTAAAGTTATATTTATGTAATGTTGTCATAAATATAAATTTTTCTATGCAGGTTAAAAATAAACATTTTCTCATTTATAGCTAAAAATATATTATTCTTGAAAAAAGGAAAACTTCGCGAAACTTCGCGAAAAAATCGTTAGAAACAAAAAATCTTGCCTCTGGCGATGACTTTAAAATTCTGTACTCTTTGTATGATCAGCACATTAAAACATGAATAAATTCTTATTTAAGAAAATTATAAGTATTAAACTGTTCAAAAACACTAAATATCTCGGAAAGGTTCAATCATCCCCCCTTCCCGAAAAAAAGATGTTTCATAATTTGTGTGCTTTAGAATTTTTGTAGAGCACGAATAAGCTTTTGTTCAATTTCATAGTTCATCATTTATGCAGACGTCATTCAGAATCAGGAGGACCAGATTATTATCATAGAATTTAAGATACATATTTCATTTTTCGTGTAAATATCTCCGATATGTGATATGTTCATCAAAATCGTTTCAGCCAGTTTTGAGAAACAGAATTTTCGAAACTTTTTACACATAAATACTAGTTTGGAAGGATTTCTTTTACACATAGGCAACGGAGCGGGATGGCACAGGCAGTTTCGTCTGTGGCCCGCATTCGGGAGGTACGGGTTTGATTCTACTTGAGCCTTGGGTCCTTTATTTCGGGTGTTTTCCCGGGTCGCCAGGGAATGCTGGGCAGGTTAATTATCATCATCATCATCATCATCAACCTTAAAGATAGGCCAGATAGGCCTGTTTCGGCTCAGAAGGGATCTTCCCGGCGTCTCCGTGGTCTTCCAACATCTCTAATACCAACTGGTTTATACTGCAAAGCCTGTTTGGCGAGTCTTTCTTCTGGCATTCGAGAGAGATGATCTTGCCATTTCAGTTGGTACTCCCTGAGTTTGTCATTTAAAGTACATATTTTTAGTTGTTCTCTTATTGTTTCAGTCTTAATGTGATCTTTAAGACTACAGCCAGCTACGTGCCTCAAAAATTTCATTTCAGCCGTTTCAATTATTGTTTTATCAGTTCTGTTCAAGGTCCAAGTCTCGGCTCCATAAGATATAACAGGCACTGCCATAGTTTTATAAAACTTTAATATGGTATCTCTTCTTGTTTTGTTTTTCAATGTTCGTTTTATAGTGCCACATATGTTTTGAAATTTATAGATCTTTTGTTTTAAATCTCTGTCACGTTCATAGGAAATATCACATCCTAAGTAATTAAAATATTTAACTTGTTCTAGTATTTTGTTTTTGAGGAGCATTTTGGACCGTGTTGGGTATTTACCAATTAAAGCCATTACTTTCGTTTTCTCTGCTGAAATGATAAAATTATACTTTTACATCTCCCAAATTTTCTGTCCATCCGTTTCATCTCCATTATTATTTCACATCATCTCTCATCTGATGTGTCTTTCAGGGGTGTCCGCGGCAGTCTGGGTGCTGCAAGGCAGGATGATATGCTCCTGGTAATCACCGTCCTCCGGTGCGTTAGTCTTTGGTCTCCAACCCAGCCTCGTGGACTACTTCGAGGCTACGGTTGAAGCCGGTTGTACTGCTGGGGAGTTTCAAGTTGGCAAATGGTACGAACCCCGCCGTTTCACTGACGTGACTTCCCCTGTTTCCTCTCACCTCATCCTTCCCCACAAGGATGCCTACTTGGGGCATAGGTACAACACTTTAAGACTGGTGGGCATGCCGAATCCGCTCCGTAAATTCTATCCTATCCTACACATATTTGTTTTTCTAAAAATGCTTTTTTTGTTTCAGGGAATTCCAATGAATTTTTTATATTTTTCGTGGAATGCAATACTTTCTCTACATTATACAGACGTAAGAAATAAAAAAGTAAGCGTCCATAAGAATAGTTTGCAGAATATATAAAAATAAATGGTAGTAAGTACAGAAAATCATGTGAGTGTAACACATTAGATTTTTCTTTATATCACCGTAGCTACCTGCCTTGTATTTAAGTCCACTCTGCTTCAGTTCCTGACAGTAGTCTGATTTATCTTATAACAACTTTGTGCTCTTTATCTGCAACGTTCTTTATCCCTCCCCATATGGGAACAATATCGCATCAACTTGAAACATCCGTTGAGAGTTCTCTCTCTCCTCTACCTGGCTATTTTTACATCCTTCTGATTTCATTTTATCGGTAAACAGAAGCAAAGAAATATGAAAGGAAAATGATGAGAAAATATCGGATGCTGAAATGAATAGGGATCCGATATTGTGGCGAGCTGAAACCTCAAAGGCCGAGATCTGACGGATCTTAAGTTAGAGGATATAAAAGGCAGTAAAAGGACTTGATTTCTTATGAAGGAGGCTGCCTGTTTTGTATAATATACCACATATATGACTGCAAATTATGTTTACAGAAAACCTAATATAGTTAATAATATGTAACTTATATACACCGAAAGTTCCTCTCATTTATCGACTACACTGATATGTATGATTCTAGGTTTTCCTCCAAAATATGTCTACTTTACTAAATTAGATGTACTGATTCCAAAATTTCAGTCAGTATTTTTCTACCAGGTGCCATTTATCTACAATTACCAGTTATACGTAAAATGTTTTAATGCAGTTCTACGCCTAAATATTGTGTGGAACTAAGAAATACTAATAATTTCATTGTTGAAATTAATATGTTTCAGAACAAAGACACCAATGTAACAGACAAAAATGTAACACAGCAATATATAGTTTATTCTTAGTTCAATCATCTCAAATTTAGTTCATGATTTGAAAATAGTGAGGCTCTATTTAAGTAAGTGGCAGTTATAAGTTATACATTTGTGTCATTTGAAGCGATGTGTCTGCTATAAAGTGTAAAAATAAATCAAATATATTTTGCCACATCTGTGGTAATTCTGTTGTTCGAAAGAGAAGACAAAATATTACACATTTTGTTGAAAAGGCCCACATTGCCTATTTTTATATAAAGAATGGAGATCTTAACAAAAAATGGACACCATAAAAAGTATGGTATACTTGCATAGAGCAACTAAGAAAATGGAGTCAAGGAAAAAGGCAAGTGTGTCCTCTGTTGTTATCATCTTACACTACAATTAGACTTAATGAAGCCACTTGTTAAGGCTTTAAATAAGAATAACAACTACTACAAATAAATCTTCAATATGTTCCTGAAAGGTAACTAGAGCTAAAGAGGGAATAATGGTTGGACTACGAATTAGAAAGTTGATTTCTGATATTACTAGGGTTATTCAGTAAAGAATGATTACAATTTTGTTTTGACAGCGTATCTTTACTCATCCTCATAATTTTGATGCTCCTTCTCAAAATAGTCTCCCCTGAATGCGATGCATTTGTCCCAGCGTTTCTGCCAGTCTTCAAAGACATGCTGGAAATATTTTTTTGACAGATCCTTAAAAATCGCCTCCGCATCCCTTACCACTGCTTCTGATGATGGATAATGCCTCCCTCAAAGGCGTTTCTTCAAGTTAGGGAATAGAAAAAGCCACATGAGGCTAAATCCGGACTATAGATAGGGTGTGGGATACACTTCACGTCGATTTTTGCAAGATATTCAGCAACAACATTGGCAATATGCGGCCGCGCATTATCGTGGTGCAGCATCCAGCCTGCTTCACGGATATGTGGCCTTTTGCGCCTCATATATTTTCAGGACATCCCTGTAATGTTGTTCAGTTACTGATGTGTGTGCAGGTACAACATGCTGATAAACCATTCCATGAATATCCAAAAATGAGATGACCATAACTTTCCCAGCAGAAACAACCACTTTTGCTTTCCTGGGGGTTTGGTGATCAAGGAGATTTCCACACTGAGCTTTGCTGTTTGCTCTCAGGATCAAAATGATGTAGCCAAGTTTCATCAGCAGTGATTAAGTTTGAAAGTAACTGCAGATCTTCCTCTAACATCAACTTTAACTGTATGCAGACCTGCATGTAAATGTCCTTTTGTTCGGGAATCAACAGTCTTGGAACCCATCGCGCACAAAAGCGTCTCAGGTGACACAATAATTCTCTGTCTACTCTCGCCTCATCCTTCCTCCTGGGGGTGCCCCATTCGGGGACACAGGTACAAATGTTCAAGACTGGTCGTAGTGCCGAATCCCCTACAACTAGTGCCAACTACTTCACGCTAATCTAGGTAAACTTCACAGTAATTATTTAGTTACACAATTCGTTGCATATAGGTGGAAGACTGTTCCAGGTGACCGAAATGATAGAGGATCGATATACATCTTAATGGAGCTAATATTTACATTATCCACACACAATTACAAAAATTAACTCTGATCACATCATCATGTGGTTGCAATAATTGAACTTCAATTTCATGTCTTATGGTTTACAGTTTATATAAGCTTAAAGCACTCCTTTTGAATGAATTCACAGGCTATTCGGAGAAAATTCCAGACGTACATTTAATTATAAATACAAGTGTAGCTTAAACATAGACTATTTATATCAATATCGTAAAAGCCATTTTGACAAAATAAAATATTGCGAAACACTTTTCACGTAAAAGGAAATTTAGATTGAGGGATTATCTTGAAATTATTTATGTCGCAACCACGAAAGATACTGAACTTCAACATATCACGCTTTGTATTTATTATTTAGCTTTTACACACATATTTTCCACGTGCATATCCGACCAAGCTCGAACTTCGGATGGAATAAAATACATCCTCTACTCACCACACATTAACACCAGAAAAAGTAGAAATGGAAATTTACTTTGTAATTTTAACGGTAAATTACAAATGTGAAGTCATTTTGTAAATTACCTAGAATACAGAGCCTGTACGTAGTTCAGAAATAAGCGAAACAGCAAACAGAATAGGTTTTAACATCATGGAAGGAGAAAAGAGGAAGAGAGAGATAGAAAGAGATAAAGAGAGAGATAGAGAGAGAGAGGCGTAATGGAATGCGCCAGAAAGCAGAGGTCATCAAAACAAGTGTGGACTAATGAGATTGGTCAAGAGATGTACAACTGCGGGTTGGTTTTGTTTGAGAGCAAATGTACACACACATGCAACAAAAACTGAGCAAACAGTTTGAATGTAATGCCTGTTAAACGCCACCATTTACTTGCTACCTTAAATACGATGTGAGAAAATGCATGGCTTCGCCAAATTCCGAAACAAGATGATAATGATAATGTACAAGTTGTAATTTACGTCCTCCAGCGTTGTCATATCGGACGGTGAATGAATTGGGCGAAAGGATGCACTAATACGTCCAGGGTCCATTGAGCTTAGAGTTACCCGACATTAGTCTTTCAGGATAAGGGAAATCCCCGGCAAAAACCTTATCAACCCTGATCGAGATTTGAACTCGGGACCTCTTGAACGTGAGGCAGACACGCTGCCATCCACGCCACTGAGGCGGGCTGTGTGTGTATGTGTGTGTAGTGTTTAACGCCCGCTTTTACTACATAAGGCACCGCAGGCGGTGACACTGATGATACATGAGATGAAGATGGAGCACCGGTCGAATGAGATGGCGGAGGAAACCGGAGGTCCCGGAGAAAACCCGCCCCGCCGCCGTGTTGTCCACCAAATGGCTCACTTTGCGGTCGCTTGGGATCGAACCCGGGTCGCCTTGGTGAGAGGAGGCGGGCTGTGATAACGATAATGGTAATAGTAATAATAATAATAATAATAATAATAATAATAATAATAATAATAATAATAATAATAATAATAATAATAATAATAATAATAATAATAATAATAATAATAATAATAATAATAATAATAATAATAATAATAATAATAATAATAATAATAATACAAATTATCACAATTCCTCCTAGTAATAAATGTAATAACAGTCTAGATTGTTGTTATCAAATGGTAGAATCGTGAGAATACTAAAGTCTCGTTTAGTGTCCCATATATATATATATATATATATATATATATATATATATATATGTGTGTGTGTGTGTGTGTGTGTGTGTGTGTGTGTGTGTGACATGTTTTTTAAGTCAGTACCGTTTTGGAATTAAATAAAAGACGTGCATAGATATCGCAATAATTTTATTTTTACATGAAAGCCTGTACCTTAATCTACTTTTCTACATAATTTCTGTGAATATTAAGGCACTTGTCATAACGTGGCACCAGGTTTTGAATACCCTCCTCATAAAATTCTGCCGCCTGACGTGTTAACAACTGTATCACAACTGTTTTGACTTCGTTATCGTCTTGAAGACGCTGACCGCCCAGATGTTTCTTCAAGTGCAGGAACAAATGGTAGTCACTTTTCGTCCACTTTGTGAACCAAATCTTCAGTAACGACCGAAGGACGCCCACTCCGTTCATCATGCACATTTGTACGGCCATCTTTAAATGCTCTCACCCATTTCCTTAGCATTCCATCACTCAGAATGTTTTGTCCGTAACTTCACAGTTCTCACGATGAATATCGATCGGTTTTACTTCTTTAGGACTAAGAAATCGTATAACAGCCCGTACTTCACAATCGGTGGGACTCAGATTGTCGGAGGCATCTTAAACACTCAGTAACCAACGTATACAATGAAGAATCAGACTGTAATGGCGTCAGTGCGTAGACAAGAGATGTGGGTAACCAGCGCGCATACGCGGAACGCCGACCGTAGCGCTGCGGCGGCGGAATCGCAAAACGGTACTGACTTAAAAAACATGCCTCGTATATATACGAGGCATGTATATATAGTAGAAACTCGTTTATCATTATTTAAAAAGTTTGTGTGCCATTGTTGCCGGAGTACACACGTACTTAAACTATAAATCCCCTGCACTTTTTATGATGATACACAAACTAAACTACACTCTGAACGTACAGGGGTAATTCAGGAAGAAACGCCGTTTTCTCAGTCCCCACACAGATAGTATTGGTCTTTACTTCAAGCTCGATTTTTTTTAATTTACGTCCTCCAACGTTAAGTCATATCGGACGATGAATGGAACGGGTGAAAAGATGCTCAAATGATCCCAGAGTCCATAGAGCTTAAAGCTACCCGACATTCGGCTTTTAGGATAAGGGAAAACCTCGGAAAAAACCTTATCCAGTTAACTCACCCTGACCGAGATTCGAGCTCGGGACCTCTTGAACGTGAGGCAGACACGCTACCATCTACACTACCGAGGCGGGCTCCAATGGTTTCGACATCTTTTCTAAGTGCTGTGTGACTTCCAGATGAAACACTTTGCTACTGTGCTTCCTGTAATTGTTCAAAATTAACTACAAAGTCACGCCTACTCTCAGATGAGAGATACTGGATTTTCGAATGCTCATATGTTGAAATCTGCAGAACTTTAAAGCCAAGTATATCCAACAGTGGATGAACAAATGTGTATGATGAAACTCGAACTGGATGTTCATTATTCATCAGAGATGCTTTGAGGAATCAACAACTAAATAGTACAAGATAGACGTGTAACCTTAGAAGATTTGCAATTCTCTTTGCAAACATTTACACTCTTTCTTTGGTGAAATTACAAAGCCAAGAGGTAATTACTTTCTTGTCTCTGAATACAATCATACGAGCTATATATTGTTTAAATATTCTTACAACTCAACTGTCTATTTATTCATAAAATTAAAAAGTTACAAACAAAAGTTCTGGACCCTTATGAGGATTTTGATGAACAAAATAAAATTAATGTTTCAGTAGTACATGAATTGCTATGTATAAATGGAAATCAAATCAAATAGAATACTTAAATAAAAGGCGCAAATTCTTTTGAATCTTATTTTCAGCAGATACACTAAAAGGTTAAATATTTGCCAGCAGAGTAAATGTGGCTCATACAATCAAGTAAATGGAAAACATACCACTGCAACTTAAAACTCGGACAGAGAGAAAGGGGCGGGGAGATAAAAAATAAACAGACCAGCACCAGTGGGAGTGCCAGGTGATTTTCATTAGCGACGATGTCAAAGGTCGCGAGGTTCCTGACGAAGACCGATAGTAATTAAATGAAAATATTCTAGAGAAACATGAAACTTGTTTATCCCTTGAGCTGGAAAAATCATAAGAATGAAGTTAGTAACGAAGTTAGCGAAAGGAACATGCCCTCAAAGAAACAATAACGAACAGTTGCAGTAAACAGCTGAAGGCGCAGTACATGTCAGAATGTTTAACGAGGACCGGCAACTTATCTTTTAGAGTAAGTTAGGGGTAACAGTCTTAGGTTTCTTATTCTTTTAAGGTCTGAAGCATATGGAACAAAATAAACTGATCAAGAATATTTCAATGGATGCGTTTGTTTTACTGGGTGAACCAACGACTCACTTTTCCATGTACCTAGTAGGCAGAGAAGGTATTCATTCTATCCTAAATTTTATATCAAGATTTCACCTTATATGTACATTTTAAGGTCCCCAAAAGACTTTTTAGAAAATTTTAAGAGCTCGTACGTCCGTAGTGCTGGCTGTATAAAGCCAGAAGGTTTTTGCTGCGTGCCCACCCGTTAAGGGTTTTACCGCAGGTAAGGTTTTTAATTTCGGATTTTGTAGGATGTGTTGTGGGTTTTGAGGTTGGAGTTTCTTTTTAAGGTTACAATTTTATGAACCTTCAGGTTGTAGGAAAGGATCAAACCTTGCACCCTGGTGTTTTAATTTTAAAGCTAGTTATTTAGTTGGAAAATTTTGGTGCCAAAATATGGAGCTCAGCTTTAGCTGCTGTTAGGGTTAGCTCCTGGGTTATCTCGAGTGCCCGCAAGCCATGCGGGGTACCCGGAACAGCCTTGAACGGCGTCTAGTGGGTTCATAATTTGCCAATGATCTAACAAGGGCGCTTCTATGTGTTATTACGAGCTCGGTATTTAGGTTTATCATATTAATGCCCGATTTCACCAACAAATGTTAAGACTTAACACGGGTTTAGCAATAGTTTAAACAAAGTTTGCATTTCACTAAGTGTTAACATAACACTCGTGTTAAATCTCTTGTTAAACTAACAAGTCAAATTTCTGATGTTAAGTCCTTAACAATGGTAAATAGTCAAGATGGCAAGCATGAACTCAGCTGTGTTGTCGATTTGCTATATTTAAGACCGTCTATATAGCATTCGTAATAGAGTACGGCCTATGAGGAGAAATGATTTTCAGGAGCTATCAGAACATTTTTTACGTAGGTATAGACTGTCAAAGCAAGTTGCTGTGAATGTTACTGCGGAAGTACAAGAGAGATTAGAACATACATCGAAAGGAATATGCCGATCTCGCCTTTGCTTCAAGTATTAATAACCTTGCGATTTTATAATTCACTGAATTATGTGGATAATACATTGTCCACCTCCCGTCTTGAAACGTTCAAGTCTCTTGCCCTTTTTCGCTCCCCGTTTTAAATTTACGTAATACTGAGTTAGAATATGCCGATCTCGTCTTAGCTTCAAGTATTAATAACTTTGCGATTTTATAATTCACTGAATTATGTGGATAATACATTGTCCACCTCCCGTCTTGAAACGTTCAAGTCTCTTGCCCTTTTTCGCTCCCCGTTTTAAATTTACGTAATACTGAGTTAGAATATGCCGATCTCGTCTTAGCTTCAAGTATTAATAACTTTGCGATTTTATAATTCACTGAATTATGTGGATAATACATTGTCCACCTCCCGTCTTGAAACGTTCAAGTCTCTTGCCCTTTTTCGCTCCCCGTTTTAAATTTACGTAATACTGAGTTAGAATATGCCGATCTCGTCTTAGCTTCAAGTATTAATAACTTTGCGATTTTATAATTCACTGAATTATGTGGATAATACATTGTCCACCTCCCGTCTTGAAACGTTCAAGTCTCTTGCCCTTTTTCGCTCCCCGTTTTAAATTTACGTAATACTGAGTTAGAATATGCCGATCTCGTCTTAGCTTCAAGTATTAATAACTTTGCGATTTTATAATTCACTGAATTATGTGGATAATACACTGTCCACCTGCCGTCTTGAAACGTTCAAGTCACTTGTTTATCGCACCTCGTTTTAAATTTACGTAATACTGACAAGTTTTTTGGTGCTTGTAGTAGTGACACATGCATTTGAATTAAATTCGTTTCCAATATTTTCCACGTGACATCTTTCTCTTTTACATTCACCGCATCCGTCCTCTTATTTTCCACGATATCCTTACACTTCGTCACCATTTCAATTAACAATTCTTTCTCCGTCGATCAGAAATTTGTCTCACGGCTTTATTTATGATTTTGTTATCCGCCATTTTTCAGCTTGTGCAGACGAAAATGAAAACAAAAGCGCATCGTCGTACGTTCAGAAAATAATACGACTTATCCATAGCCTTCTATAGCTGTGATATTTACAAGTTTCTTGGCGATAACACAGGTTTGTTAACATTTTCAGAAAACACGTTGGTGAAATGCAAGAAATTTAACATTAGTGTGTGCGCTGTGACAATTGTTACGTTACATTTGTTAACGTCGATTTTAACATCTGTTGATGAAATCGGCCATAAATATACAGGTTGTTTCAAAACGACATCGATTATAGCCGTTGCGTAGTTTATAACTTAAATAGTCCGAATTTCGGTGTCGCAGCTTCGAAGTTCTGTTATGTATGCTTTTATGCAGCATTAAATATTGCATGATTTTGTCATCAGGTAGAGCAGTAACCACTAGTGTGTGAGCCTCAAAGGTTGTTATTGGGACGCACCGATAGGAAAACAAGAACATTACTCCTTGCTCTTTATCAGTGACTCTATCCTACATTCCAGGTAGGCAAAGGGCACTCGTGAAAAAGTCGACTAATAACTTGGACAATTGCAAGGTTGCCCTTTAGTGTAAAACTACACATTCCGTACTAACAAGGAGGATTTTGTGTGTACTTAGATAGCAAATCCAAGCAATATGTAGCGCTATACGAACGCCGAAAAGACGGATATGGTTTATATGGATGGAAGAGCTGAAGGGAGTTCAATGAACGTACGATTAATTTAGTTTCATTAAAAATATGAATTGTGAAAATAGTTACATCAGTGATAATATTTATTTGTTTAACTTCAGAACATTTTGTTATGAGCTTAATTGTACAATACTTTCAACCACTTACTGTAAATATCCACAGCTTCTTTTTCAGTTACAAATGCTTTATCTCGTAGTATTATGAAACACGTGAAATAAAATGCTCGTCTCATTGCATAAGGCAGATATCTTTGATTAATTTATCTACAATTCTTTGATGTTACTTTCTGTTCTGTTTATCATTTAATGCTTCCATCCTCAAGCTCACTAACATTAACTTCCCTCTAAAAGGTATTAGTTGCGTATGTCCACTAGCTTATTTGCCATCATGGACTGATGTAAGGGAATTTTGGAACACGCTAAGCAATAGCTTCTTTATTGCGGCTTCATAAGCCAAAGAAATTCTTAATAGTAACAGCAAGCTACTGTGGAGTATGCCTGTATATTAACAGTTACAGCACGCGGCACGGCGTGTGAACTACAGATACGCCAAAAGGTATTCTTCTAATCATAGCACATAGAATGTAACAAGCACAATCAGAAAAATATGGATAAGAAACGAACAATACCTATTTCCTTACATCGACTGATATCCATATTTAAAAACAAAACACAATTTGGTTTCATATATTGCTTAATTGATGAACGTCATTTATGCCCAATTTCACTAACAGATGTTAAAATCGACGTTAACAAGTGTAACGTAACAATTGTCACAACGCTAAAACTAATGTTAAATTTCTTGCATTTCACCAACCTGTTTTCTTAAAATGTTAACAAACCTGTGTTAACGCCAAGAAACTTGTAAACATCACAGCTATAGAAGGCCATGGATGATTTTCTGAACGTACTCCGATGCGCTTTTGTTTTCATTTTCGTCTGCACAAATGGCGTATGAACAAAATCATATATAAAGCCGTTGAACAAATTTCTCATCGACGGAGAAAGAATTGTTAATTGAAATGGTGACGAAGTGTAAGGATATCGTGGAAAATAAGAGGATGGATGCAGTGAATGTAAAAGAGAAAGATGTCGCGGGGAAAATATTGGAAACGAATTTAATTCAAATGCATGTGTCACTACTACAAGCACCAAACAACTTGTCAGTATTACGTAAATTTAAAACAAGGTGCGAAGGACAAGTGACTTGAACGTTTCAAGACGGAGGGGGGAAATGTATTATCCACATAATTCAGTGAATTATAAAATCGCAAAGTTATTAATATTTGAAGCAAAGGCGAGATCGGCATATTCCTTTCGATGTATATTCTAACTCATTATTAACCTAAATTTAAAACGAGGTGCAAAGAAGGACAAGTGACTTGAACGTGGACATAATTCAGTGAATTATAAAGTCGCAAGGTTACTAATACTTGAAGATAAGGAGAGATAGTCATATTCCTTTCGATGCATGTTCTAACTCAGTATTACGTAAATTTAAAACCAGGAGCGAAGAAGGGCAACTGACTTAAACGTTTCAAGACGGGAGGTGGACAATGTATTATCCACCTAATTCAGTGAATTATAAAATCGCAAAGTTATTAATACTTGAAGCAAAGGCGAGATCGGCATATTCCTTTCGATGCATGTTCTAACGTCTCTTGTACTTCCGCAGTAACCTTCATAGCAACATGTTTCGACAATCTATACCTCCGTAAAACAATTTTCTTGGGATAGTTCCTCAAAATCATTTCTCCTCATAGGCCATATTCTACTAAGAGTGCCATTTAGACGGTCTTAAATATAGCAAATCGACATCAACAGCTGATTTCATGCTCGCCATATTGACTATT
>JAUKNK010000228.1:105000-147500 GCA_030765055.1 Mantis religiosa | reverse complement strand
CCAATATGTGTAAAGCATGACTAGTCTTAAGAAGCGCTTTAAATGCAATTTTTATGTATACAGGAACATGATGGAGGTTGCATCAAACATCAGCTTTTATATAGAATTATACGAGTATTAAAATGTTTGCAAAAGAAACAAAACAAAAACTTTTCTACTTAAATAAGAAACTGATAAGAAAAGGAATACGGTGACACATATTTCACAAATGGTTATCATGGTCCTATTTCAATTAATTACATATGACTATGTTCCAGTTTAGAAGCTAATTAAAATACTCCGCAGTTAAACAAGAAGTACATAAAACAGGATTTTTGCAGCAAATTTGCGACCGACATTTTAACCACAAATCCACAAAATTGAAATAATTTATTTACTTTCATCAAAACTATACAAACAAAATAATAATAATAGGTTATCTAATAAGAACTTTACTTTTAAGGTGGGTCAATATTAAATATTAAATACTTCTTGTTTAAGTAAGTTTACCAAAAATGAATATTAATTGTAAATTTGTGGCTGCCTAAAACCAGTCTCGGTAGTGCAGTTGGCAGCGCGTACTTCTCATAATCTTAAGGTTGTGAGTTCGATACTCAGCCGGGGCATTAAAACTTTTTTCTAAATAAGGATACCAAAACCACTTTTATTGTACATTTGCTGATTCAGTTCGCCAGCTTCGGTAGCGCAGTTGGCAGCGCGTTAGTGTCCTAAACTTAAGGTCATGAGTTCGATCCCCAAACGAGGCATTAAAAGTTTGGTCCAAATAAGGTTTCCAAAAACCACTTTTATTGTACATTGCTGAGCCAGTTCGCCAGCCCCTGTAGCGCTGCTGCAGGGCGTAGGTCTCATAATCTTAAGATCGTGAGTTTTATCCTCAATCGGGGCATTAAAATTTTTGACTAAATAAGAATTACCAAAAATAACTTATCGGAAACCTGCTGATTTAGTCCAACGGCCTCGGTAGCGCAGTTTGCAGAAGGTAGGTCTCATAACCCTAAGGTCGTGAATTTGATTTTACCCTGGAGCATTAAAATATTTGTCTAAATAAGACTACCAAAAATAACTTCTATTGTGCAATCGCGGAGCTAGTCCAGAAGCCTCGGTAGCGCAGTTGGCAACGCGTAAGTCTCATAATCTTAAGGTCGTGAGTTCGATCCTCACCCGGGGCATTAAAACTATTGTCTAAATAAGTTTACCAAACATCACTTCTATCCTACGCATGCTAAGTAAGCACAAAGGCCTCGGCAGCGCAGTAGGCAGCGCGTAAGTCTCATAATCTTAAGGTCGTGAGTTCGATCCTCACCCGGGGAATTAAAATTTTTGTCTATATAAGTTTACCAAACATCACTTCTATCCTGCACCTGGTGATTTAGTACAACGGCCTCGGTAGCGCAGATGGCAGCGCGTAAGTCTCATAATCTTAAGGTCGTGAGTTCGATCCTCACCCGGGCATTAATATTTTTGTCTAAATAAGTATACCAAACATCACTTCTATCCAGCACATGGTGACTTAGTACAAGTGCCTCAGTAGCGCAGTTGGCAGCGCGTATCTTAAGGTCGTGAGTTCGATGCTCAACCGGAGCATTAAAATTTTTGTGTAAATAAATTTACCAAAGATCACTTCTATCCTACACCTGGTGAGATAGTACAACGGCCTCGGTAGCGCAGTTGGCTGGGCGTAGGTCTCATAATCTTAAGGTTGATAGTTCGATCCTCACCCGTGGTATTAAAATTATTTATGTAAATAAGATTACCAATAAGCGCTACTATTGAACTTTTGCAGAGCTCCTGCGCCGGCTTCGGTACCGCAGTTGGCGGCGCGGAAGTCTCATAAACTTAAGGTCGTGAGTTCGACCCTCACCCGGGGCATAAAATTTTTTTGTCTAAATAAGCTTACCAAACATCACTTTTATCCTACACCTGGTGAGTTAATTGAACGACCTCGGTAGCGCAGTTGGCAGCGCGTAAGTCTCATAATCTTAAGGTCGTGAGTTCGATCCTCACCCGGGGCATTAATATTTTTGTCTAAATCAGTATACCAAACATCACTTCTATCCAGCACATGGTGACTTAGTACAAGTGCCTCAGCAGCGCAGTTGGCAGCGCGTATCTTAAGGTCGTGAGTTCGATGCTCAACCGGGGCATTAAAATTTTTGTGTAAATAAATTTACCAAACATCACTTCTATCCTACACCTGGTGAGATAGTACAACGGCCTCGGTAGCGCAGTTGGCTGGGCGTAGGTCTCATCATCTTAAGGTTGACAGTTCGATCCTCACCCGTGGTATTAAAATTATTTATGTAAATAAGATTACCAATAAGCGCTACTATTGAACTTTTGCAGAGCTTCTGCGCCGGCTTCGGTACCGCAGTTGGCGGCGCGTAAGTCTCATAAACTTAAGGTAGTGAGTTCGACCCTCACCCGGGGCATAACATTTTTTTGTCTAAATAAGCTTACCAAACATCACTTTTATCCTACACCTGGTGAGTTAATTAAACGGCCTCGGTAGCGCAGTTGGAAGCGCGTAATTCTCATAATCTTAACGTCGTGAGTTCGACCCTCACCTGTGGCATTTAACTTTTGTCTAAATAAGTTTACCAAACATCACCTCTATCCTACACCTGCTGAGAGAGGACAACGGCCTCGGTAGCGCAGTTGGCAGGGCGTATATCTCATAATCTTAAGGTCGTCAGCTCGATCCTCAAAAAGAGCATTGAAATTTTTCATGTAAATAAGATTACCAATAAGCGCTACTATTGAACTTTTGCAGAGCTCATGCGCCGGCCTCGGTAGCGCAGTTGGCAGCGCGTAAGTCTCATAATCTTAAGGTCGTGAGTTCGATCCCCACCCGGGGCATTAAATTTTTTGTGTAAATCAGTTTACCAAACATCACTTCTATCCAACACCTGCTGAGTAAGTACAACGTCCTCAATAGCGCAGCTGGCAGCGCGTAAGTCTCATAATCTTAAGGCCGTAAGTTCGAAACTCAACCGGGGCATTAAAATTTTTGTGTAAATAAGTTTACCAAACATCACTTCTATCCTACACCTGGCGAGATCGTACAAGGGCCTCGGTAGCGCTGTTGGCAGCGCGTAAGTCTCATAATCTTAAGGTCGTGAGTTCGACCCTCACCCGTGGCATTAAAATTTTTGTTTAAATAAGTTTACCAAACATCACTTCTATCCTACACCTGGCGAGATCGTACAACGGCCTCGGTAGCGCTGTTGGCAGCGCGTAAGTCTCATAATCTTAAGGTCGTGAGTTCGACTCTCACCCGTGGCATTAAAATTTTTGTGTAAATAAGTTTACCAAACATCACTTCTATCCTACACCTGGTGAAGTAGTACAACGGCCTCTGTAGCGCAGTTGGCAGGGCGTAAGCCTCATAATCTTATGGTCGTGAGCTCGAACCTCAACAAGAGCATTGAAATTTTTCTTGTAAATAAGATTACCAATAAGCGCTACTATTGAACTGTTGCAAAGCCCTTGCACCGGCCTCGGTAGCGCAGTTGGCAGCGCGTAAGTCTCATAATCTTAAGGTCGTGAGTTCGATCCCCACCCGGGGCATTAAATTTTTTGTGTAAATCAGTTTACCAAAAATCACTTCTATCCAACACCTGCTGAGTAAGTACAACGTCCTCGATAGCGCAGCTGGCAGCGCGTAAGTCTCATAATCTTAAGGCCGTAAGTTCGAAACTCAACCGGGGCATTAAAATTTTTGTGTAAATAAGTTTACCAAACATCACTTCTATCCTACACCTGGCGAGATCGTACAACGGCCTCGGTAGCGCTGTTGGCAGCGCGTAAGTCTCATAATCTTAAGGTCGTGAGTTCGACCCTCACCCGTGGCATTAAAATTTTTGTGTAAATAAGTTTACCAAACATCACTTCTATCCTACACCTGGTGAGATAGTACAACGGCCTCAGTAGCGCAGTTGGCGGCGCGTAAGCCTCATAATCTTATGGTCGTGAGCTCGAACCTCAACAAGAGCATTGAAATTTTTCTTGTAAATAAGATTACCAATAAGCGCTACTATTGAACTGTTGCAAAGCTCTTGCGCCGGCCTCGGTAGCGCAGTTGGCAGCGCGTAAGTCTCATAATCTTAAGGTCGTGAATTCAAATAATCTTAAGGTCGTGAATTCAATTCATACCCGGGGCAATAACATTTTTATACAAAAAAGATTACCAAAAATCGCTATTATACATTTGCTGAGCTAGACCATCGGCCTTGATAGCGCAGTTGGCAGCGCATAAGTCTCACAATCTTAAGGTCGTGAGTGCGATCCTTACCAGAAGTATTAAATTTTTGTCTAAATAAGTTTACCAAACATCACTGGTCAACCAGTACAACGGCCACGGTAGCGCAGTTGGCAGCCCGTAAGTCTCATAATCTTAAGATCGTGAGTTCGATCGTCACCCGGGGCATTAAATTTTTTTGTGTAAATAAGTTTACCAAACATCACTTCTATTCAACACATTCTGAGCAAGTAAAATGTCCTCGGTAGCGCAAGTGGCAGCGCGTAAGTCTCATAATCTTAAGGCCGTGAGTGCGATCCTTACCAGAAGTATTAAAATTTTTGTCTAAATAAGTTTACCCAACATCACTTCTATCCTACACCTGTTGAGTAAATACAAGGGCCTCGGTAGCGCAGTTGGCAGCGCGTAAGTTTCATAATCTTAAGGTCGTGTGTTCGATCCTCACTCCGGGCATTTATATTTTTCTCTAAATAAGTTTACCAAACATCACTTCTATCCAGCGCCTTGTCACCTAGTACAAGTGCCTCAGTAGCGCAGTTGGCAGCACGTATCTTAAAGTCGTGAGTCCGATCCTCACCCGGGCCATTAAAATTTTTGTCTAAATAAGTTTACCAAACATCACTTCTATGCTACACCTGGTGAGTTAGTACAAGGGCCTCGGTATCGCAGTTGGCAGCGTGTAAGTCTCATAGTCTAAAGGTCGTGAGTTCCATCCTCACCCGGGGCATTAATTTTTTGTGTAAATAAGTTTACCAAACATCACATATATCCTGCACCTGCTGAGTAATTGCAACGGCCTCGGTAGCGCAGTTAGCAGCGCCTAAGTCTCATAATCTTAAGTTCGTGAGTTCGATTCTCATCCGGGGCAATAACATTTTTATACAAATAAGATTACCAAAAACCGCTATTATACATTTGCTGAGCTAGACCATCGGCCTTGACAGCGCAGTTGGCAGCGCCTAAATCTCACAATCTTAAGGTCGTGAGTGCGATCCTCACCAGAAGTATTAAAATTTTTGTCTAAATAAGTTTACCAAACATCACTTCTATTCTACACCTGGTGAATCAGCGCAGCGGCCTCGGTAGCGCAATTGGCAGCGCATAATTCTCATAATCTTATGGTCGCGAGTGCGATCCTCACCAGAAGTATTAAAATTTTTGTCTAAATAAGTTTACCAAACATCACTTCTATTCTACACCTGGTGAATCAGCGCAGCGGCCTCGGTAGCGCAATTGGCAGGCGTAAATCTCACAATCTTAAGGTCGCGAGTGCGATCCTCACCAGAAGTATTAAAATTTTTGTCTAAATAAGTTTACCAAACATCACTTCTATTCTACACCTGGTGAATCAGCGCAGCGGCCTCGGTAACGCAGTTGGCAGGCGTAAATCTCACAATCTTAAGTTCGCGAGTGCGATCCTCACCAGAAGTATTAAAATTTTTGTCTAAATAAGTTTACCAAACATCATTTCTATTCTACACCTGGTGAATCAGCGCAGCGGCCTCGGTAGCGCAATTGGCAGCGCGCAAGTCTCATAATCTTAAGGTCGTGAGTTCCATCATCACCCGGGGCATTAAATTTTTTGTGTAAAAAAGTTTACCAAACATCACTTCTGTCCGGCACCTGCTGAGTTACTACAAAGTCCTCGGTAGCGCAGTTGGCAGTGCGTAAGTCTCATAATCTTAAGGCCGTGAGTTCGACCCTCACCATGGGCATTAAAATTTTTGTGTAAATAAGTTTACCAAACATCACTTCTATCCTACGCCTGGTGAGATAGTACAACGGCCTCGGTAGCGCAATTGGCAGTGCGTAAGTCTCATAATCTTAAGGTTGTGAGCTCGATCCTCAACAAGAGCATTGAAATTTTTGTCTAAATAAGTTTACCAAACATCACTTCTATCCTACACCTTGTGAGTTAGTACAAGGGCCTCGGTAGCGCAATTGGCAGTGCGTAAGTCTCATAAACTTAAGGTCGTGAGCTCGATCCTCAACAAGAGCATTAAAATTTTTGTGTAAATAAGTTTACCAAACATCACTTCTATGCTACAACTGCTCAGTAAATGAGGCGGCCTAGGTAGCGCAGTTGGCAGCGCGTAAGTCTCATAATCCTAAGGTCGTGAGTTCGACCCTCACCCGTGGCATTAAAACTTTTGTTTAAATAAGTTTACCAAACATCATTTCTATCCTTCACCTGGTGAATTAGTACTAGGACCTCGGTAGCGCAGTTGGCAGCGCGTAAGTCTCATAATCTTAAGGTCGTGAGTTCGATCCTCACCCGGGGCATTAAGATTTTTGTCTAAATAAGTTTACCAAACATCACTTCTATCCTACACCTGGTGGGTTAGTACAAAGGCCTCGGTAGCGCAGTTGGCATGCGTAAGTCTCATTATCTTAAGGTCGCGAGTTCGATGCTTACCCGGGGCATTAAAATCTTTGTCTAAATAAGTTTACCACGCATCACTTCTATCCTACACCTGGTTAGTTAGTACAAGGACCTCGGTAGCCCAGTTGGCAGTGCGTAAGGCTCATAATCTTAAGGTCGTGAGTTTGTAACTCACCCGTGGCATTAAAATTATTCATGTAAATAAGATTTCCAATAAGCGCCACTATTGAACTTTTGCAGATCTCTTGCGCCAGCCTCGTTAGCGCAGTTGGCAGGGCGTAAGTCTTATAATCTTAAAGTCGTGAGTTCGAACCTCACCGGAGGCATAATTTTTTTTGTCTAATTAAGTTTTTCAAGCATCACTTCTAACCTACACCTGCTTAGTTAATGCATCGGCCTCGGTAGCACAATTGGCAGCGCGTAAGTCTCATAAATTTAAGGTCGTGAGTTCGATCCTCACCCGGGGCATTAAAATTTTTGTCTAAATATGTTTACCAAACATCACTTCGATCCAGCACCTGGTCAGCTAGTACAAGTGCCTCAGTAGCGCAGTTGGCAGCGCGTATCTTAAGGTCGTGAGTCCGATCCTCACCCGGGGCATTAAAATTTTTGTCTAAATATGTTTACCAAACATCACTTCTATGCTTCACTTGGTGAGTTAGTACAAGGGCCTCGGTATCGCAGTTGGCAGCACGTAAGTCTCACAATATTAAGTACGTGAGTTCGATCCTCAACCGGTGCAACTCATTTTTGTCTAAATAAGTTAACCAAACATCACTTCTATCCTACACCTGGTGGGTTAGTACAAAGGCCCCGGTAGCGCAGTTGGCAGCGCGTAAATCTCATTATCTTAAGGTCGCGAGTTCGATCCTTACCCGGGGCATTAATATCTTTGTCTAAATAAGTTTACCAAACATCACTTCTACCCTATACCTGGTAAGTTAGTAGAGCGGCCTCGGAAGCGCAGTTGGCAGCGCGTAAGTCTCATAATCTTAAGGTCGTGAGTTCTATCCTCACCCGTGGCATTAAAACTATTGTCTAAATAAGTTTACCAAACATCACTTCTATCCTACACCTGGTGAATTAGTACAAGGACCTCGGTAGCGCAGTTGGCAGGGCGTAAGTCTCATAATCTTAATGTCGAGAGTTCTATCCTCAACCGGGGCATTAAATTTTTTGTGTAAATAAGCTTACCAATCATCACTTCTGTTCTTCACCTGGTCAGTTAGTACAATGGCCTCGGAAGCGCAGTTGGCAGCGCGAAAGTCTCCTAATCTTAAGGACGTCAGTTCTATCCTCACCTGGGGCATTAAAATTATTGTTTAAATAAGTTTACCAAGCATCAATTCTATCCTACACCTGATGAGTAAGTACAACGCCATCGGTAGCGCAGTTGGCAGCGCCTAAGTCTCATAATCTTAAGGTCGTGAGTTCGATCCTCCCCCGGGGCATTAACATTTTTGTCCAAATATGTTTACCAAACATCACTTCTATGCTACACCTGCTGAGATAGTACAAGGGCCTCGGTGGCGCAGTTGGCAGCGCGTAAGTCTCATAATCTTAAGGTCGTGAGTTCGACCCTCACCCGTGGCATTAAAATTTTTGTGTAAATAAGTTTAGCAAACGTCACTTCTATCCTACACCTGGTGAGATAGTACAACGGCCTCGGTAGCGCAGTTGGCAGGGCGTAAGCCTCATAATCTTATGGTCGTAGCTAGAACCTCAACAAGAACATTGAAATTTTTCTTGTAAATAAGATTACCAATAAGCGCTACTATTGAACTTTTGCAGAGCTCTTGCGCCGGCCTCGGTGGCGCAGTTGGCAGCGCGTAAGTCACATAACCTTAAGGTCGTGAATTCAATTCACACCCGGGGCAATAACATTTTTATACAAAAACATTACCAAAAACCGCTAATTTACATTTGCTGAGCTAGACCATCGGCCTTGATAGCGCAGTTGGCAATGCGTAAGTCTCACAATCTTACGGTCGTGAGTGCGATCCTTACCAGAAGTATTAAATTTTTTTCTAAATAAGTTTACCAAACATCACTGGTCAACCAGTACAACGGCCACGGTAGCGCAGTTGGCAGCCCGTAAGTCTCATAATCTTAAGATCGTGAGTTCGATCGTCACCCGGGGCATTAAATTTTTTGCGTAAATAAGTTTACCAAACATCACTTCTATCCAACACATTCTGAGTAAGTAAAATGTCCTCGGTAGCGCAAGTGGCAGCGCGTAAGTCTCATAATCTTAAGGCCGTGAGTACGATCCTTACCAGAAGTATTAAAATTTTTGTCTAAATAAGTTTACCCAACATCACTTCTATCCTACACCTGTTGAGTAAATACAAGGGCCTCGGTAGCGCAGTTGGCAGCGCGTAAGTTTCATAATCTTAAGGTCGTGAGTTCGATCCTTACCAGAAGTATTAAAATTTTTGTCTAAATAAGTTTACCCAAAATCACTTCTATCCTACACCTGTTGAGTAAATACAAGGGCCTCGGTAGCGCAGTTGGCAGCGCGTAAGTCTCATAATCTTAAGGTCGTGAGTATTATCCTTACCAGAAGTATTAAAATTTTTGTCTAAATAAGTTTACCCAACATCACTTCTATCCTACACCTGTTGAGTAAATACAAGGGCCTCGGTAGCGCAGTTGGCAGCGCGTAAGTCTCATAATCTTAAGGTCGTGAGTACGATCCTTACCAGAAGTATTAAAATTTTTGTCTAAATAAGTTTACCCAACATCACTTCTATCCAACACATTCTGAGTAAGTAAAATGTCCTCGGTAGCGCATTTGGCAGCGCGTAAGTCTCATAATCTTAAGGCCGTGAGTACGATCCTTACCAGAAGTATTAAAATTTTTGTCTAAATAAGTTTACCCAACATCACTTCTATCCTACACCTGTTGAGTAAATACAAGGGCCGCGGTAGCGCAGTTGGCAGCGCGTAAGTCTCATAATCTTAAGGTCGTGAGTACGATCCTTACCAGAAGTATTAAAATTTTTGTCTAAATAAGTTTACCCAACATCACTTCTATCCTACACCTGTTGAGTAAATACAAGGGCCTCGGTAGCGCAGTTGGCAGCGCGTAAGTCTCATAATCTTAAGGTCGTGAGTACGATCCTTACCAGAAGTATTAAAATTTTTGTCTAAATAAGTTTACCCAATATCACTTCTATCCAACACAATCTGAGTAAGTAAAATGTCCTCGGTAGCGCTTTTGGCAGCGCGTAAGTCTCATAATCTTAAGGCCGTGAGTACGATCCTTACCAGAAGTATTAAAATTTTTGTCTAAATAAGTTTACCCAACATCACTTCTATCCAGCGCCTTGTCAGCTAGTACAAGTGCCTCAGTAGCGCAGTTGGCAGCACGTATCTTAAAGTCGTGAGTCCGATCCTCACCCGGGGCAATAAAATTTTTGTCTAAATAAGTTTACCAAATATCACTTCTATGCTACACCTGGTGAGTTAGTACAAGGGCCTCGGTATCGCAGTTGGCAGCGTGTAAGTCTCATAGTCTAAAGGTCGTGAGTTCCATCCTCACCCGGGGCATTAAATTTTTTGTCTAAATAGGTTTACCATACATCACTCCTGTTCTACACCTAGTGAGCTAGTGCAACGGCCTCGGTAGAGCAGTTGGCAGCGTGTAAGTCTCATAATCTTAAGGACGTGTGTTCGATCCTCACCCTGGGCATATAAATTTTTGTCTAAATAAGTCTACCAAACGTCACTTCTGTCCTACACAACTTCTGAGTAAGTACAAGGGCCTCGGTAGAGCAGATGGCAGCACGTAAGTCTTATAATCTTAAGGTCGTCAGTTCGATCCTACCGGGGCATTAAAATTTGTTACTAAATAAGTTTACCAAGCATGACTTCTATCCTACACCTGCTGAGTGAGTACAAGGGCCTCGGTGGCGCAGTTGGCAGCGCGTAAGTCTCATAATCTTAAGGTCGTGAGTTCGATGCTAATCCGGGGCATTAAAATTTTTGTCTAAATAAGTTTACCAAACATCACTTCTATCCTACACCTGGTGAGACAGTACAAGGGCCTCGGTGGCACAGTTGGCAGCGCGTAAGTCTCATAATCTTAAGGTCATGAGTTCGATACTCAACCGGGGCATTAAAATTTTTGACAAAATAAGTTTACCAAACATCACTTCTATCCTACACCTGGTGAGATATTACAAGGAGCTCGGTGGTGCAGTTGGCAGCGCGTAAGTCACATAATCTTAAAGTCATGAGTTCGATTCTCAACCGGGGCATTAAAATTTGTCTATATATGTTTTCCAAACATCACTTCTATCCTACACCTGGTAGGTTAGTACATGGGCATGTTGGCGCAGCTGGCAGCGCGTAAGTCTCATAATCTTAAGGTCGTGAGTTCGATCCTCACCCGGGGCATTAAAATTTTGTCTAAATAATTTTACCAAAAATCGCTATTGTACATTTGCTGAGGTAGACCATCGGCCTCGGTGGCGCAGTTGGCAGCGCGTAAGTCACATAATCTTAAAGTCATGAGTTCGATTCTCAACCGGGGCATTAAAATGTATGTCTATGTATGTTTACCAAACATCGCTATTGTACATTTGCTGAGGTAGATCATCGGCTTCGGTAGTGCAGTTGGAAGCGCGAAAGTCTCATATTCTTATGGTCGTTTGTTTGATCCTCCCCCGGGACATAAGGATTTATGTCTAAATAAGTTTACCAAATATCACATCTAAGCTACACCTGCTGAGTTAGTACAAGGGCCTCGGCGGCGCATCTGGCAGCTTGTAAGTCTCATAGTCTAAAGGTCGTGAGTTCCATCCTCACCCGGGGCATTAAATTTTTTGTCTAAATAGGTTTACCATACATCACTCCTGTTCTACACCTAATGAGCTAGAGCAACGGTCTCGGTAGCGCAGTTGGCAGCGCGTAAGTCTCATAATCTTAAGGACGTGTTTTCGATCCTCACCCTGGGCATATAAATTTTTGTCTAAATAAGTTTACCAAACGTCACTTCTGTCCTACACAACTTCTGAGTATGTACAAGGGCCTCGGTAGAGCAGATGGCAGCCCGTAAGTCTTATAATCTTTAGGTCGTCAGTTCGATCCTCACCGGGGCATTAAAATTTGTTACTAAATAAGTTTACCAAGCATGACTTCTATCCTACACCTGCTGAGAAAGTACAAGGGCCTCGGTAGAGCAGTTGGCAGCGCGTAAGTCTCATGATCTTAAGGTCGTGAGTTTCATCCTCACCCGGGGCATTAAAATTTTTGTCTAAATAAGTTTACCAAACATCACTTCCATCCTACACCTCCTGAGTTAGTACAACGGCCTCGGTAGCGCAGTTGGCAGCGCGTAAGTCTCAGAATCTTGAGGTCATGTTTTCCATCCTCACCCGGGACATTAAATTTTTTGTCTAAATAAGACTACAAAACATCATTTCTATCCTTGAACTAGGGAGTTAGTACAAGGGCCTCGGTAGCGCAGTTGGCAGCATGTAAGTCTCATGATCTTAAGGTCGTGAGTTTCATCCTCACCCGGGGCATTAACATTTTTGTCTAAATAAGTTTACCAAACATCACTATTATCCTATACCTGCTGAGTAAGCACAAGGACTTCGGTAGTGCAGTTGGCACTGCGTAAGTCTGATAATCTTAAGGTCGTGAGTTCGATCCTCACCCGGGGCATTAAAATTTTTGTTTTAATAAGTTTACCATACATGACTTCTGTCCTACACCTAGTGAGTTAGTACAACGTCCTCGGTAGCGCAGTTGGCAGCGCGTAAGTCTCAGAATCTTGAGGTCGTGTTTTCCATCCTCACCCGGGGCATTAAAATTTTTGTTTTAATAAGTTTACCATACATGACTTCTGTCCTACACCTAGTGAGTTAGTACAACGTCCTCGGTAGCGCAGTTGGCAGCGCGTAAGTCTCAGAATCTTGAGGTCGTGTTTTCCATCCTCACACGGGGCGTTAAAATTTGTTACTAAATAAGTTTACCAAGCATGACTTCTGTCCTACACAACTTCTGAGTAAGTACAAGGGCCTCGGTAGAGCAGTTGGCAGCGCGTAAGTCTCATGATCTTAAGGTCGTGAGTTTCATCCTCACCCGGGGCATTAAAATGTTTGTCTAAATAAGTTTACCAAACATCACTTCTGTCCTACACCTAGTAAGCTAGTACAACGGCCTCGGTAGCACAGATGGCAGCGCGTAAGTCTCACAATCTTTCGGTCGTGAGTTCGACCCTCACCCGTGGCATTAAAATTTTTGTGTAAATAAGTTTAGCAAACATCACTTCTATCCTACAGGTGGTGAGATAGCACAACGGCCTCGGTAGCGCAGTTGGCAGGGCGTAAGCCTCATAATCTTTCGGTCGTGAGTTCGACCCTCACCCGTGGCATTAAAATTTTTGTGTAAATAAGTTTAGCAAACGTCACTTCTATCCTACACCTGGTGAGATAGTACAACGGCCTCGGTAGCGCAGATGGCAGCGCGTAAGTCTCATAATCCTTCGGTCGTGAGTTCGACCCTCACCCGTGGCATTAAAATTTTTGTGTAAATAAGTTTACCAAACGTCACTTCTATCCTACACCTGGTGAGATAGTACAACGGCCTCGGTAGCGCAGTTGGCAGGGCGTAAGCCTCATAATCTTATGGTCGTGAGCTAGAACCTCAACAAGAGCATTGAAATTTTTCTTGTAAATAAGATTACCAATAAGCGCTACTATTGAACTTTTGCAGAGCTCTTGCGCCGGCCTCGGTAGCGCAGTTGGCAGCGCGTAAGTTTCATAATCTTAAGGTCGTGAGTTCGATCCTCAACGTGGCATTTATATTTTTGTCTAAATAAGTTTACCAAACATCACTTCTATCCAGCGCCTTGTCACCTAGTACAAGTGCCTCAGTAGCGCAGTTGGCAGCACGTATCTTAAAGTCGTGAGTCCGATCCTCACCCGGGGCATTAAAATTTTTGTCTAAATAAGTTTACCAAACATCACTTCTATGCTACACCTGGTGAGTTAGTACAAGGGCCTCGGTATCGCAGTTGGCAGCGTGTAAGTCTCATAGTCTAAAGGTCGTGAGTACCATCCTCACCCGGGGCATTAAATGTTTTGTGTAAATAAGTTTACCAAACATCACTTCTATCCTGCACCTGCTGAGTAACTGCAACGGCCTCGGTAGCGTAGTTGGCAGCGCGTAAGTCTCATAATCTTAAGGTCGTGAGTTCGATTCTCACCCGGGGCAATAACATTTTTATACAAATAAGATTACCCAAGACCGCTATTTAACATTTGCTGAGCTAGACCATCGGCCTTGACAGCGCAGTTGGCAGCGCCTAAATCTCACAATCTTAAGGTCGTGAGTGCGATCCTCACCAGAAGTATTAAAATTTTTGTCTAAATAAGTTTACCAAACATCACTTCTATTCTACACCTGGTGAATCAGTGCAGCGGCCTCGGTAGCGCAGTTGGCAGCGCGTAAGTCTCAGAATCTTAAGGTCGTGAGTTCCATCCTCACCCGGGGCATTAAATATTTTGTGTAAATAAGTTTACCAAACATCACTTCTCTCCGGCACCTGCTGAGTTACTACGAAGTCCTCGGTAGCGCAGTTGGCAGTGCGTAAGTCTCATAACCTTAAGGTCGTTTGTTCGATCTTCACCCGGGGCATTAAAATTTATGTCTAAGTAAGTTTACGAAATATCACTTCTAACCTACACCTGCTGAGTTAGTACAAGGGCCTCGGTGGCACAGTTGGCAGCGCGTAAGTCTCATAATCTTAAGGTCGTGAGTTTTATCCTAAACCGGGGCATTAACATTTTTCTGTAAATACGTTTGCCAAACCTCACTTCTATCCTACACCTGTTGAGTTAGTACAAGGTCCTCGGTGGCGCAGTTGGCAGCTCGAATATCTCATAATCTTAAGGTTGTGAGTTCGATCCTCAACAAGCGCATTAAAATTTTTGTCTAAATAAGTATGCCAAACCTAACTTCTATTCGACACCTGCTGAGTTAGAACAAGGGCCTCGGTGGCGATGTTGGCAGCGCCTAAGTCTCATTATCTTAAGGTCGTGAGTTCGATCCTCAACCGGGGCATTAAAATTTTTGTTTAAATAAGTATACTAAACATCACTTCTATCCAACACCTGGTGAGTTAGTACAAGCGCCTCGGTGGTGCAGTTGGCATCGCGTAAGTCTCATAATGTTAAGGTCGTGAGTTCGATCCTCCCCCGTGGCATTAAAATTTCTGTCTAAATAAGTCTATCAAACATCACTTATATCCTACACCTGGTGAGATAAATCAAAGGCCTCGGTGGCGCAGTTGGCAGCGCGTAAGTCTCATAATCTTAAGGTCGTGAGTTCGATCGTCACCCGGGGCATTAAGATTTATGTCTAAATAAGTTTACCAAACATCACTTCTATCCTACACCTGGTGAGTTAGTACAAGGGCCTCGGTGGCGCATTTGGCAGCACGTAAGTCTCATAATCTTATGGTCGTGATTTCGATCCTCTCCCGTGGCATTAAAATGTATGTCTAAATAAGTTTACTAAACATCACTTCTAACCGACAACTGGTGATTAAGTACAAAGGCCTCGGTGGCGCAGTTGGCAGCGCGGAAGTCTCATAATCTTAAAGTCGTGAGTTCGATCCTCACCCGGGGCATTAAAATTTATGTCAAATAAATTTGCCAAACATCATTTCTTCCTACATCTGCTGAGTTAGTACAAGGGCCACGGTACCGCAGTTGGCAAGCGTAAGTATCATAATCTTAAGGTCGTGAGTTCGATCCTCACCCGGGGCATTAAATTTTTGTCTTAATAAGTTTACCAAAAATCGCTACTGTACATTTGCTGAGGTAGACCATCGGCCTCGGTAGTGCAGTTAGCAGCGCGTAGGTCTCATAATCTTAAGGTCGTTTGTTCAATATTCACCCGGGGCATTACAATTTATGTCTAAATAAGTTTACCAAATATCACTTCTATCCTACACCTGGTGAGATATTACAAGGGCCTCGGTAGCGCAGTTGGCAACTCATAAGTCTCATAATCTTAAGGTCGTGAGTTCGATCCTCACCCAGGATATTAAAATTTATGTCTAAATAAGTTTATCAAACATCACTTCTATCCTACACCTGGTGATTTAGTACAAGGGCCTCGGTGGCGCAGTTGGCAGCGCGTAAGTCTCATAATCTTAATGTTGTGAGTTCGATCCTCACCCTGGGCAATAAAATTTTTGTCTAAATAGGTTTGCCAAACATCACTTCTATCCTACACCTGCTGAGTGAGTACAAGGGCCTCGGTGGCGCAGTTGGCAGCGCGAAAGTCTCATAATCTTAAGGTCGTGAGTTCGATGCTCATCCGGGGCATTGAAATTTTTGTCTAAATAAGTTTACCAAACATCACTTCTATCCTACACCTGCTGAGTTAGCACAAGGGCTTCGGTGGCGCTGTTGGCAGCGCGTAAATCTCATAATCTTAAGGTCGTGAGTTCGATGCTCAACGTGGGCGCATTAAAATTTTTGTCCAAATAAGTTTGCCAAACAACACTTCTATCCTACACCTGGTGAGATATTACAAGGAGCTCGGTGGTGCAGTTGGCAGCGCGTAAGTCACATAATCTTAAAGTGATGAGTTCGTTTCTCAACCGGGGCATTAAAATTTGTCTATATATGTTTTCCAAACATCACTTCTATCCTACAACTGGTGAGTTAGTACATGGGCACGGTGGCGCAGCTGGCAGCGCGTAAGTCTCATAATCTTAAGGTCGTGAGTTCCATTCTCACCCGGGGCATTAAACTTTTGTCAAAAAAAGTTTACCAAAAATCGCTATTGCACATATGCTGAGGTAGACTATCGGTCTCGGTAGTGCAGTTGGCAGTGCGCAAGTCTCATAATCTTAAAGTCGTGAGTTCGATCCTGACCCGGGGCATTAAAATTTTGTCTAAATAATTTTACCAAAAATCGCTATTGTACATTTGCTGAGGTAGACCATCGGCCTCGGTGGCGCAGTTGGCAGCGCGTAAGTCACATAATCTTAAAGTCATGAGTTCGATTCTCAACCGGGGCATTAAAATGTATGTCTATGTATGTTTACCAAACATCGCTATTGTACATTTGCTGAGGTAGATCATCGGCTTCGGTAGTGCAGTTGGAAGCGCGTAAGTCTCATATTCTTATGGTCGTTTGTTTGATCCTCCCCCGGGACATAAGGATTTATGTCTAAATAAGTTTACCAAATATCACATCTAAGCTACACCTGCTGAGTTAGTACAAGGGCCTCGGCGGCGCATCTGGCAGCGCGTAAGTCTCATTATTTAAGGTCTTGAGTTCGATCCTCACCCGGGGCATTAAATATTTTGTTCATAATCTTAAGGTCGTGAGTTCGATGCTCACCCTGGGCATTAAAATTTATATCTAAATTTGTTTACCAAATATCACTTCTATGCTATACCTGGAGATTTAGTACAAGGGCATCGGTGGGGCAGTTAGCAGCGCGTAAGTCTCATATTCTTAAGGTCGTGAGTTCGATCCTCACCCGGGGCATTAAAATTTTTGTCTAAATAAGTATAGTAAACACAACTTCTATCCTAAACCTGGTGAGTGAGAAAAAGGGCCTCGGTGGCGCATTTGGCAGCGCGAAAGTCTCATAAACTTAAGGTCATGAGATCGATCCTCAACCGGGGCATTAAAATTTTTGTCTAAATAAGTTTACCAAACATCACTTCTATCCTGCACCAGGTGAGTTAGTACAAGGGCCTCGGTGGCGCATTTGGCAACGCGTAAGTCTCATAATCTTAAGGTCGTGAGTTCGATCCTCACCATGGGCATTAAAATTTTTGTCTAAATAGGTTTGCCAAACATCACTTCTATCCTACACCTGCTGAGTGAGCATAAGGGCCTCGGTGGCGCAGTTGGCAGAGCGTAAGTCTCATAACCTTAAGGTCTTGAGTTCGATCCCCACCCGGGGCATTAAATACTTTGTCTAAATAAGTTTACCAAACATCACTTCTATCCTACACCTGCTGAGTTAGTACAAGGTCCTCGGTGGCGCAGTTGGCACCTCGAATATCTCATAATCTTAAGGTTGTGAGTTCGATCCTCAACCGGCGCATTAAAATTTTTGTCTAAATAAGTATGCCAAACCTCACTTCTATTCGACACCTGCTGAGTTAGTACAAGGGCCTCAGTGGCGCTGTTGGCAGTTCATAAGTCTAATAATCTTAACGTTGTGAGTTTGATCCTCAACCGGCGCATTTAAATATTTGTCTAAATAAGTTTACTACTTTTTACATCTATCCTACACCTGGTGAGATAGTATAAGGGCCTCGGTGGCGCAGTTGGCAGCGCGTAAGTCTCATAATCTTAAGGTCGTGGGTTCGATCCTCAACTGGGGCATTAAAATTTTTGTTTAAATAAGTTTACTAAACATCACTTCTATCCAACACCTGGTGAGATAGTGTAAGGGCCTCGGTGGCGCAGTTGGCAGCGCTTAAGTCTCATAATCTTAAGGTCGTGAGTTCGATGCTCAACCGGGGCATTAAAATTTTTGTCCAAATAAGTTTGCCAAACAACACTTCTATCCTACACCTGGTAAGATATTACAAGGGCCTCGGTGGCGCAGTTGGCAGCGCGTAAGTCACATAATCTTAAAGTCATGAGTTCGATTCTTAACCGGGGCATTAAAATTTATGTCTATATATTGTAGGGTTTTGTTAGGTTAATTATGTGGATTATCTTGAGTTTATTAGAGTAGTCGTTAGTACAAATGTCCTTCCTTCCGTCTGTTACGTAGTAGGCTGTTCCAACTACTGTTTGCTTCCTTGGCTCCACTCATGTAAATAACAATAATAAATAAATTAATGGAACAGCCCTTGTGGAATTTGTAAATAAGGTATTGCATTATTTGTACATGATGTATTGAGTTATTGGCACGTCGCCCATCTTGTTATTTGTGTATGAAGAGTTGTATGTTGGGGTGTGTGAGCGGTTGTTGGAATAGCTCGTTGTAGCTATGGTGTGTGTGTGACTAAGCGTGGTGGTGTGTGGACAACCGAGGAGATGGACGACGCTGGACACTGTAAAAGATTATTCTAAGGTATAAGAAATATAAATAGTGATTGTGAAAGTGTCTTTAATATTGTTCTGAATTGTATATTAAGCCTCTGAGTGAAACCCCCGAGTAATGTGTTCTCGTTCGCCAGCTCAAAAATGGTAACAGTTTTTGATGTGAATGCAATACATTTTTCAGCATTCAGTAAAAATTAAGATCCCGTATAGTGCCTGGCAGCGAGGAATATTACATTTGGTGGAGGCGCCGTGTTTGTTCATTTTAGCATCAGTTTAAGTGTAAATGTACTTTATTGATATATATATATATATTTTTCATTAATTGCGTTCAATTTCAGTTCTGCGTAGGACGGCGGTAGCCATCTTATGAGAAGTAACTTGGGTAGTGACGTCACCCCGGCATTATTTGTTCACGTATTAACATGTTCTTTTGTTTTGTGCAGGAAATGCAGTGCTTTTTGAGCTTAATCCTTGTGGTTCTGTTTGCGGTTATGCTCAGTTAGAAATTTTACGTTGATGATCTATCTTTTTGCATGGTTTTTCATTTCCATTTGCATTGTAATAATCAGGATTTTCTTTGCAGCATTTTGTGCAGTGCTAGTGTTATTCAGTCACGTATTGTGTTCTCACCGTGTTGCTATTTCTGCAGGAATTTCAAATCTTGTGTTCTATTACGAATAGTAGTCACTATCAGTGATTTTTGTAGTAATTTTGCATGTGTACATCGTTATCTTTTCTTTCACCATGGAAAATTTTGTGGAGAGTAACACCAATGTACATACATCCTCTGTCGGCACAGATGTCGAGCCTGATGAACGTAGTTCGGTGCCTGATCAGTCACCCCCCGGAATTATTGCACAGAATACTGACCTTCTGGTTGCGGTACAATCTACCATCACTAACACGATGGCTTCAATAAAACCTGTTTCTCAAACCTTTATACAACCATCTTGTTTTTCAGCTGCTCCTAATGAATTTGTTAACGATTTTATGACTAATTTTGAAATGGTTGCTCGTGCTAATGCATGGAACAGTACTCAAAAGTTGCAGTTTTTCCCATGCTATCTTAAAGGTACTGCTGTAGCATGGCACAAGACGTTTTGCCATAGGTGTCCCGCTCACGACTGGTTTATTTTGAAAGATGCTTTTCTTACAGCTTTTCAGGTAGCTCACCAGGATGATGTGTATGAGATCCAACTTCGCCAACGTGTTCAGCGTGATTCTGAGCCTGTGCTTAACTACATTTATGATGTGCTAGTATTGTGTGATAAAGTAAATTCTTTTATGTCTCAGCCAGAGCAAATTAAGAATTTGTATAAAGGGTTGAAACCACAGTATGTCCAGTTTCTCTTACCTTTGAATTTGCTTACCATAGAGGAGGTTTTGCAAGCTATTAAGCGCATTGATAAAGCTGAGTTCTACATCCAGGACCGACAACACCTGGTGTCTAATCAACTGCATAGTAATGTGCCGCTGTCCATACCTGGATACCCAGTTGTTTCTGCACCTCAATCTATATCTGGCCGTTCTGTTGCAGCGTCAGAGTGTTTGTCACTCCCGTCGCCATCACCAGCACCTTCTCAGGATATGATGTCAGAGCTTGCAGCCAAAATGGACCGTTTAGCCAATCAACTTCAATCTTTGCAGGTTCCTGCTAATTCTGATCCAGTAACGAGGTCATCTCCCCGCCAAGCTGGTAACTGCTCCAATGGTGGACGTACTGCTAACTTTGTATACTATAATTGTAACCAGCCTGGTCACATAGCACGTTTTTGCAGGCAATCTTCAGATGCTTATAGTTCAAAAAAACGCTCAGCGCGGTGCCTCAAACAGGCCACGGTAGCAGAGGTTCATCACGACAGCAAGCCTGATCAGTCGTCAAGTTCAACTTTACCTTTTGGCCATGTTTTACAAGTTTCAGGGTCCATTAATAATACCCCTGTGAAGGTTCTTCTCGATACTGGCAGTGCTGTCAGTATTGTCAATGCTGTACACGTATCTGATATTTCTAAATTGCAGCCTGTGGATATTTTACTTAGAACTGCTGGAAACAAGCTTTTGAATGCTGCATACCACCTACCTTTGGATTTTTCAATTAATAACTGTCTCTTTCAGGAAGATGTTCTTGTTGTAAAAGGGCTAGCACATGACTTGATTTTAGGTAATGATTTTTTGTCTGCACACAAAGCTATTATTGATTATGTTAAAAATGATGTTGTGATTCATGTAGATGACAAGTTGTGTCATATTTCTATGGTAGAGAACACAGAACTCCCCATGTCAGATATTGCTGTAGTGCCGTTTACTGAGGGTGATGTTACTAAACCAGCAAACAAAGTGTTTGTTAAAGAAGATGTCCAGATTCCTCCATTTTCGGTTTGTCATGTAGCAGTAGAACTTTCTTCACCCATTGATTGTGATGTAATGTTTGAGCCTGTGCCAGGTATTTTGCAAAAGAAACAGATATCCATTCCTCAAATGGTTTGCTCACCTCGACAAGATTATATTGTGCCTGTTCAAAATGCATCACCAGAGCCTAAGACTTTGTTTTCTCGCACGACCTTAGCTAATGTCCAAGATGTTGCTTTTCTTCAGAGTCATTCAATCTCGCCTCAGGATATCACGCCCTTGGAAGCACCAAACTTTCAGTTTAATGTAAATAATAAATTGTCTTCTAGCCAGAAAGATAAACTTCATGCTCTTTTATTGAAATATTCTCATGTTTTTGCAACCACCTTGCAGGATTTAGGTATGACCAATGTTGCTAAATTTGATATACAGGTTTCTGACCCAACTCCTATTAAGCAGCGCCCGTATAGAGTTCCTATCAAGCAACGTGAAATCATCGATCAGCAGGTTCAAGAGATGAAAGATGCTGGGATCATCAGGGATTCTCAGTCTCCGTGGAGTTCTCCTGTGGTGCTAGTTAAGAAAAAGGATGGCTCGACCAGATTTTGTGTGGACTACAGGAAGCTTAACTCCGTGACCATTCCATCATTTTCCACTTCCCATCATCGACGACTTGCTTAGCTCATTGCATGGAGTGTCCTGGTTCTGCTCGTTGGATCTTCTTTCTGCTTATTTTCAGGCCCCCCTTGAGGAGCACGCCAAGCCATTCACGGCGTTTGTTTGCCACAGTGGTCAATTTGAATTTGAAAGACTTTCCTTTGGACTAGCCAATGCTCCCCGTTTCTTTTCTTACATTGCTGAAAAGTTGTTAGGTGATTTAAAATTTAAGAAAGCTCTGGCTTACCTTGATGATATCCTTGTTTATGCTCATTCTTTTGAGGAACTACTGGATAATTTAGAGGCTGTTTTTCAGCGTTTGGTGCTTTTCAACTTTAAATTGAAACCGCAGAAATGTTTCTTTGCCATGAACCGTGTCAAACTTTTGGGTTTTGAAGTCTCTAATGAGGGCATATCTCCAGACTCAGACAAGATAACTGTGATTCAAAATTTACCTCAGCCTAAGAATGTCAGGGATGTCAGGAAGGTCCTTGGTTTGTTCAATTTTTATCGAAAGTTTGTGAAAGGTTATGCTGACATTGCCCATCCTTTAACACAATTGACTAAAAAGAACTGTGATTTTGTTTGGGGATCTGACCAACAGCATGCTTTCCAGGCCTTGAAGGATGCGCTGACTTCTGCACCGGTGTTAGCACACTATACTCCTGGAGCGTACACAGAGCTCCACACTGATGCTAGTGGTGTAGGCATAGGGTGTGTTTTGTTGCAATCTGTAAACGACCAATTAAGACCTGTTGCTTATGCCTCTAGATTGTTCTCCAAGTGTGAGCGTAATTATGGTGTTCCAGAGTTGGAGCTCCTAGCTATTGTTTTTGGTTTCACACATTTTAGAACATTTGTATATGGTTATAAAGTTCATGTGATTTCTGACCACCATTCATTGTGTTATCTAAATAATCTGAAAGATCTTACAGGGCGTCTGGCTCGCTGGAGCCTTAAACTACAGGAGTTTGATTATACTATCTGTTACAAATCTGGTAAAAAGCATAACGATGCAGACACTTTATCTAGGTTTCCTGTGCTGCAACCCCAGGATCATCAAGTGGAGCAATTGGATGATGTATTAACTTGTTTACTTTCTCCTATAGAAGTTGTGGAGAAACAGAAAGCTGATCCACTGCTGCGTCCTCTAATGGATACCTTAGTGGACGACACTAATGCTACTCCGAAGCTTCTGCGCCAAACTGCCACCTATACTCTTAAATCTGGTGCTTTATATAGGAAAAATGCTGGTTCCACGGGTGCTCTGCATTTACTGGTGATTCCAGAGTCGTTGAAGCATGAGATTCTTACCTCTTGTCATGATGATCCACTTTCGGGTCACCTTGGGTTTTCCAAAACTTATAATAAGATTCATTCCAGATACTATTGGATTGGCATGAAGAAAGATATCGAACATTTTGTGAGGACCTGCCCGAGCTGCCAATCGCGTAAAGGCCCTAAGAACTTGAATCCCGCAGGATTACTTCAACCTCTTCCTGTTTTAGCTGTAGGTCAACGTTGGGGTATTGACCTTTTGGGTCCTCTTCCTAGGTCATCCACTGGCAACCGCCACATTATTGTGTGCACCGAGTATGCCACTAGATGGGTCGAGGCTGCTCCGCTTCCAGCGGCTATTGTTCCTCATGTCACCAGGTTTATTTTACAGAATGTCGTCTGTCGTCATGGTGCTCCTGAGACATTGCTATCCGATCGGGGTACTGTGTTCCTCAGCCAGGTCACGCAGGAGTTACTAAAATCTCTGTCTATTTCTCCTAACTTTACTAGCTCTTATCATCCACAGACGAACGGGCTCACGGAACGTTTCAATGCCACACTAGTTAATATGTTGAGCCATTTTATTGATGACAATCAGCGTAATTGGGATACGGTGTTGCCTTATGTTATATTTTCTTACAATTCTTCTGTACAGCAGACGACCAAGTTTTCTCCGTTTTTCCTGATGTATGGACGAGAGCCTGTTCTCCCTAATGAAGTTCAGTTACAGGCTACTACTAACGACTTGTTCCTCCGGAAGACTTTAGAGGACATCCAGAAGGCCCGTGAGCTTGCCATCCACAACATTAACAAGCAACAGATCAAACAGAAGTCTCAGTATGATGCCAAACATCGAGATGTGTCCTTTAATGTTGGTCAATTAGTTAAAGTTTTTACCCCCGTTAGGAAACGAGGCAAATGCACCAAGCTCCTACACCGCTATTTTGGTCCGTTTGAAATTGTGAAGAAGCTCACACCTGTGACTTATGTTGTACGTCGACCGAATGCTCCTAGGGCTAAGTTACAGTCCATCCATGTTTCCCGCATCTTCCCGTATCACGATCCTACTGGCCCTTATCGTGCTTAATTTTTTTTTCTTTTTCTTTTTTTTTTCTCTCTCTCAGAGTCAGTTCATCGTCTGATAAACTCAGTTAATGATGCTTTGATATGCTTTACATATAATTCTATTGATGCATATTTTGTTTAACCTCTTGTGTGACTACCATTTCGTCATTTGCTTAAGTCCACTTAATTGTTCATATTTCTGATCATTTATGATGTTCTCCCAGGAATTCCGTGCCAACCATTCCGTTTATATCAGAACTATTGACGTTTTATCGTGACTGTTTCAGTGTTTTACTCATGTACCATCTTTATCGAAGTAGCAGTATAGTGTGTGGCCCAGCTGCGAAGCCAGCCGCCACATCCTAGTGGTTATTCGAGTTCAATGTGAGCACCGTCGTGACTGCAGCACATTGTAGAAGAGGAGTCGTCCCTGAGGAAGCCGCTGCGCACCTGGGAGCGACCCCAGTACTGGAGTGACGCCTAGTGAAACCGCTGTGATGCGCTCACTAGTGCGAGGAGGTTTGAGTTATAAGATGCTTTAGGGTGGGTATTAAGTTTTGTCACTGGCCAGTCACTGAAGTATTATTTCATTTGCTGTTAAGATGCTTAGTCCTTTGTTTCAGATTTTTCTTTTAAATATCAGGGTTGAGCTCTCTTCACCGCCACGGCAGTTCCTGGATGAAGAACTTTCTTAGTTTTTTTTTTATCCCAGTTGTAGAATTTTAGGAGTCTTGTTGTGTGAATGAGTGTGTGGAGATGGCCATCTCAAAAGTGTATTTAGTATCCGGATACACTTCATGTTATAATTTTGTTTTGTTGTTTTTATGTTATTGTCACTTTTGATTTACCCCCTTACATTTCCCTCCAAAAGTATATTTAACTATGGGTAGCCTTATGTTATACTTGTCCATTGTTAATTGTATAATTGTTTAGTTTTGTGCGGGAGTGCCCCAGGAAGAGTGTCGTCGTCTGCAGCTAGCAAAGAGCCCCAGCCACCCTCACCTACCAGCAGAAGCAGTAGTTGCAGCAAGAGAGGTAGCAGCAGCAACGCGGCAGCACCAGTACCAGAGGCAGTAACGCTGGCTATGCCTCAAAGTTTCAGGAGTGACCACAGGGGTCACTTCATCAGTATGGCAGACCACAATTCCAGCAAGTTGGTTACCTTTGCAGTTCGTCGTGGGGTGATGTGGCCAGTCCCCCACAGGTGTGTGGCAGCAGGAGAGCAGCACAGCTTGCTGGCTCCCCTATATTTGGAACTGTCTGTGACATCAGCTTGATACATATGCTGAGGTGACCTAAGTCATAAGCAGCCAAGTCTAGAAGCTGGACGTCCATTTTGCTCAATGAAGCTAGGCTCACTACTAGGAGGGATCGAGCTGCTGAAAAGTCAAGCAAAACTTGAAATGATGGAATTTTATTTATATGAATTTCTTCGTCCCCTATGTTTGGAACTGTCTGTGACATCAGGTATGTGCCATTTGTGGTAACCACCAGTTTGCCCAATTTTCATCTTCAGGGTCGGTCTGCTACTCCAAATGGTTGTAATCGTCGTGCTGCGCCTCTGTGACTTCCATCAGTGTTCCAGTGGTGTAGGGTTGGTTCGGTGGACTCTGGGACTAGTGGTGTAGACAACATCATGCATCGTGACTCATTGGGAGGGGCCTCTCAGGAATTCATTTATTGGTACTTTTCATGTTTGTGTTTTCTAATGATAGGTTAGGGGCTACCCTTAGTGCTTTTCTTTTGTGTGTTTTGCTGTTTCATATTAGTCCGACGAGCAGGGGCTCGTCTTTTTCTAGAGGGGAGGGAAATGTAGGGTTTTGTTAGGTTAATTATGTGGATTATCTTGAGTTTATTAGAGTAGTCGTTAGTACAAATGTCCTTCCTTCCGTCTGTTACGTAATAGGCTGTTCCAACTACTGTTTGCTTCCTTGGCTCCACTCATGTAAATAACAATAATAAATAAATTAATGGAACAGCCCTTGTGGAATTTGTAAATAAGGTATTGCATTATTTGTACATGATGTATTGAGTTATTGGCACGTCGCCCATCTTGTTATTTGTGTATGAAGAGTTGTATGTTGGGGTGTGTGAGCGGTTGTTGGAATAGCTCGTTGTAGCTATGGTGTGTGTGTGACTAAGCGTGGTGGTGTGTGGACAACCGAGGAGATGGACGACGCTGGACACTGTAAAAGATTATTCTAAGGTATAAGAAATATAAATAGTGATTGTGAAAGTGTCTTTAATATTGTTCTGAATTGTATATTAAGCCTCTGAGTGAAACCCCCGAGTAATGTGTTCTCGTTCGCCAGCTCAAAAATGGTAACAGTTTCTGATGTGAATGCAATACATTTTTCAGCATTCAGTAAAAATTAAGATCCCGTATAGTGCCTGGCAGCGAGGAATATTACAATATGTTTACCAAACACCACTACTATCCTACACCTGCTGAGTTAAAACAAGGGCCTCCGTAGCGCAGTTTGCAGCGCGTAAGTCTCATAATCTTAAAGTCATGAGTTCGATTCTCAACAGGGGCATTAAAATTTAGGTCTATATATGTTTACCAAACATTACTTCTATCCTACACCTGGTGAGTTAGTACATGGGCACGGTGGCGCAGCTGGCAGCGCGTAAGTCTCATAATCTTAAGGTCGTGAGTTCGATTCTCACCCGGGGCATTAAACTTTTGTCAAAAAAAGTTTACAAAAATTGCTATTGTACATTTGCTGAGGTAGACCATCGGATTCGGTAGTGGAGTTGGCAGCGCGTAAGTCTCATACTCTTAAAGTCGTGAGTTCGATCCTCAACCGGGGCATTAAAATTTTGTCTAAATAAGTTTACCAAAAATCGCTATTGTACATTTGCTGAGGTAGACCATCGGCCTCAGTAGTGCAGTTTGCAGCGCGTAAGTCTCATAATCTTAAAGTTGTGAATTCGATCCTCACCCGGGGCATTAAATTTTTGTCTCAATAAGTTTACCAAAATTCGCTATTGTACATTTGCTAAGGTAGATCATCGGCTTCGGTAGTGCAGTTGGCAGCGCGTAAGTCTCATATTCTTAAGGTCGTTTGTTTGATCCTCACCCGGGACATAAAGATTTATGTCTAAATAAGTTTACCAAATATCACATCTAACCTACACCTGCTTAGTTAGTAAAAGTTACTCAGTGGCGCAGTTGGCAGCGCGTAAGTCTCTTAATTCTATGGTCGTAAGTTCGATCCTAGCCCGGGGCTTAAAATTTTTGTCTAAATAGGTTTGCCAAACATCACTTCTATCCTACACCTGCTGAGTGAGTACGAGGGCGTCGGTGGTGCAGTTGGCAGCGCGTAAGTCTCATAATCTTAAGGTCGTGAGTTCGATGCTCATCCGGGGCATTAAAATTTTTGTCTAAATAAGTTTACCAAACATCACTTCTATCCTACACCTGGTGAGACAGTACAAGGGCCTCGGTGGCGCAGGTGGCAGCGCGTAAGTCTGATAATCTTAAGGTCATTAGTTCGATCCTCACCCGGTGCATTAACATTTTTGACAAAATAAGTTTGCCAAACAACACTTCTATCCTACACCTGGTGAGATATTACAAGGGCCTCCTTGGCCCATTTGGCAGCGCGTAAGTCACATAATCTTAAAGCCATGAGTTCGATTCTCAACCGGGGCATTAAAATTTATGTCTATATATGTTTTCCAAACATCACTTCTATCCTACACCTGGTAAGTTAGTACATGGGCAGTGTGGCGCAACTGGCAGCGCAAAGTCTCCCAATCTTAAGGTCGTGAGTTCGATTCTCACCCGGGGCATTTAAGTTTTGTCAAAATAGTTTACCAAAAATCGCTATTGTACATTTGCTGAGGTAGACCATCGGCCTCGGTAGTGCAGTTGGCAGCACGTAAGTCTCATAATCTTAAAGCCGTGAGTTCGATCCTCACCCGGGGCATTAAAATTTTGTCTAAATAAGTTTACCAAAAATCGCTATTTAACATTTGCTGAGGTACACCATCCGCCTCGGTGGCGCAGTTGGCAGCGCGTAAGTCACATAATCTTAGTCATGAGTTCGACTCTCAACCGGGGCATTAAAATTTATGTCTATATATGTTTACCATACATCACTTCTATCATACACCTGCTGAGTTAGAACAAGGGCCTCGGTAGCGCAGTTGGCAGAGCGTAAGTCTCATAATCTTAAGGTCGTGAGTTCGATCCTCACCCGGGGCGATAAATTTTTGTCTAAATAAGTTTACCAAAAATCACTATTGTACATTTGCTGAGGTAGACCATCGGTTTCTGTAGTGCAGTTGGCAGCGCGTAAGTCTCATAATCTTAAGGTCGTCTGTTTGATCCTCACCCGGGACATAAAAATTTATGTCTAAATAAGTTTACCAAATATCACATCTAACCAACACCTGCTGAGTTAGTACAAGGGCCTCGGCGGCGCAGCTGGCAGCGCGTAAGTCTCATTATTTAAGGTCTTGAGTTCGATCCTCACTCGGGGCATTAAATATTTTGTCTAAATAAGTTTACCCATCATCACTTCTATCCTACACCTGGAGAGTTGGTACAAGGGCTTCGGTGGCACAGTTGGCAGCGCGTAAGTCTCATAATCTTTAGGTCGTGAGTTTTATCCTAACCCGGGGCATTAAAATTTTTCTCTAAATAAGTTTGCTAAACCTCACTTCTATCCTACACCTGGTGAGTTATTAGAAAGGCCTCAGTGGCGCAGTTGGCAGCGCGTAAGTCTCATAATCTTAAGGTTGTTAGTTCGATCCTCAACCGGCGCATTAAAATATTTGTCTAAATAAGTTTACCACAATTTAAATCTATCGTACACCTGGTGAGATAGTACAAGGGCTTCGGTGGCGCAGTTGGCAGCGCGTAAGTCTCATAATCTTAAGGTCGTGAGTTCGATCCTCACCCGGGGCATTAAAATTTTTGTTTAAATTAGTTTACTAAACATCACTTCTATCCTACACCTGGTGAGATAGTACAAGGGCCTCGGTGGCGCAGTTGGCAGCGCGTAAGTCTCATATACTTAAGGTCGTGAGTTCGACCCTCCCCCGTGGCATTAAGATTTATGTCTAAATAAGTTTATCAAACATCACTTCTATCCTACACCTGCTGAGTAAGTAAAAGGTCCTCGGTGGCGCAGTTGGCAGCGCGTAAGTCTCTTAATCTTAAGGTCGTGAGTTCGATCCTAACCCGGTGCATTAAAATTTTTGTCTAAATAAGTTTGCCAAGCATCAGTTCTATCCTACTCCTCCTGAGTTAGTACTAGGGCCTCGGTAGCGCAGTTGGCAATTCGTAAGTCTCATAATCTTAAGGTCGTGAGTTCGATCCTCACCCGGGGCATTAAAATTTATGTCTAAATAAGTTTACCAAACATCACTTCTATCCTACACCTACTGATTTAGTACAAGGGCCTCGGTGGCGCAGTTGGCAGGGCGTAAGTCTCGTAATTTTAAGGGCGTGAGTTCGATCTTAACCCGGGGCATTAAATTTTTGTCTAAATAAGTTTACCAAAAGTCGCTATTGTACATTTGCTGAGATAGACCATCGGCCTCGGTAGTGCAGTTGGCAGCGCGAAAGTCTCATAATCTTAAGGTCGTTTGTTCGATTCTCACCCGGGGCATTAAAATTTATGTCTAAATAAGTTAACGAAATATCACTTCTAACCTACACCTGCTGAGTAAGTAAAAGGTCCTCGGTGGCGCAGTTGGCAGCGCGTAAGTCTCTCAATCTTAAGGTCGTGATTTCGATCCTTACCCGGGGCATTAAAATTTTTGTCTAAATAAGTTTGCCAAACATCACTTCTATCCTACTCCTGCTGAGTTAGTACTAGGGCCTCGGTAGCGCAGTTGGAGTCTCGTAAGTCTCATAATCTTAAAGTCGTGAGCTCGATCCTTACCCGGGGCATTAAAATTTTTGTCTAAATAAGTTTGCCAAACATCACTTCTATCCTACTCCTGCTGAGTTAGTACAAGGGGCTCGGTAGCGCAGTTGGCAGCGCGTAAGTCTCATAATCTTAAGGTCGTGAGTTCGATCCTCACCCGGGGCATTACATTTTTGTCTAAATAAGTTTACCAAAACTCGCTATTGGACACTTGCTGAGGAAGACCATCGGCCTCGGTAGTGCAGTTCGCGGCGCGCAAGTCTCATAATCTTAAGGTCGTGTGTTCGATTTTCACCCGGGGCATTAAAATTTATGTCTAAATAAGTTTACTAAAGATCACTTCTATCCTACACCTGGTGAGTTAGTACCAGGGTCTCGTTGGCGCAGTTGGCAGCGCATAAGTCTCATAAACTTAAGGTCGTTAGTTCGATCCTCCCCCGTGGCATTAAAATTTATGTCTAAATAAGTTTATCAAACATATCTTCTATCCTACAACTGCTGAGTAAGTAAAAGGTCCTCGGTGGCGCAGTTGGCAGCGCGTAAGTCTCTCAATCTTAAGGTCGTGAGTTCGATCCTAACCCCGGGCATTAAAATTTTTGTCTAAATAAGTTTGCCAAACATCAGTTCTATGCTACTACTCCTGAGTTAGTACTAGGGCCTCGGTAGCGCAGTTGGCAACTCGTAAGGCTTATAATCTTAAGGTCGTGAGTTCGATCCTCCTCTGGGGCATTAAAATTTATGTCTAAATAAGTTTACCAAACATCACTTCTATCCTACACCTAGTGATTTAGTACAAGGGCCTCGGTGGCGCAGTTGCCAGCGCTTAAGTCTCATAATCTTAAGGCCGTGAGTTTGATCCTCACCCGGGGTTTAAAATTTTTTCTCTAAATAGGTTTGCCAAACATCACTTCTATCCTACACCTGCTGAGTAAGTACAAGGGCCTCGGTGGCGCAGGTGGCAGCGCGTAAGTCTCATAATCTTAAGGTCATGAGTTCGATCCTCACCCGGGGCATTAAAATTTTTGTCAAAATAAGTTTACCAAACATCACTTCTATCCTACACCTGCTGAGTTAGCACAAGGTACTCGGTGGCCCTGTTGGCAGCGCGTAAGTCTCATAATCTTAAGTTCGTGAGTTCGATGCTCAACCGGGGCATTACAATTTTTGTCCAAATAAGTTTGCCAAACAAAACTTCTATACTACACCTGGTGAGATATTACAGGGGCCTCGGTGGCGCATTTGGCAGCGCGTTAGTCTCATAATCTTAAGCTTGTGAGTTTTATCCTAAACCGGGGCATTAAAATTTTTGTCTAAATAAGCTTCCCAAACCTCACTTCTATCCTACCACTGCTCAGTTAGCACAAGGGCCTCGGTGGCGCTGTTGGCAGCGCGTAAGTCTCATAATCTTAAGGTTGTGAGTTCGATCCTCAACCGGCGCATTAAAATATTTGTCTAAATAAGTTTACCACACTTTACATCTATCGTACACCTGGTGAGATAGTACAAAGGCCTCGGTGGCGCAGTTGGCGGCGCGTAAGTCTCATAATCTTAAGGTCGTGAGTTCGATCCTCCCTCGTGGCCTTAAAATTTATGTCTAAATAAGTTTATCAAACATCACTTCTATCCTACACCTGCTTAGTTAGTTAAAGGTACTCGGTGGCGCAGTTGGCAGCGCGTAAGTCTCTTAATTCTATGGTCGTGAGTTCGATCCTAACACGGGGCTTAAAATTTTTGTCTAAATAAGTTTACCAAACATCACTTCTATCCTACACCTGGTGAGACAGTACAAGGGCCTCGGTGGCGCAGTTGGCAGCGCGTAAGTCTCATAATCGTAAGGTCGTGATTTCGATGCTCAACCGGGGCATTAAAATTTTTGTCCAAATAAGTTTGCCAAACAAAACTTCTATCCTACACCTGGTGAGATATTACAAGGGCCTCCTTGGCTCAGTTGGCAGCGCGTAAGTCACATAATCTTAAAGCCATGTGTTCGATTCTCAACCGGGGCATTAAAATTTATGTCTATATATGTTTTCCAAACATCACTTCTATCCTACACCTGGTAAGTTAGTACATGGGCAGTGTGGCGCAACTGGCAGCGCAAAGTCTCCCAATCTTAAGGTCGTGAGTTCGATTCTCACCCGGGGCATTTAAGTTTTGTCAAAATAGTTTACCAAAAATCGCTATTGTACATTTGCTGAGGTAGACCATCGGCCTCGGTAGTGCAGTTGGCAGCACGTAAGTCTCATAATCTTAAAGCCGTGAGTTCGATCCTCACCCGGGGCATTAAAATTTTGTCTAAATAAGTTTACCAAAAATCGCTATTTTACATTTGCTGAGGTAGACCATCGGCCTCGGTGGCGCAGTTGGCAGCGCGTAAGTCACATAATCTTAATGTCATGAGTTCGACTCTCAACCGGGTCATTAAAATTTATGTCTATATATGTTTACCATACATCACTTCTATCCTACACCTGCTGAGTTAGAACAAGGGCCTCGGTAGCGCAGTTGGCAGCGCGTAAGTCTCATAATCTTAAGGTCGTGAGTTCGATCCTCACCCTGGGCGTTAAATTTTTGTCTAAATAAGTTTACCAAAAATCGCTATTGTACATTTGCTGAGGTAGACCATCGGCTTCGGTAGTGCAGTTGGCATGCGCGTATATCTCATAATCTTAAGGTTGTGAGTTAGATCCTCCACAGGCGCATTAAAATTTTTGTCTAAATAAGTATGCCGAACCTCACTTCTATCCTACACCTGCTGAGTTAGTACAAGGGCCTCGGTGGCGCAGTTGGCAGCGCGCAAGTCTCATAATCTTAAGGTCGTGAGTTCGATCCTCAACCGGGGCATTAAAATTTTTGTTTAAATTAAGTTTACTAAACATCACTTCCATCCTACACCTGGTGAGTTAGTACAAGGGCCTCGGTGGCGCAGTTGGCAGCGCGTAAGTCTCATAGTCTTAAGGTCGTGAGTTCGATCCTCCCCCGTGGCATTGAAATTTCTGTCTAAATAAGTTTATCAAACATCACTTATATCCTACACCTGGTGAGATAGTACAATGGCCTCGGTGGCGCAGTTGGCAGCGCGTAAGTCTCATAATCTTAAGGTCGTGAGTTCGATCCTCACCCAGGGCATTAAAATTTTTGTTTAAATAAGTTTACTAAACATCACTTCTATCCTACACCTGGTGAGTTAGTACAAGGGCCTCGGTGACGCATTTGGCAGCGCGTAAGTCTCATAATCTTAAGGTCGTGAGTTCGATCCTCACCCTGGGCATTAAAATTTTTGTCTAAATAGGTTTGCCAAACATCACTCCTATCCTACACCTGCTGAGTGGGTACAAGGGCCTCGGTGGCGCAGTTGGCAGAGCGTAAGTCTCGTAGTTTTAAGGTCGTGAGTTCGATCCTCACCCTGGGCATTAAAATTTTTGTCTAAATAGGTTTGCCAAACATCACTTCCATCCTACACCTGCTGAGTGGGTACAAGAGCTTCGGTGGCGCAGTTGGCAGAGCGTAAGTCTCGTAATTTTAAGGTCGTGAGTTCGATCCTTACCCGGGGCATTAAATCTTTCTCTAAATAAGTTTACCAAAAGTATCTATTGGACATATGCTGAGGTAGACCATCGGCCTCGGTAGTGCAGTTGGCAGCGCGTAATTCTCATAGTCTTAAGGTCGATTGTTCGACCCTCACCCGGGGCATTAAAATTTATGTCTAAATAAGTTTATGAAATATCACTTCTAACCTACACCTGCTGAGTTAGTACAAGGCCTCGGCGGCGCAGCTGGCAGCGCGTAAGTCTCATTATTTAAGGTCTTGAGTTCGATCCTCACCCGGGGTATTAAATACTTTGTCTAAATATGTTTACCAAACATCACTTTTATCCTACACCTGGTGAGTTAGTACAAGGGCCTCGGTGGCACAGTTGGCAGCTCGTATATCTCATAATCTTAAGGTCGTGAGTTTTATCGTAACCCGGGGCATTAACATTTTTCTCTAAATACGTTTGCCAAACCTCACTTCTATCATACACCTGTTGAGTTAGTACAAGGGCCTCGGTGGCGCAGTTGGCAGCTCGTATATCTCATAATCTTAATGTTGTGAGTTCGATCCTCAACCGGCGCATTAAAATTTTTGTCTATATGAGTATGCCAAGCCTCACTTCTATCCTACACCTGGTGAGTAAAAAAAAGGGCCTCGGTGGCGCATTTGGCAGTGCGTAAGTCTAATATTCTTAAGGTTGTGAGTTTGATCCTCAACCGGCGCATTTAAATATTTGTCTAAATAAGTATACTACTCTTTACATCTATCCTACACCTGGTGAGATAGTACAAGGGCCTCGGTGGCGCAGTTGGCAGCTCGTATATCTCATAATCTTAAGGTTGTGAGTTCGATCCTCAACCGGCGCATTAAAATTTTTGTCTATATAAGAATGCCAAACCTCTCTTGTATCCTACACCTGGTGACTGAAAAAAAGGGCCTCGGTAGTGCAGTTGGCAGCGCGTAAGTCTCATAATCTTAAGGTCGTTTGTTCGACCCTCACCCGGGGCATTAAAATTTTTTTCTAAATAAGTTTACCAAACATCGCTATTGTACATTTGCTGAGGTAGACCATCGGCCTCGGTAGTGCAGTTGGCAGCGCGTAAGTCTCATAATCTTAAGGTCGTGAATTCGATCCTAAGCCGGGGCATAAAAATTTTTGTCTAAATAAGTTTGCCAAACATCACTTTTTCTACTCCTGGTGAGTTAGTACAAGGGCCTCGGTCGCGCAGTTGGCAGCCCGTAAGTCTCATAATCTTATGGTCGTGAGATCGATCCTCTGCCGGGGCATTAAAATTTTTGTCTAAATAAGTTTGCCAAACATCACTTCTATCGTACACCTGCTGAGCTAGTACAAGGTCCTCGGTGGCGTAGTTGGCAGCGTGTAAGTCTCATAATCTGAAGGTCATGAGTTGAAGGCTCACCCGGGGCATTAAAATTTGTCTAAATAAGTTTACCAAACATCACTTCTATCCTACACCTGCTGAGTATGTACAGGGGCCTCGGTGGAGCAGTTTTCAGCGCGTAAGTCTCATAATCATAAGGTCGTGAGTTCGATCGTCACACGGGGCATTAGAATTTTTGTGTAAATAAGTTTAGCAAAAATCGCTATTATACTTTTGCTGAGCTAGACCATCGGTGTTGGTAGCGCAGTTGGCAGCGCGTAAGTCTCAATATCTTAAGGTCGTGAGTTCCGGGGGATTAAATTTTTATACAAATAAGATTACCAAAAAGCGCTATGATTGTACATTTTCTACGTTAGACCAACGTCCTCATTGGCGCAGTTAGCAGGCTGTTTGTCTCACAATCTTTCGGCCGTGAGTTCGATCCTCTCCAGGGAAATTAATATTTTCGTCTAAACAAGTGTACACATTCTCTGACGAGACCATTGTTCGAGTCTCAGAACCAGTCGAGTATTGAAGTTTTTATTTATATGTACATCGGCGCTTCACGCACTTTAATAGAGAAATATATATATATTGGGGAGATTATACAAATACATATTGCAAATGGTTCTGTTAGTGAAGCTTAAACTTTGTTGGATGATTCAGCCTTCTCGAGGGACCAGTGGTAAATCCCTAGAAACTATAGTTCGGATATGCTGGCCGACAGGATTCGAACACACAACTTTGCAGCTGACGTTAAAGCCTGAGATATCCCGCTCGATTCGGTTGGCATCCTTAACTAAAATCTTGACACACTCTGACTGAAACACTATGAGTATTGTTCATAATGAATATACTTCTTGTTATCTCTTTGATTACTTGTTTTTATCTGTTTTCTCTCTCTCTGTCGCTCTCTCTATTGTGCGTCATCCTCGTTTCTCAGTGTTTTGTAGATAATAGGAGCCAACTTGAATTTCCTTACATGTCTTTATAAGCTTAATAAATATTCAATTACTTGACAAGGATCTGTAAAACATGTAATGCTGATCGATCATTGAATTAAAGAAAAAATAGTTGACAAAATGTTACGGAAAAGGTTATGTGAACGTAACAGGTACGCATTTCTTATAAAGTTACTAAGATACGCCCAGGATAAGAAGAGCGATTGGGTTCCAAGTTCTCATTCGGTACGTTTCGTTTAATTTCGTAAACATAGATGACAACTTTGAAATTTGAAATGCGCTATACACTGACATCTGGTGGCTAATACGCTAAGCTTTATCATGTCCACCGTATTTAGTTTTGATCAATTTCGAGGTTAATTAGCTAACCAGTTTACAACAATCATATGTTAGAATCAGAATTTTAGTTCGTCCTTGGCAACATATACATGTTATGAGACACGTCAAAATGTATAAGTACAGTATTTTCATAAAGTCAAATTGATTACATACAATATACACAGTAAACAGCTTTTCTATGCTTTCATGTGGTATTTGCATAGAATAATTTCGCTACTATGATGTATAGACTCCACCTGTGTGACAAGTTGCCTAGTTACATGGGAGGCAAGCTATATAACAAACTCCCAGCAGAAGTTAAAGTGTCTAGTAACTTAACAAAATTCAAATTTTTCTTGAAATCATATTTAATTAATAATGTTCTTTATTCACTTGATGAATTTCTAAACTAAGACTACAACTTCAGAATTTATCGTTTGAGTGCTAGTTTCTTATTTTACAATACTTATGACTAAAACCTAGACATTGTATTAGGTGTACAAGACATTATACATTTAGAATAACATCACCTAAGTTTTAGTTTCTTCTAATATCTGCATATATATATATATATATATATATATATCAAAATAACCAGCAACTTTAATTGTATATAATTGACGACTTGCCTGTTTTCAACAATGCTTGTAAACGTATTATTATTATTATTATTATTATTATTATTATTATTATTATTATTATTATTATTATTATTATTATTATTATTATTATTATTATTATTATTATTATTATTATTATTATTATTATTATTATTATTATTATTATTATTATTATTATTATTATTATTATTATTATTATTATTATTATTATTATTATTATTATTATTATTATTATTATTATTATTATTATTATTATTATTATTATTATTATTATTATTATTATTATTATTATTATTATTATAATTATAATTATAATTATTATTATAATTATAATTATAATTATTATTATTATTATTATTATTATTATTATTATTATTATTATTATTATTATTATTATTATTATTATTATTATTATTATTATTATTATTATTATTATTATTATTATTATTATTATTATTATTATTATTATTATTATTATTATTATTATTATTATTATTATTATTATTATTATTATTATTATTATTATTATTATTATTATTATTATTATTATTATTATTATTATTATTATTATTATTATTATTATTATTATTATTATTATTATTATTATTATTATTATTATTATTATTATTATTATTATTATTATTATTATTATTATTATTATTATTGTTAGTGTGTATGGATTTATCAAAGCAAGTTAGTATTCTATTTATATCACACAACCTGTATAGCTGTGTTAAACTGTATAAATTCATATGACGTGGTTCTTTTGTGTATTTAACACTATACTGAACTGAAAATAAATGAAAATATAATAAATAATTTACTACAAGATATGTCATAATATGAATATTACAGGTTTGTGAATGTACTATACTCCCGATGCTCATTTACATGGTTATAGTTCTAAAAATTCATTAACCGTATAAAAACAATGTGCATGCAAACATTTCTTAACCTTGTTCCTTAATGATGCAAATTGTTTAAATGAATTTGTAAGTTTATTATATGAAATTATCCTTTTGTAGTTAAAGCTTCCTTCATAAATGCTCGTTTGGTGCGCTCGAATTGCCAGCTTATCCTTGTTACGAGTTTGGTTGTAATTTACATCATTATTTACTTGAAAATGATTTATTTATATTTGTATGAACATTTGTGGATGTTATGGCTCTTGAAAGGGGACACATTATTATTTGTCTACCTCCGTATAACTGTGATCTGAATGCAATTGAGCTGGTGTGGTCAAAACTAAAGAATGTTTTCAGAGGATGCCACTTTACTTGTGATATCTTCGCTTATCTTACATACACGCTATTTTGCTGAACTGTGTTTTTTAAGTTTGACCACACTACAGAAACAAAAGAGCGTTAGCTCTCACTTCTTCCCTTCTGCCCACACAACACCGTAAACCCGGCGCTCTAGTTTCTTTTATTTCATTTTATGCTTCGTAAATTACGTCCTTCAACGTTAAGTCATATCGGATGGTGAATGAATTGGGTGAAATGGTGGTCAAATGAATCCAGGGTCCATGGAGCTTAGAGTTACCCGACATGGTCTTGAAGGATGAGGGAAAACCCGGAAAAAACCTTATCCAGGTAACTCAACATGACCGAGATTCGAACTCGGGACTTCAGCGCTCTAGTTATCCTACGCTTACTGTCTTGTATTCATACTTAATTTTCTAAACAAATATTTATTATTAGCATGAAGAATCTTGCTCTAGCACAAAGTACTGGTTAAGGGGTTAAAGACGTAGTTATAAACTGTCATAGTAATCTAGGATGTAGTACAGAAGTTCCTTAAAGACGCTACTTTTTTATTTCTCACGAGTACAGTGGATCGTTATAGGTTGTTAGTCAATTAGCGGCAAGCTACAATAAGCACATGTATGTAATCTTACATTGTTTCTACTACACATCGCTTGACTATGAAATCAACCCCTCCGGTAATTAACCTGAAATAACACAGGTGTACACTAACGAACAAGATGTAAGGAACAGCTTTCATAGATAACATTCAAATCAAGTTCATCGAAAATTTGAGCATATAAGAGTTTAAATGCGGGTGTACCACATAGCAAAAGAATACAAAATAATACTATTTCTCTCCAAGCGGGATGGCTCAGGCGGTTTTGTCTGTGGCCCGCGAGGCCCGGGTTCGATTCTCATGGCCGACCTACCTTACCCATGAGTTTTTTCGGGGTTTCCCGGGTGGCTAGGCGAATGCTGGGTAGGTTAATTACATCCCGCGAATTTCCTGTCCCTCCATTTTATCTCCATTATCATTTCATATCATCTCACATCTGGTGGTCTGTTTCAGGGTATAAGTGTCGGCGGGTGTCTCGGCGGTGCATGGCAGGATGGTATGCTCTGAGGAAAACTTCTTTCTCCTCCGGTAAGGTCGGTTGGTGGCCTCAGCTCCTCTGCTGGGACCATTTCGGGACCGTCAGCCAGGGACCTTTGGGGCTCGGATCGCCTGTCTGAGACCATTAGGGCTCGGCTACTGGGCTCGTTGCCTTCCCGCTGCAGGGGAGCCGATTCGTTGTCCTTTCCTGTCGGGGGAGGTCTCTATCCAAGTAAATTATACGGACCCTGCCCTCTGTACTGTCGTGGCTCCTTGGGTCGGCCACCCTATGTCTCCTTCACCTCATCCTTCCTCCAGGGGATGTCCCCACTTGGGGGCATAGTAACAAAGGGCACAGCATGGTGGTCTAGGTACCGAATCCCCTCCGTGATGAAATCCCAATCCCCGATACTATTCCTATCATCAGTACATTTTGGAAAGAGTTCAAGTATGCCCCTTGTACATGGCAGAGAATATTATCTATCATGAATTTTCCTGACCCTTATTTCTTCCCCTAACTTTCTTTTCAACTTGGAAAAGAGGGTTAAGAACGGCGGTTGGGGTGTGCGGCATGTATGATGTACGCTTTGAGAGAAAACTGCGACAACATTTCAGAAGCCATCCTGAATTATCCCTTACGGCAGGTAATTCGGTCATCAAAGTGATGCTGAGGAAGTTCAAGCTGCGAATGTTAGGTACACCGCTGTATCTGCAGCCTTCAGATGTGGACAAATTTTGTACTATCTCGTCTCACACCTCCCATCCAGAGGTTTCATAGAGGCAGGCTCTACCCTTATTCGCATGGAAAAGTTCTCCGTTCCTAATTTATCTGTAAGGGCACTCCGAATTATTGTCTACTGCTTATCTGAGATAGGAAGGGATGTTAGTTTATTCCTCAAAGGATTTTGATGTCCAAATTTTACCGGAAATACGGGTATAAAGCCCCTATAGAAGGAAATACACTTATAGGAAAATTAAGTATGTGTGTTGTATATCCCTCTAACTGCGTCTCCATTCCTCTGTAATTTAAAAATGCAGGGCGAATGTTATATCCACAGTATTGATGCAGATGTTAATATGTTAAGAGCCAGAACGATGTTAAGTTCATTCATTTATGATTCTTATTGATGCATTTAAAATGATGAGAGTTTTGTTTTGAATTGGTATGAATTATAGGTGGCCATGACTATATAGAGTAGGTCATAGACAGGTAAAGATGAATGTTGATGTTCAACCTTCATACATGGTAAATATGATAAATTAAATAGAAAGTTAAAATTATAAAAATCTAGTTTTTAGGATCTTATATGTGGAAAATCAGAAAGTTATGTAATTCAAAAGTAATGTATTGGACACAGGGAAAAGTGATGTAGAAAATAATATTTAGTTACCATGGTGATGAGGTAAAAATCAATAAATGAAAAGGAGAAGCTAGCGTCTTTTGCGACGCGACCCCAAAGGGAACAGACGAGTGTGTGGCGTGCGTGCAGAATGCTGTATATATTAGCAAAAGCAGGTTGCATACCTGAGAATTAGAACAATTATAATTATTCATCAACGTGAGTAGAAGCTTTGATATAGTACAAAATCGATACACTGAAAACTAATGTCTGAAAAGCGAAGAAATCGCGTCTGTGTAAAGACAACAGAAATATAAGAAAATGATTAGATTATGAAGCACGATTTCTATGTTGGAAGCACAATTCTTTCTCTTCTCATGTGAGGTTTTGCGGCTATCAGTTTCTTCTGGTCACCAACTGTATCATCTTATTTTAAATAAGAGTCATGAGATCTCTCGTTTTCAGGTGTGTTTCTGAGTGAAATAAATACAATTTTAAAGAAGTCCAATTCTGTAACTAATAATTTAATTGTATAATCTGGATTACATTTTACTTGAACTTTCTTTCCTAGTCAATCATTGCAGGTTACCTCCAGCATATCGATAAATTCTTACTTCTTTAGTAAAAAGATTCCATTAATTACATAAAAATCCTTACTCCGGCAGGTCTACTAATCACTAACAAGATTACAGAACACATCTCCTTATGACAATTATTGATTTTCCATTATTATGCAAAACTTTTCCTCTTTTCACGTCAATCAAGATATTTGATTTTCTTTTCTGTATCCAAAACTTTTCATCTTTTCACATTAAGCAAGATTATTGATTTTCTTTTTCCCGTAGTAACCGTTCATCATTTTTTTATATCGTCCTTACATGGCCCACTAATACTCAAATCAGAAAACAAAACTCATTTCTAAGCAAAAATTTCCGTTACAATTAGGATTGTAATAATTAAAATTGTATGAGAATATGTTTGATCATCGCAGAAGAGGGACCTTTGTGAATTGCAACGAGTAATAATAAGAAATACTTCTTTGCATCGTGTAGGAGACTAACAAACGGTCGCCGCAACGCGAGGCTACGAGTTCATCATTCCCCCCCATCAACACCGAATGGAATACTGCTTAAGTATTTCGCAAATCCTAACAATCGCTTCGTTATCTCATTTTATCAAAAAGGTTACTAATACTTTGAAGTAATGATCTCTACTACCTATTTATCTTAACTCCGCAAAATTTGAAGCGCTTTGCCAATCGATCTGGTGTTTTGCACTCAAATAATTTTCTCTGTTCTTGTGTAAGCTATTCTTATAAACACTTAATGTACTTCCTATGTTAATCGAGATAAACACTCGCAGAAATTACCTTATTTTTAACTTATTGTAGGAGCAAGGAAAATATGAAAATACAATGGTTTATAAACGATAGTTAAATTCTGTAAGACCGGTTGCTCTGTGGAATTCCATTTGAAATTCCATTATATTTGTACGGCCGAGGCATAAAAAACATGAATAAAAGCTTCCCATTTCAGAAAAGCATAAGTATTAAAAAGTTTAGAAAAATAACAAGAAATATCTTCGAAATGGCTTACTCCAGACACCCCCCCCCCACACACACACACTCACACATTGGTATATATACTGGGTGAGTAAAGCTTATGGTTATTATGGTTTTGTGAAATATATTTTTATAAAAACTCTAAGATATCAACATGCTTTTTTATTACTATGATTACAAAAATAATGGTATTCAAAAAGGATGATAAGTTAAGGAAGGATGAAAATGGAGTTGGCAAGGGAGGTGGTAAAGACATTTAATTATCTAGGAGTAAGGCTAAACAGTAATGGTAGATGGATTGATCAAAAGAAAACAGCATTGGCTAAAGGGAAACTGACAATGAAAGCTATTAGAACATGTATAGATAAAATGCTAGGGATACAAATAAAATGTTTAGAGAGAATATATGGTGTTATATGGAGCTGAAATTTTGGGCGTAGAGGATGGATGGGATAATGTAAACAAGATGCATAGGAGGTTTTGCTAATCTTTGGGCTTACCAAGAGCATCACCAAACTG
>JAUKNK010000228.1:30000-100000 GCA_030765055.1 Mantis religiosa | reverse complement strand
TCACATTCACCCGCCGTACCCTGCAAGACGTACCCAAACTCCACCTGGCTGGTGAAGAAATACAATGGTCCAAGGAGGCTGCATACGTCGGAGTAACCCTGGATTGGCGTCTGACGTGGAAGCAACACACAAGCACTGTGGCAAACAGAGTGTAGAAGCATGGCTATGCTGTACCCTCTGTGAAATATGAAATCTCCAATGAGCCTGCACAACAAATTGCTCATCTTCAAGCAAATTCTCCGCCCTGTACTAACGTATGCATGGACAGTATGGGGAACTGCCGCAAAATTCCATGTCCACAAACTCCAAGTCCTACAGAGCCGTTACCTTCGGATAGCAACAGCCGCCGATTGGTACATCCTAAATGATAACATCCATTCTGATCTTTCTTTCCTAAAAATCACCGACCACATCCTTAGTTTATCCCACAGTTTTACAACAAACTCCCTTCCAGCTTCAACAGACTTATTGGAGACATGGGGGAATATGATCTTGAACCTTGCAACATATAAGCTACCAAGACTAGAGCTAGCCTAAGCATCTGAAAATCATGAGACGTAGGCGGCGACATATACGCTATACAGATTCCAAAAATTGTCAAAAATAGACAAGCTATTATACTATATCCGACGTTTAGGTGTACAAAATAGTTAATGCCTCCAGCCAAGATACAGCTCAAAAATTTACATTATGACACTTACGCACTGCCAAAAGCGCTACCGAGAATCCTTGAGACCTGAACAGTAGATAATGGTTTGTCTTATTTTGTTTGTTTCTTTCACTTAGCCGTACAAAATAACTCCTGCCCTGCTAGGGATCAAAATTACTACCTAAACATTATAAGATAAATTGCGCTGCTAATAACCTTAAGTGGCTGCGTTCCTCACACGGAGCATAAATTACGTTGTACACCTAAATGTAACAAACAATGACAATACTATATCTACTGTATTGATAGCACCACAGCCTCGGTATCGCAGTTGAAGCGCGTAAGTCTCATAATCTTGAAGTCGTGAGTTCGATTCTCACGCGGGGCATAAATTATTTTGTACACCTAAATGTAACAAACAAAGACAATAACATATATACTGTAGCAATACCACCACAGCCTCGGTAGCGCAATTGGCAGCGCGTAAGTCTCATAATCTTAAGGTCGTGAGTTCGATCCTCACCCGCGGCATAAATTATTTTGTATACCTAAATGTAACAAACAAGAATAATGCTGTATGTACTGTAATAATACCACCACAGCCTCGGTAGTGCAATTGGCAGCGCGTAAGTCTCATAATCTTAAGGTCCTGAGTTCGATCCTCACCCGGGGCATAACTTATTTTATTTATCTAAATGTAACAAACAAGAATAATACTTTATGTACTGTAAGAATACCAACACAGCCTCGGTAGCGCAGTTGGCAGCGCGTAAGTCTTATAATCTTGAGGTCGTGAGTTCGATCCTCACCCGGGGCATAAATTATTTTGTATACCTATATGTAACAAACAAGAATAATACTGTATGTACTGTAACAATACCGCCACAGCCTCTGTAGCGCATTTGGCAGCGCGTAAGTCTCATAATCTTAAGGTCGTGAGTTCGATCCTCACCCGGGGCATAAATTATTTTGTATACCTAAATGTAACAAACAAGAATAATACTGTATGTACTGCGATAATACCACCACAGCCTCGGTAGGGCAGTTGGCAGCGCGTAAGTCTCATAATCTTAAGGTCGTGAGTTCGATCCTCACCCGGGGCATAAATTATTTTGTATACCTAAATGTAACAAACAAGAATAATACTGTATGTACTGTAATAATACCATCACAGCCTCGGTAGCGCAGTTGGCAGCGCGTAAGTCTCATAAGCTTAAGGTCGTGAGTTCGATCCTCAACCGGGTATTGAATTATTTTGTATACCTAAATGTAACAAACAAGAATAATACTGTATGTACTGTAATAATACCACCACAGGCTCGGTGACGCAGTTGGCAGCGCATATGTCTCATAATCTTAAGGTCGTGAGTTCGAACCTCACCCGGGGCATAAATTATTTTGTATACCTATATGTAACAAACAAGAATAATACTGTATGTACTGTAATAATACCACCACAGCCTCGGTAGCGCAGTTGGCAGCGCATATGTCTCATAATCTTAAGGTCGTGAGTTCGATCCTCACCCGGGGCATAAATTATTTTGTATACCTATATGTAACAAACAAGAATAATACTGTATGTACTGTAATAATACCACCATAGCCTCGGTAGCGCAGTTAGCAGCTACGTAAGTCTCATAATCTTAAGGTCGTGAGTTCGATCCTCACCCGGGGCGTAAATTATGTTGTATACATAAATGTAACAAACAAGAATAATACTATATGGACTTTAATAATACCACTACAGCCTCGTTTGCGCATTTGGCAGCCTGTAAGTCTCATAATCTAGAGGTTTTCTATTTCGACCCAGCCCGGGGCATAAATTATTTTGTACTTCTAAATGTTAACAAACAATGATAATACTATATCTACTGTAATAATAGCACCACAGCCTCGGTAGCGCAGTTGTCAATGCGTACGTCTCATTAGCTTAAGGTCGTGATTTCTATCCTCTCCCGGGGTATAAATTATTTTGTACACCTAAATGTAACGAATAATGATAATGGTGAATGTACTGTAATAATACCACCACAGCTTCGGTAACGCAGTTGGCAGCACGTATGTGTCGTTATCTTATAGTTGTGAGCTTAATCTTCCCGTGGGTAATAAATTATTTTTAACGCCTAAATATAGCAAATGGGATAATACCGAATGAACTGTTCTTATACCACATAATCCTCGGTTGTGCAGTTGCCGGTACGTAAGTCTCGTAATTTTAAGGTCATGTGTTTGATCCTCCCTCGTGACCTGAATTATTTTTTACAACTTGATATAGCAAACAGGGAGAATACTGTATGTTTTTATGCCATCGCAGCTTATATAGCTCAGATATCGTCGCGTACGTCTAATAGTCATAGGTTAGTGAGTGCGACCCTCACCCCTGGTATGAATTGTTTTGATTACCTGAATACCACTAACTAGGATAATTCTGCATATTAGGTTCTTATGCCACCGTAATCTCGGTGTGGCCGCGCTGGGCTCAGTGGTTAGACCGCTTGGCTCTCACCAAGGCGGCTTGGTCCGATCCCAGGCGACCGCAAAGTGAGATTTGTGGTGGACAACATGGCGTTGAGGCGGGTTTTCTCCGGCATCTGCGGTTTCTCCCGACATCTCATTCCACCGGTGCACTATCTTCATCTCATGTATCATCAGCGTCACCGCCTGCGGTGCCCTATATAACAAACGTGGGCGTTAAACACTACACATTTCATTTCGTAACCTCGGTAACGCAGTTGACAGCGCTTAAGTGTTATAAACTTAAGGTTGTTAGTTTATTAAATTATGGGCAAGTCAGATTGACGGCGTGTTAGATGAGCTATTACCAGACTTCCAAAGTGTTGCCGTAAACAACAATCGTCTCCATTTCGATTCAGTCAGGTGGAGTGTACAGAGCCACTTACATCTTTTACCTGACGTCAGCGTCTCTCGATCATTTTTGTGTAGTTGAGCATGGGATTAGACTGGTTACAGGGATGATCCTGAGTACGCCTGTATTTCTTCTCTAGTATGATGCCATCTACCACCGACACAAATAACATCTTGCTCTAATGCGTATGAGTCACGTATAACGTGTTAAGACAGGTCCCACGTGATTTTAACAGATTTAATGCAAGTTGAAGAAAATCCTAGTTTGTGATATAATTGTTCATCTTATTCGTCGAAAGTGCATGCAGTGAAAGTTGCGTCAGCGTGTTCAGAGTGTAAGTATGGTAGTAGTGCTAGCCTTTAGTAGTGTTAGCATTAGTGCGTACGTTGAAAGTTCTATGTTGGTTGTAGTTAGAAAGGAATTCTGAGTATTTTACCTAAAACATGACAATAGTATTTAGATAATTTCTCAATTCAAAGAAGGCAATTTACTATTGTAATACAAACTAATGTAATATTGGTGCTTTTTCACATCGCTTTCATTATTGTGGGTTACGTTTTTAATATGCCGCGGATTTAAATTTATAAAACCAATCACTAGAATTTTCCTTTTCTTTTCCACCAAGAGATTTAGTCTTAATTTCAACACATCAGTGACCATTTTCCAAGGGATTAAGAGGAAAGACCGTTATAATAAAGTATAGAAACGATCTCATCCAAAACAAAAGCAGCAGAGAGCTGAAAAAAGGCAAATACGAAGAAAATTGTTCTACATAGATGAATTTTAGTCCCTGAAGTTAGTAGGTTAGTTACACAGTTTGAATTGCTGGATGATCACGATTCAACAGGTCTTCCTTGTAATGAGTCATGCATTTACAAAGAGGAGGGATGTTTGGGAGAGATGCATGAAGTGCTTCAGTTTGGCCCATGAAGGCTGCACGGGATATGAAGATGATGAGAAGGACCTACCTGTATACACGGGTATTCAGTTTTGCCCCTTTGAGAATCATGTTCTTCCCTGGGCATCGGGTGAAACCGTATTTTGTAAGGTATATTGTCATTCTCATTAAATGGAATATGAGAAAAAATATTGATGTGTTGATATAAGCATTGCCTATAAAATATCCCATTGTTCATGTAAACATGATTTCTGATATGAAATATATTATAACACCAAGTTTTGTTTATGTTTCCTTAGAGTCCTGGTCCTACCCCATGTTCTCCTACTACAATACACGGCAAAGCGTAAGAGCGTTTAGAAAAATATGCGAGCAACGGAGTGGTTTAGGCAAGCCTATCGCTCATATATGGCGAGTCAGTGTATGTATACCCCTGTTCAAAAGCAACCATGTCTCCTGGACGGTAACATGGCAGCGCCAGATTTTGTACAAGGTACGTCCAGAAAGTAAGTTCTGTTTGGTAATAAAATTAAATTGTGTACATAGTCAGAAAATTATTTATTGCACAGAATTCTACAACACTTAAACTACTTTTCTACATAACTGCCAAAATTTTCCAGGTATTTGTCATAGCGAGGCACAAGTTTTTGTATACCTTCTTCTTAGAAGTTTGCCGCCTGTGTCTTCAACCAGTTGGAAACATTTTCTTTCAGCTCTTCGTCATTGTTCAAGTATTGACCGCCAAGGAAAGATTTGAGATGCAAAAACAGATGAAAGTCGCTAGGAGCGAGGTCTGGGCTGTTCGGGGGTTGGTCAAACACGTCCCAGCCAAATCCCTGTAGGATGTTTTTGTCGCATTTGCACTGTGTGGTCGTGCGTTGTCGTAAACAAACACAATACCTTTTGGCATCGCATATTTGCTGATAAATTTCAATTGGTTTCACTCTCCTAGCTTTCAGAAAACGAATCACAGATCTGATTTCACAAGCGGCGGGATTTTCAATCAACACCGACATTGTAAACAAGCACAACAAAGCGTACGTGGCTGACAGCGATCTCACAATGGCGCACGTTTCTACTCCTTGATACAGAGCGTCTACCACGCATGTGCGAAACTGCGATCGCAGCGCTGCAACGGAGATAAATTGAAACAGAACTTACTTTCTGGACGGAATATTATGACAAGGAGCAAGCAGTGGGAATCGAAATACCTCTGTGATAAACGACAAAGCCGGGGCCTGCAATGCTTAATATACAGTTGGTTATAACAATTGGCTAACATTCATATTACACACACAGCTCCCAAGTGCTCTATTTGTGTTTCGTAAGCTACTATACGCCAATTTACTAATATTTCGTTATCAGTGAACAAGATAACATGTGAATGCAGCGTTTGTCAGCTAAGATCAATACGCTATGAACTGTTCTATATATGTATTGATAATAGTTTGAGTGTAGCGAACTTGAATCTAAGTGCTTGAAAATTCCTATCGCTTATTAAGGCTAGCATATAGTGATCTTGCTTTTAAATACCTTTTAATTGTTCTCACACTTATGGGAAAGTTGCCTAATATGGGGTGGTGCGCAATTTGGGGTACCGTAGTATCTCAGCTGCATAGTGCTGATCCTTGCTAGAAATGTGATGGACTAAGGGAGTTTTGGCGACTAAGCATTCTGCGGTTACGTCATGGCATTCCTGCTTGAGATCGTGTCACGGTGAGCTGACAAAGGAAGTTTGTTTCTTTAAGTTATTTGCTGCTATTGACATCTGTGTATACAAATATAATAAGATATTTATGCCCGATTTCACCAACAGATGTTAAGACTTAACACGAGTTTAGCAATAGTTAAAACAAAAATTGCATTTCACCAAGTGCTAGCGTTACACTTGTGTTAAATCTCTTGTTAAACTAATAAGCCAAATTTCTGATGTTAAGTCCTCAATAATTGTAAATAGTCAAGATGTCGAGCATGAACTCAGCTGTTGATGTCGATTTGCTATATTTAAGACCGTCTAAATGGCATACGTAATAGAGTACGGCCTAAGAGGAGAAATTATTTTGAGGAGCTATCCGAAGAAAAAATTTTACGGAGGTATTGACTGTCGAAACATGTTGCTATGAAGGTTACTGCGGAAGTACAAGAGAGGTTATAACATGCATCGAAAGGAATATGCGGATCTCGCCTTTGCTTCAAGTATTAATAACCTTGCGATTTTATAATTCACTGAATTATGTGGATAATACACTGTCCACCTCCCGTCTTGAAACGTTCAAGTCACTTGTCCTTCTTCGCACCTCGTTTTAAATTTAAGTAATACTGACAAGTTGTTTGGTGCTTGTAGTAGTGACACATGCATTTGAATTAAATTGGTTTCCAATATTTTCCCCGTGACATCTTTCTCTTTTACATTCACCGCATCCGTCCTCTTATTTTCCACGATATAATTACACTTCATCACCAATTCAATTAACAATTTTTTCTCCATCGATGAGAAATTTGTCTCACGGCTTTATTTATGACTTTGTTCATCCGCCATTTTTCAGCTGCGTGCAGACGAAAATTACAACAAAAGCGCATCGCAGTACGTTCAGAAAATAATACGACTCATCCATAGCCTTCTATAGCTGAGATATTTACACGTTTCTTGGTGTTAACACAGGTTTGTTAACATTTTCAGAAAACAGGTTGGTGAAATGCAAGAAATTTAACATAGTGTTAGCGCTGTGACTATTGTTACGTTTCATTTATTAACGTCGATTTTAACACCTGTTTGTGAAATCGGGCATTATTGTTTTAAACACCTTTGCTGAAGTTGAAGTATTAAGATCAAACTATTTTTCTAAGCCCAGTTTTTTGCCTTAGTTCAATTACAAAAGGAGCTGGAAGAACTAATAAGTTAAAAATGGCGGGTTCCCTATTATGGGGTTCCATGGAGAGCTTACTTGGTGGTACCCCATATTAGGACCTACTATTGTACTTTTAATATTTATGCTAGAAACTAAACTTCTACTGCCAGGAAGTCGAAACATGGCTGAAAAATCATATTGGTCGAACGGTTACAGTTTACCAGATAGGAAATCTTGGAAAAGCCTATCTATGTGCAGCCACTGCAGAAGCAGTAGTAGTGGGTTCCGCAAAACGGGAATATATCCATTCAACCCCAACATTTTCAGGCCACAAGATTTTACAATCCATTAAAATGAAACGTGGAATTTACACGATGAAGCTTCTGGATCTAAAAATGCGGCACAAGTGACAGATCCACCTACTTCCCAGAGGAGATTGATCCTGGCGGCAGACATCAGTCCAATCCCAACACTGAAGCAGAAGGCAAGTTCATCAAAACGAGCCAATCCATCTCGAGCTGGGACATCTTGTGTAATTACAAGTTCGCCATGAAAAGCTCAGCTCACTGAAAAGAGGTCAAAGAAGGTCGACAAGACTCCGCCAAAAGCCAGATGGACCTTAGCATTGCAAACCAAAGCGACACAGAAAACCAGAAAAGGAAGGAAGTGCACTGCTGGATCTCCGTGCTCCGAAGACGAAGAGACTTTGTGCCTCTGGAATCGGAAGAAGATTGGGGAAACGAGTGACGATGACGACAACGACGATGAGGATGATGATGGTGGTGATGATGATGATGATGATGATGATGATGATGATGATGATGCGGAGTGCCTGTATTGTGCAGGACTTTTCTTGGAAGACCGAGAGGGAGAAACATGGACAAGGTGCTGCAAAAGTTTCAATTGGGCACACACAATAGGTTCTGTTGTGAAAAGTGTGAGAAAAATGAATAAATAAAAAAGAGCTGCTAGTAATTAGGCACCAATATAGGATAACAATTCGGGATATGAACCTTAGATTTTCACATCGGTTATCAAAAATCATATTTAATACAAACATTAAGCAGTATGAATGTTTGTACTTATAATGCTCTAACTTAACACCAGAAAATGTATCCCAAATTAGGAACCTCTACCATCCCATATTAAGCACCACCCCTTATTAGGAATCACATTTTTGTATTTTAGAGAATTGCATTTTATTCGCATAACAGTGTACTTAAGCTGAGTATTACATTCTATAAAAGAGATAAAGAGTTGGAGGATACAAATGTATTATTTGTAGACACTAATCTGTGTTATTATTGGTCATACAACAAAAGAAAAAAATGTATACCATATTAGGCAACTTTCCCCTAATGTCAATGGCATATTAATGAATTTTTAACGTTGAAACATGCGGCCTATTGTTAATAGTGTTAACTGTAAAGAATTTTCAAGAAATTTTGGGCTTTATTTGGGTCTTTTTTTACTTTAGATCATACAACACAAACATTCACGATCACATTCTTATTCTAGACTCTGAAGAAAATAAAAAGAATTGAGAAGAATTCCCTCTTATATGTATTACCTAAAAATATTTGAGCTTTCTCAGTAGTTGAAGAAGAGAGAAGTTCTACGTGTGTATAATATATTGCATATCAAACCTTTTATTGGACACAAGTTATTCTAGCATGATTTGACTTATGCTCTTTAATGCTAGTCCTTGAGGCTTGCACTAGGGCAATATTTCAAGTGTCCTATGATACGGTTTGATCCGGAGTCACAAAGCTGCTATTTGCATAATCCGCAGTAGCTAATAACTCTCTCTTGTACACAAGGGAGAGATGCAGTTTCCTCCCTTTTGAAATAACCGTTTTTCAGCTGTTGCAGTCCTTTCTTCGAGGGGATAATGCTCGTTTGACAAATTTGCGGGCTACAATGAGGGCATTGTTTGCGGTTGCCGCAAGATGCAATGCCGGTGCATCCGTCCTGGGTTCAACGTTACGTCGTTCATGATGATATCCCACAACATGCATTAGCTCTTTGTGTGAAACTGATCCTTTGTGTTCTTAGCTTCCAGTTTCTCACAGAGTGTTGCTAAAACCATCTGGACATTGCCATGGTATCGCTTATGCTAGGCTGTTAGGCTGGACTTACATGCCGCACTGCCTCTGTGGTAATGTGTAAGGCTCGAATCCAGGAGCAAGCGGGTTCGATTCCCGATGGATCGGCCGTCGTGGTTTTTCCAGGTCGTAGGCAAGTGCTGGCATGGTTCCTCTTCTATCATTAGTTTCCTGTCCGCTATTTCCTGACCTTATTATTCCTTTCATTGGTTTCATCTTACATGCTTTACGATTATAGGACTAGGTGACAGAGATTGGTGTGTTGTGACGGAAAGGTGAAGGTTGCACTGTGTAAAATTTCTCCCTGACGCTTGGATGGTTGACTGCTACCCCTTCTCGAGCCCACTGAGTGATGACGCAGGCAGGCGTGCACTAGTGTCATGATATATATAACTAGTCATGGCAAAAGCCAGATATAAAACTTTCTAAAAACTATACAAGTGTAACAAAACCTATTAAAATACACGTACATAAAAAACATCAATCAAAACATTCTAAAAATTTCGTTCACTAAATCCTAAACTCTAAACTAGACAAGAATCTAAAAACTTTCTCCACGGGTCTCCACGCACGGCCTACACGTGGGTGGGCCTGTTGACCGTCTCCCTCAACCACGAAGAGGAGCCCACATGAGGGAGACTGTTGGCTCGGGACCCCGGGTGCGCCAAACCCGTACCTACCGAAGTAGGCCCCTGGGGGAACACTAGTGTCAGGTTTGTTTAATCCTAGAGTAGTTTGGGAACTCTACGCGCTGTGCCGAACTCCAGTGACTACATGACTTTAATCTAATCTCGCGGTACTGTTTTTTTAATTTACATATTCCAACATAAAGTCATATCGGACTTAATGATGAATGGAATAATGCTCAAAAGAGCCTAGTGTCTATTGAGCTTAGAGCTACCTGACATTCATCTTTCAGGATAGGGGAAACCCCGGTCAAAACCTTATCTAGATGTCTCCCTGATAGAAATACGAATTCGGGACCTCTGGAACGTGAGGTAGACACCCTGCCATCTTCGCCACCGAAGCCCGTTCATGGCGCTGTGGTGGCATGCACATTTGATTATACGGCTCTGAAACTTTGTGTACTCTTCTGCTGGCCATGTCTGTTGTAAAAATCGCGTTTATTCCTGAATAATATATGTAATTTACATTTTTCGTATTCATACCTGTGAAACATTGTCAGGTTTCGCCACTGGTTTGATTGTAGAGAACCTGAACTAATCTGCATGAGATTCCTAGGCCTGGTTGACAGTTAATTTGCAATGCGATCTACTACAGGTGCAGCCAAGTTATCAACAATAAAAAAAAAGAAAACATTTCACAATCATTTATAACAATGTTTAGCCATGATTCATTATAGGCAAGTTTATCATATTAAACTTTTATAGCCATGCGTTTATTGTGGAAAAAAGCTTTGTTCAGCAAATTCCCATACTCACGACGGAGAATTCAAACACTATAGGCACGTACGGTTTGGGTGCACACCCTCCAGAGCTTTTTGTATACTTTGTTTCTTGGAGTCATGAATTTCAAAACATGAACAGAATTAAGTGAAATCTCGAAACTAATTCTTACTTTCTGTACTCGTACCACACACGTATAGTAAGTTAGACGAAGGTTGTATTTCACTTAAAATTTGACGTAAAGTTTCACTGAAAAGGCATGTTTTCAGACACCTAATCCCCAAAGGAAGCACTTTTAGAAAAAGGTTCACATGTGTATGAGTGAAACGGAGAAGGAAAGAGAGGGAGAGGGAAAGAGAGGGAGAGGGAAAGAGAGGGAGAGGGAAAGAGAGGGAGAGGGAAAGAGAGGGAGAGGGAAAGAGAGGGAGAGAACAATATAGTTCAAAAACGAAAAGTTTTATAATAGAAATTTGGTATATAAATTCAGTATTTTCCAAAGATGCAACATGAAGATGTCTAGAAACTCTTTTCATCAAAAACTAGACTTTAGCCCACGTCGGTAGCGTAGATGGTAACGTGTCTGCCTCACGTTCAAGAGGTCCCGAGTTCGAAACTAGGTCAGGGAGAGTTACTTGTATAAGTTCTTTTCCGGGATTTTCCCTTATCCTTAAAGACGAGTGTCGGGTGTCTATAAGCTCCATGGACCCTGGACACATTTGAAGATCATTTCACCCATGTCATTCACCGCCCAACATGACTTAACGTTGGTGGACGTAAAAAAATCTCTAAATTAATTCTTACTTTGTGTGGTATTTGTACTACATACTTAAGTTAAATAAAGGTTGCATTTCACTAAAAAGAATGTGGCGTCAAGTTTTCACTGAAAATGCATGATTTTAGACACCTGAACCCCAAAGAAAGTACTTTTAGATTAAGGTTCACATGTGTGTGGGAGAGAGAGAAAGAGAGAGAGAGGGAGGGAGGGAGAGGCGGAGAACGATATACTTAAAAAACGAGGAAGTTTCGTCACAGAAGTTTAGTATTTAAATTCAATGTATTCCAAAGATACGAATGAAGCTGTCCAGGAAAATTTTTCATTCCAAACTAGCCTTTATAAGGAAAATACTGATATAATTACTATCTTATCTGGTTTCTTACGACCTTGATTACAATTAAATGTTTATTTTAATTTCTAGAGAAAAGATTTTTGAAGGGCTCTTCATTCGGAAGAAACTTCATGTTCTTTTTTTTTAAATTCTTTTCTTTTCTTTCCTTTTCTTTTTTTTTTTTAATTTACGTCCTCCAACGTTAAGTCATATCGGACGATGAATGGAATGGGTGAAATGATGCTCAATTGAGTCCAGGGTTCATTGAGCTTAGAGTTACCCGACATTCCTCTTTCAGGATAAGGGAAAACTCCGGAAAAACCTTATTCAGGTAACTCACACTGACCGAGATTCGAACTCGGGACCTCGTGAACGTGAGGCAGACACGCTACCATCTACACTACCGAGGCGGGCTTCATATAATCTGAATAACTGGTGAACAATAAGAGATAGACCAAACACACCACAAACAAGTACGAGGGCTGTTCAATAAAGAATGGTCACAATTTTTTTTGACAACGCACCTTTACTCATCCTCATAATTTTGATGGTCCTTCTCAAAACAGTCTCCACTGAATGCGATGCACTTATCCCAGCGTTTCTGCCAGTCTTCAAAGACATGCTGGAAGCCAATTTTTGAGAGATTCTTCAAAATCGCCTCCGCAGCCTTCACCACTGCTTCTGACGATGGATAATGCCTCCCACGAAGGCGTTTCTTCAAGTTAGGGAATAGAAAAAGGTCACATGGGGCTAAATCCGGACTATAGGGAGGGTGAGGGATACACCTAACGTTGATTTTTGCAAGATATTCAGCAACAACATTGGCAATATGCGGCCGCACATTATCATGGTGCAGCATCCAGCCTGCTTCACGGAAATGTGATCTTTTGCGCCTGATATGGACTTGCAATGTTTTCAGGACATTCCTGTAGTATTGTTCAGTTACTGATGTGTGTGCAGGTACAAAATGCTGATAAACCATTCTATGAATATCAAAGAATAAGATGACCATAAATTTCCCAGCAGAAGCAGCCACTTTTGCGTTTTGGGGGGGGGGGGGGTTGATGATGAAGGAGATTTCCACACTGAACTTTGCTGTTTGCTCTCAGGATCAAAATGATATAGCCAAGTTTCATCAGCAGTGATTACATTTGAAAGAATCTCTGGATCTTCCTCTAACATCAACTTTAACTGCATGCAGACCTGCATGCGAATGTCCTTTTGTTCGGGAATCAACAGTCTTGGAATCCATCGCGCACAAACACGTCTCATGTGTAATGTTTATGTCACCAACTTGTGGGTGGCACCCAATGAAATGGTCAGTATTTCAGAAAGTGATCTTAAGGTAATTCGTCGATCTTCTCTCACAATAGCAGCAGCAGTATTAATGTTATCTTTCGTAAGAGCAGTAAATGGAGCACCGGTTCCACCTTCCTTTGAAATTGATTGTCTCCCCTCTTTCAACATTTTAAACCACATTCGAGCTGTGGTGTAGGGAAGTACAGACTCTCCATAGGCCTCCTGTAACATTGTATAGGCCTCAACTGCAGATTTATTGAGACGAAAGCAGAATTTCAAAGCCACATATTGTTCCCCGTGTGTTACCTCCATTGCAGCGGTAGGCGATACTAAACATCTCTGAACTTGCCTGGTTCTCACAGGTGGGAACCAGGAGTACCAACAATGAAACTACTACGGCGTGTTTGTTTCAAATTAAGCTAACAGAATATAATAAGTTTCAATTTTAGTATGAAAATTTATGGCGGTAAAAAATTATGATCATTCTTTATTGAACAGCCCTCGTATGTGCATATCCTTAAAAGATATAATTTCTATTAAATAAGAAACACAGTTGTGTGTTCGCAATTGCTGGAATATTATTTGCTTGTATTTTCCCAAGATTTTGTGGTTTTTTGAAGTTGTGTCGCTGTAAAATTGCGTCTTACGATGTCATGCAAAGAGTATAAAATTTCTAGGCCAACATACATGTAATGATTTGCTTTCAAACATCTATAGTCTCCGCATTTATTATACGTATGCTAGATATAACATTTTCCAGAAAGACCTAAAAGGAAAAGGGGAAGTAAGGTCTGTTTTGTTGTCAAGAGAATGAACCTGTAATCTGGTTACAAACTATGAAATTTCATAAAAGGAAAAATAAGAGTGAGAAATTAAACTAAAAACGAACGATGAAACCCAGACCTATAATATTCTATAATATGCATGGGAAAATAAGCATTATGCTCAAAGTTTTGACACAAAACTCGTATTTGTTTTAATCTTTATGTATCTTCTACAAAATGTAAAATTGAGCTATATTTGAGCTATTTATCTGGATTATTATAAAGTAGAAAATAAGCCTTTGCAGGAACACTTTGTGGGAACTGTATAAAAATAAATTATGGTAGAGAGAAAAAGACATATGAATGTAACACCAACTTTCTTAAAATGAGATATTGCTCTGGATAATATATATAGATGCTAAATAGATGCCACAAAAGTAAAACGATCTTTAGATGTTTTTATTGTTTTCTGGGTTCCGCACTTCAAATTTCTTCTCTCTTATAAACACAAATATTGTTAGATGATTTACTGTTACTAATTCATTGGCAAGTCAGGTATATTAAATGCAATAATTTTAAGCACATAATAATTTAATGGCAAGCATACATGTTAGCGTTGCGGCATTGCGGTAAAGGAAGCGATGCGTTTATCTATTCAGGGCTCAGACATTGCATTTCCATACTATAATGCAGTTGCATTAAGAGACAGCCCCGCAAACAATAGGCACCTGCTGAATGGAGGGCTCTACAAGTAAATTCCATGATATACCTACGTCAAGCTGCAACCGTGGAATATCCATCTAAGGGCGTTATCAAATCATATTATCTCCATTATGATCTGCACCTCTGAAGCAGTTGTACTCTTAGGTCCTCCGCAGTGTCTGGCAGTACAGAGACTATGCTCAAAGCAATTAGCTCTTCCCAAGAAGTGCTACATGATTTTTTTAACCCATATTCGTGTTTTTACATTCTCTATTACGTGCCTCTACCGACAGGTAGAGGAGTGTGCATTGTTTTCCACCCAAAGGTTTGATAACGATATTTCACCAGAAATACGCGTTTTGAACTTGACTAAATCCAAAAAGAAAGATTTTATTTTAGGTTAAATACCACATTTTATACTAAAATTTCACATCTTCAAAGGATGCAACAAGTATGTTTATGAAAGAACATCCCTTCACCTCAAATTAGCTTTCACATAAACATACGCTGGGTTGGAAATTAAATGTTATTTCATACTAGCCGTGTGTAGGATAAAATATGCAAAGATAGATTCAGAATGAAAAATTTAATGCCATAGCCGGGATTTGAACCGCGGATCTTCCGGTCTCGTCCGGCTGCTCTTAACCATTGAGCTACCTGGCAGATATATGCGAAGCCCGGGCCTTAAATTACTTACAGCACAGTAAGACTCCATTATGGTAGTTCTCTCATGTGTTTGTGAGTACTCTTAGTGGTTTATCGGGAAAAACACGAGTCGGTTGGAAAATTTGATGTCATGCTGACATATTGGCCATGGTAGTTCAATGGTTAAGAGCAACTGGAAGGAGAACGGAAGATCCGTTGTTCAAATCCTGGCTATGGCATTGAAATTTTCAGTGTGGCTCTACTGTTTAGTTATGTCTATTTTCTTTTTTAAAAAACTAACCATTTAATCCAATAACCATATTTCACCGAAGAACTTTTAAAGTTCTCTTCATTATAAATACATTTCGTACAATTTTCAAACTTTAAGAGAGCAAAAGGTAACTAACTTACCGTAATTAGCTAAAAATATGTCTAACCGAGCGGATTGACTCAAGTGATTTCGTCTGTGGCTCCCATTCGGGAGGTCCGGGTGCATAACTGCTGAAACTGGAAGCAAAGGAAGCAAGTAAATATAGCAACCCAGTGTTGAATCAGTATAATCAATTCAAATAAATATATCAATGTAACTAGTCTTTAAGAAATGTATGGCAAAGTATAGGGCCACGCCGGGTCGAGAGGTTAAACCGCTTGACTCTCACCAAGGCGGCCCGGATTTGATCCCAGGCGATCGCATGTGGGGCCTGTGATGGACAAAAAGTTCAGAGGCGGGCCTTTTTCGGGATCTTCATGAATTGCCACCTTATCACCTTTACAATCTTCCATCAATGTTTTACATTATTCTTAAGCAAAGGGGCATGCTAGATGCTAGCAAATAAAAAAAAAAAAAAAAATGAAATTTAGTAGCAACATATTTTCTATCATCAAAAACAATCGTCATTGTATACAGAATGCTCAAAATGAACTAACAAAGGAAGTGAAAAAGTACTTGACCCTTCCTTAAAAACTGGTGATATGTACAATCGAGTGTTTTCAAGAATGGAAACTTTTATTCAAACGCAAGTTCTTGAATACCATAATCACTCAATAATGCCGTTGCAATATTCGCTAATATCTTCTAATTATCTATTTAATTGCTAATTACCTTCATTCAAATGCAGGTCCTCAGATACTACATATCAGTTTTTACCATGGTTTTTCTCAAATAAAATATTTAAATAATGCACTGAGAATACGACAACGGTTGCTCTTAAAATATTGTATGTCCTCAGAGGTATCTATTTAAGGCTTTATCGTTCCTCTCTCTGGGAAGTGTGTTTTTTTATTACTACATGGAACACAATAACCATCGCCAGCACTACTACATAGCATTCGCATAATAATGATGACGATGATGAGGTAGACGATGCAATTTGAGATCTGAAAACAATCTGTGACATAAAGCGAATAAAACAGGATATTGGCAATTTTATTTAATGTTGGCATTGACGTTTGAATGGTCACTAGCGTTCGAACAGTTTGGCTGGACGCTTCTTGTTCAGAGTAGAACCTACTATTTCGAATTTTTCAACCATGTCTTCACAGCGTGTACTGACACAACAGAATCAAGATCCCCAAATTCTCGTCGAGTACCTTTATAATAGTATTTTGGTTTTTATAATAAGCCCTTATTGCAAAATCACTATGTTCGCCTGACACTGCCCCTGGGCAGCTGCCATGGCAGTGTTTGAGAGGCTTAGGTACACCTCACCAACTTAAAATGTGATTTAGTACTAATTAATTTAAAATTAACCATTTCCGTGCGCCATTCTTTGTATGGTTTTGGTTCAGAATTTATAACGTTGTTCATTCGTTTTAGTTTATTGATTCGTACATTGTGTATTTTGTTATTCTATGATTTAGCGACTAAACCTATGATCAGGGTATAAAATAATAGTTTGGGAACTCGCCAATGCGTGCTCAGGCATGTCCATGACCTTTAAGATGTCAGCACCAATGAGATTGCAGAGTGAGAGTGACGAGAACTCAGTTCAATGCTCCTACACACATCCGAGTGAAGCATTGGGATACAGCATTCAGCACTAGCAAACGAGAATTGAGTGACGAATTCAAACACAATATTCCGGATACGAGAACAAATCCAATACATTGACATTTTGCATTCGAATGCCTCATATCTAGTTTGCCGTTATACTACCTCTCGCAGTTTGCACCAATAGGGACAATAGTAGGTTGAATATGAATAGTAATATTATTTTTAATATTAATTTCATTTTTAGAGCTCATTATACATTATAAAAAGAATAGAATCGAAAAATTTTAAATTTTGGACCAGATAAAAAAAACACTTTAAATTCTAAAACAATTTACAAAATTAAGGAAAACGAGCAAAAAGCCTGTCCACTACAAGAAGGCAAGCGGGGAATGATTGGGAGAGGGGTTTGAACTGTTTATCTACTCTGGTAATGGATATGTTTACTGCGAAATGAGTGTATGAGAGTGCATATGTGTCACCCATGCTGCCGAATGTAATGTCTGTTTCAGTAACTACAGTAATATGTATTATGCTTAGGTGAGTTATGTGAAAACACTGTCTATTTTACATACACATAGCATCCGGAAGGCGAGTATAAACACAGCAAAGGTGATTACGTTACACATTTCTCTGCCTTGCCTTCTTGTGCTGGGCAGACAGTAGTGTGCGTGGGCTTTGTACACGCAGGTGTTATATGACAACCATCACATTTCAACATCGTTTATGGCAGTAGTTTTTCCTCTGCCCATACTCTTGATTACTATTAAACTCAATAATGCTATAATTTGACTTATAAGGTTCAACTTTCACAAAAGCATAACACCGTCTTTTTATGTTGTAGATGCCCTCATGAGGATTAGCTTTCAGATCAAAGAAGATAATTTTGTCATGGAAGTTCACACAGAGATATCATCTAAATTGGTTCATAACCTAGACAATATAATTCAACAAATTATTATGTTAATGCTACCGGAATTAATGCATGAATTTCTTTCATTCAGGAACAATTTTCTCCCAATTCATCACAAAATGCTTATGTTTATCATTGGTTACTTAAGAAACAATTAAGGAAGAAAGAAACTGAAGATGCAGTACCTATTGGTCAAATATACCTATACATTCCATATGAAATGGCACATATAACCGGTCATATACACATATACAGTTAGAAATTGCCTACAACCTGCAGCTCAATTATTTTTCACTTCCTTCCTCAGTCCTCTTTGCAGACACCAAAATGTGAAAATTTGGAAGTAAAATATTATGATTGATATAACATGTTCATTTCTCCTTCATACGTTAATGATTTTAATTTTAAAATAATTGGTTAAAATTGAAATTTCTAGAAATAGATTAATTTTTTGTAAAAATGGCCACAACTGACACTATAATTGTGTAAAATGAAAATGCATTCAGTGACTTCTTTTAGAGAAGGCTAGATACTCCACTCTCCTTTTCTTGCATGTTAAGCGAAAGTATAAAATATATATTGCAACCATCGAGTTAATGCAACACAGCTTCCTTTTAAATTACATGATGAATAATCACAAGTCAGCAAGTTCACGTTACGACGAAAAGTGGATATTCACCCTAATCATTTATTACTTCGCACAGCAAGAACACAGATAAAATTATACCATTTAGAACAGATTTTGTTCAGAGGGTTTATCAAATAAGTTAGATTTATTGTTATGAGAACTTACGGTATTATATAGCTATATGCTACTGTGAAAATGCTAGATTTAATCATAAAAGACTAAGTTTGGCAACACAGATGAGAGGCATTACCTTTTGTCAAACGGTTGAGAGGGTGAAGATCATATCACAAGTCCTGGGTTCCTTGGCGTCGTGTCGTTTCTTAATCACAAGTAACATAACATATTGAATTGGTCTGTATTAGAAGCGGAGGGTGTAATGTTATTTTTGGTACTGTCCTTTTAACGGCGACAAATTTGGATTAAATGATACGCGCAAGATAAACTGATTGCTACTGATAACACTTCCGGAAAAGAGCAGGCACTGATAACATTAAACAAATTAAAATAAACCTAATGAACACTATATGCATCACCAGGCAGAATTTTGTTTACACAGTACACAAGACCTCTTTACATCATTGAACTACGTATCACTACTTGCTGAAACAGCAGAAAACAAAACACTGTTGCAATGATCACGGAAACAAAGAAATGGAATCTCAGCTTCGCCTTTGTTTTTAGTGTATGACTTTCGCCGCCAGGAAAGCTTCAAGTTACCATTCCATGTTCGGTTTCAAGATGAGTGATACGTACTTATGAGTGATACATGATGGAACAAAGCTGAACACTTTATTAATTGCTGAAGGACGCTAGATTGTAAGTAATTAATATTTTATATTAATTTTCTCCTAAAAGAAGAAACGTGTCTTGAAATAAAGTTGGAGGTCAATAATAGTCATCCAGTAACTGGATTTCAGGAGTTAAGTAATAGTATGTTAGCTGCATATTCCTCACTTTCTTGTGTAGGCTTTAACTTGTCTGCTTAAAAATCAAAAGCGCTGGAGTTCGGATCTTTTGAGATAAGTTACACACTCACACGCGCACACCACATACACACATGCGCGCGCACAGAAGTCTGTGTGTGCTCGTGTGTATGTATGATAAAGGCTTCTAAATCTTTGCAGCGATTTCCATCAAACTTAGCACAGATAACAAGTCATAACACGAAAGTTTACTGCCAAGTTTAGGATCAAAACGGAACTCCATTTTATTTAGATCTATTAAAGCTTGCAAGATAATCTATAGTCGCAGTAGCTCGAATATAAGAATAATTACTTAATTTTCATTGCCTTAGAAAATAACAAAGGAAGAGATAGTAAATTAATTGTTCTTTCACAGTAGCTGTGTGTAGGACAAGGTTTGGAAAGGTGGAATCAGACTGAAGAATTCAATGCTGTAAGCGGAATTTGAACCACGGATTACAGTCACTGTCCGGTTGCTCTTATTCTCTTGGTCTAATAAATACTCACACCACTGTAAGTACATTGTAAGTCGCCATTAAGATATTACTCTAATGTGTGTATGAGAACTCCTAGTGGTTTACCGGGTAAAAAGGGAGTCAATTGAAGAACTGAATGTCATGCTAGCACGTTGGCAATGGTAGCTAAATGGTTAGAGGAACCGGAGGAGACCGTGAGATCCGTAGTTCAAATTCCCTAGTCTGACTACCTTTCCAAAGGAACAGCTAGTTCATATAATATTCATTGATCTCTCTGGTATCTATAAAGATGTTCACACACACACACACACACACACACACACACACACACACACACACACACACACACACACACACACACACACACACACAAAATGATAATACAACTACATCGTTCCCTGGGAAAATGTATGTAAAGGTACTGCAATTTTTGAACTGTATTATATTTAACTGCAATACAGTACAACACTTTACTTCTAACCTTTCTACTTCTTACTCATATTATTTTATTGTGTACAGGTATAAAATAAAACAAATGGATTAAATATAATAGCAACTATTACAAAAATAAGTGCGGTGCTTAAACATCGTCATCATTATAGAAAGTGGATAATAATATCCATATTCTGCGATCATACTCAAATGTTCTAATATTCACTTATTATAATTTGTAGTTTCTCATTTTGAAAATTGTGATTTTTATTTATGGAAAGTTTGTGATGCTTTTTTAAGCAAAAATAAAAATATCCTCAGTGATATAAAAATAATATGGTTAACAGACGCATCAAAATAATTTCTTTTACTTCGTTATAGTTAATGTTGGACTGCCTTTTGTTTTGTGTTCTGTATTCTTGTATCTGTGTAGGTTATTCATTACTAACAGTGATATTGTGATCAGATAAATATTTTGTTTGTCAACAGCGCTGTAGCTATTTTGTTTTTAATCACTACATTATTTCTCTTAACATTGTTTTATTGTATAACATTGTTCTGTTCTTATTGCTCTGTGCAACCATTTGAATATGCTCCCATTGGCGATTTTATATTTGTTTTACTTTACTTTGTCCTTGAGGCAGCTTTTTAATAAAGAAAGCTTGAACATATAAAACAAAAAATAATATAATTATATTAGTAATGCATTGTCCTGAATGTATTAAGTCTTTAAGTGTCTAGTGCAAAACTTTTTAAATGCCGTTAATTAAAGGAAAGGCCATTGGGCAAGTGCAAACTAAAGCAGAAAGAATCAAATTGCAGCGTTCAGTTAAGAGTGCCAATGATTTTGAACTTTACAATCCCGAAATTTATTGTGTAATATTTTTCAAAACACGATGGCCTCGACTCTCACATCTGCCCAAGTTGGCAGAGCCAGAGAGTTGGTTTTATAGCGTTTGTGGTATAAAGCAATTCTCAAGGTTGCAAGTCTTCAGTGGTTGTAAAACTGTGGTGCGAGATTCTCGGGTGGCACAAGTTAACATATGCATTTAAGATTACGAGGGTAGTCTGAAAAGTTTACGACCTCAACATGAAGATGGCAGCACTCGTAAATAAAAGATAGTGAAAATCGTTGTACAGCTGTTGACAGTTACTCACGGAGGTTTCAGCCATTTTGGACGCTCAGTTGTTATGTAACAGTCGTCTGAGTGACTTGACGTAAGTATTTTTATGAAAATGGGCAAAATCGAGTATCGAGCTGTCATTAAATATTTGTTTTTTTAAGGCAATATGCCTACGCAAATCAAAAATGAGTTGGATTCTGTGTTTGGGGACTCTGCACCATCATTTACCACAGTGAATATTAGGGCAACTGAATTTAAACGTAGTCGTAAGAGCTTGGGAAACGATGAACGTTCGGGACGTCCAAAAACTGCAATTACCGACGAAAACATCGCCAAAATTCACCAAATGGTGCTAGACGACCGCCAAATTAAAGTGAGAGAGATAGCAGAGACTATGAACATGCCAAAACAACGCGTTTGTCACATATTAAATCAACATTTAGACATGAGAAAGCTGTCTGCACGTTGGGTGACGAGTTTGCTCACGTTAGACCAAAACCGTGTTCGAATGAACATTTCCAACGCTCTGTTGGCGCAATAAATCCGAGTTTTGGCGCCGATTAATTACTGTAGATGAAACTTGGATACACCATTACACGTCCGAAAAAATATACAGTCCAAATAGTGGACTGCAAAGGGGGAATCGGCTAAAAAAACTGTTTCTTCGGCTGGGAAAGTGATGGCGATTATTTTTGGAATAGTCATGGAGTTATTATTACTTGACAAGCTGAAGGCAAGAGTTGCGGAAAAAACGGCCAATTTGCAGAAAAAGGAAATCCTGTTTCACCAAGACAACGCATCGTTTCATACCTCAGCGGTTGCAATGGCAAAAATCCACGAATTATGGTTTCAACTGCTTGACCATCCGCCTTACTCACCAGATCTAGCCCAGCGACTTCTTTTTGTTCCCTCACCTGAAAATGGCGCTCTGAGGACAGATATTTTCGTCAAATGAAGAGGCAATTACCTTCGTGAACAATTATTTTGCAGAAGAAAACGCCGAGTACTATTTGGACGGATTACAGAGATGAGAGCATCGGTGGGAGAAGTGTGTACAGTTACGAGGAGACTATGTTTAAAAAAATTCTTAAAAATATCTTGTATCTTTATTAGGTTGGAAGCTTTCAGACCACCCTCGAAAACATATATTTTCTTTAAGAATTAGTAGAACTTGCTCCTTTGCCCACCTATGTTTTCTAATGAGATTATTGGATTCTGTCTCCCTTCATATTCATCTACACCTATTTATATTAGTTGTATTAGTATTACTGGTGATCGATTGATGCATTCCTGGTTGTTAAAAACTAATAATAACTTACACGTAATACTTAGCTGCTGCATGTATGAAACGCAAGTAAATCTTGATCAGTAAACAGAAAATACAGATCCAGGTAAAATTAACGCCGGGTAATTAATGATAATATTATAAATGAATAATATAATTTTCGATAGGGTACGAAATAACAAAATTCAGTATTTTTGAGGATCCTATTATCTTATTAGAGCTAATAAACCTACACGAACGTGGTTACGATTATCGAATGAATGGTTACCCAATTGTGTTGATCATACTTAATGTGTTTTTGCAAATAATAACCTAAAATAACAAGTTAATGCTTGCTTCAATTTGTGCAAAAATGATACAAGTGGCACCCTGCTAATGTATACTTGTTATGCATTTTCCTACTTTGGTAGATGGGGTTGTTTAGCAGTGATTTTGCATGCTTTATAGGTCTTCTAATCATTTGTTAGTTGTAATGTCCTAAGAGTTCTCATTAATTCTTTGTCTCATAAGTATCTTAATATCTTTTAATGTATTCAAATAAATGCAAGGATGTTAAAGTTGAGGAATAAATGGTCAAACCATGGGCAATACCAGGTATTTTTACTAGTTAATAATATAATTATCAGCATTACTGCAGTCACTAATCTTTTCAGTCTTCAGAATGATATACAGCTGAATTCATCATTCTTGAACCCTGCATAAAGCAAATGCAAGCTTGGGTGCGAGTTCACTTACCAAGACAGGTGACTGAAGAAACAAGTGAATTGATGCGTCAGCCTCTTTACTTCTCAGATAACGTCTTAATAGTAAAGCGGTACAGTCCTTGCTGAAAAATTTCCACACAACTTATATGGTTTAATTAGCTGTGCAAATCTGTACAAGCATCACTGCAGATATTGCAAATAAATTTATTCTAGCTGTGCAATACCGGATGGATACGTCCTCAGTCGAACTGTCACTGTCACTGTCACAATCACTGCTATCTGTAACATCCCCGATTAAAAACTGTTCAATTGCATTCTCCACTATAATATGTTACTGTAGTAATTATCTATTTCTTTTCATATCAGTGAACGTTTTGACCGTTTTCTACATCCCTTTCATCGAACTGCTCAACATTCTTGAGTTTGACGTTATGGTTACCGAATCACTGTTTCACATCGTCCGGATTAGCTCAATAGGGGGTGAGTGTGTGTGGTGTTTTAGGGCCCGTCGACAACAAGGTCATTTGGGCCCGAAGTTAACTCTAAGAACTAAAAGCTACACAAACTTAATTAAAAAGATAAAATAAAAACACTCAACTATTATAGGTACATAAAAAACTCATTCCAGTATTAATAATTTAAAATCTCTAAAATTAATAAATATAAAATACAAGTCAGACTTGTTTATAAAAACCGATTTCAGAAACAAACCGCAGTGCCTTAACCACGGCCACTGGGTCGTCCCCTAAAACACCGAGCAAGTTAGTCCCCAAGCCCAAAGACTGGCGAACGCGGGCGTACTGCGGGCAATCGAGCAATACATGCCGCACAGTGAGGCGTACTGCACACGGAGCACACACAGGGGCCGGTTCCCCCATTAACAGATGGCCATGAGTCGCTCGTGTGTGCCCAATGCTCAGCCGGGTATCACCTCGGCCCGCCGGTTATCCCTGCAGGAAGTTGGCCAGGGTTGTACGCTCTCCTTTATCGCCCGGAGTTGTGTGCCTTCCAAAGCTGTCCAGGATTGCTGCCAAGCAGATAGGAATTGGCGACGGAAAAAACGTTGCACATCCTGATATGGCACTCAATAGGGTCTAGCCTTGGTTGATACGCTGGCAGTCTTAACGCAGTATGGCCATTTTCCTCCAGAATTTTGTCCACCTTACATATTTAGGTTTGTTACTTTTATTATCTCAGAGCCTTTGGATTTAGTTATGTTTTCATTATAAATTATGCTTTTATCTTGGAAACATATTTTCAAAGAATTTGAAGGGCGTTTCATCTCTTGAGTATGAAATGGAGCATTATCAAACAAAACTACGGAGCTTGGGAGCAGATTTGTGTGCGTTTTTACATTGGTATACTACACATGTTTTCGCTGGGGCATATAAACAACCGAAGGTAGGTATAGCCTAACCATGACAGCCACCTCACTGCATGATAAAACAAAAGAGTGGCGTTATACTACACCTTGACCGTACGTCTGAATACACTTGAAAGGCAATGCTTCACTAGTTCGCAGAGTACTGCGTTAGCTTGTTTTTGATGTTTGCACATTAGATGGCCGTGCTGTACATCTGACGTAATACATATTCTGTGTCCAGCTAACTTCATGCAAGAGCACATCTCTCCGGCCTTTAGTAATGAGTTTGATTTTTAATTTTTATTACGTAGACGTTGCTGTACATTTCATTGAAGTTATTTCAATTTTTTTAACCATTGAAGTAGTAGAAATTTAATTTAAAACATTATATGTCAATTATATTTAAATATTTGTCTTTATAAAATGTTAAAAGTTGCTTGTTTTGGTCGTTTTCTATTTAAAATTCAGTTCTCTCTGTATTCTGTTTAAAGATGACTTGATGCTCTAAAAGTTAATGCTTTCTCTTAAACGGCACATTTGTTGAAGTCGTCTAGATCTGTTACTAGATCTTGGAACTTTGTGCTTTTTACCTGGCGCTCCAAAAGATGTGTTCTGATTTTCACTTTCTTTACGTTCTTGAACAATTCTTTTCAGTGTTCTTGCTGAAATTCATGTGGTATCTCATATGTGCTTTTGAACTTTTTGAATCTTTTTGAAGGAAAAAAAAAGAAAAACTTCTGAAGTAAGCAGTTTTTGGTATTAACTTCTTTCTTCGTGCATACCCATAGCAATTTCTCTACTCTGTGTAATCTTTTGAATACTAATTTATAAAGTGTGTGACAAATACACTAAACTCACTCCTTATCTCAAAGCTCTAGTTATATTCTCAACAGCATTCTGTACAAAAAAGCAACAGTGAATTAGCAAAGACTGTCTCAGATGCAGAAGGCATCGCTACCTCCCCCTCCATTCCCCGCTTGTCATGCGTGGTTTCATTTAGCAAAATTACATGAGCTGGTGAAAGAGACAAAAGGTATGGGTTCGCCTACAAGGCATATCAAGGCCAGGGACCAAGAACGACGAATACAGCTACGTTAAATTAAAGAAAAATAAAATCTTTGGGGGAAAAAACTTATTTTAACTTCGTAGCGCTTAATTTCACGTTTTCATCCTTGAGAAAGAGGTAATCCGAATCGAACTCAGGCCGTTTGTTTGTAAGTTTACGTCCTCCAACGTTAAGTCTTATCGGAAGGTGAATAAGATGGGTGAAGGCTGGCCCCGTAGCTCAGTTGGCAGAGCACGGGTTCGATTCCCGGCGGTGGGGGTGGGGATTTTTCTCCGACCAAGATAATTCCCCATCTTCCCCAGAGTCTGGAAGTATGAATGAGAGTGTGAATGTGTGCGTGATGTAATGATTAAAAACCAAAAAGATAACAAGTTAACACCTGCTGTATGTTCCAAAGGAGAACGGCCGCCGATATGACCATTGGAGAAAAAAAAAAAAATGGGTGAAATGATGCTCAAATGTGTCCAGCGTACATGGAGGTTAGAGCTACCCGACATTCGTCTTTCAGGATAAGGGAAAACCCCGGAAAAACCTTATCCAGGTAACTCACCTGACCGAGATTAGAGCCTCGTTAGCGTAGATGGTAGCGTGTCTGCCTTACGTTCAAGAGGTCCCGAGTTCGAATCTCGGTCAGGGTGCCTTACCTGGATAAGGTTTTTCGGGGGTTTTCTCTTATCCTGAAAGACGAATGTCGGGTAATTCTAAGCTCCATGGACCCTAGGCTCACTTGAGCATCATTTCACCCACTTCATTCATCGTCCGATATGACTTGAAAGAAAAAAAAAATTAAGGTTGTCTTAAATACTTTACTGTAATATATTCCTTGGAAATTAATAAGATTTGTGTCATTTATTCGGTGCATTATCATATTGATAATCAGTAGTTCATACTGAATATTTAACAAATTTGCTCAAAAAGCATTAGTTCTGAGAAAATCTTCTGTTAAACCTTTTAGTATAAATTACCTTAGTATGTTTAATATTATATCTGTTATTCGCTAATTTCGTTCAGATCCATAATTCATATTTCCATGTGTTTTGTCATTTTATTCTAGTCACTGTTGCTGTTAGTTTTCTCTACCAGTACCCACTCGATACCGAGGTTTCTCTGCATGTGCTCGTTTTGAGATCCCCTTAAACTAAAACAAACAGTTTTTAGAAAAATATATATTTTCTGTAATTATGTATCTTGAACGGCATACTTCAGAATAAAAAAGTCGATTTTTGTTTGTAATTTACGTCCTCCAACGTTGTCATATCAGACGGTGCATGAATTGGGTGAAATGATGCTCAAATGAGTCCAGGGTCGATGAAGCTTACAGTTGCTCGACATTCGTCTTGAAGGATAAGGGAAAACCCCGGAGAAAACCTTATCCAGGTAACTCACCCTGACCGAGATTGGAACTCGAGACTTGTTAAACTTGAGGCAGTCACGCTACCATCTATGCTACCGAGGCGGGCAAAAAGCCAATGAAAATCCATTTTAGGTATTTACGTTCAGCATCTTTGGTGCGACACGAAGATTTTCAAGAAGATCTCCTTATTCCAAAGTACCAATTACTTGGAGAAACTTTTCACAATTTTGATTTTCTCATTAAAATGGCCCCAACTATTTTGATGAAACAACTGTGTCTTAAACACGAAAAAATGTACACATAAAAATGTACTGTCATTAAAGTACACATTGTATGTAAAATCTTTTTGTGGATTATCCATTTTAAAGATCTTTTTTCAAGTACTAAGCCTTTATTTTATTATTTTTTAAGCTACTGGCCATACAAAAGAAATGAAACATCAAAACCATCACATAGCGACCAGCTCTTTGCATAAAGAGGAAAAATACAAAATAATAAATAAATATTTAAATAAATAAATAGAAATTTGTAGTAGAGAAGTAAAAAGTATTTAACATTAGAATCAGGAACCAAGAGCTTCTCAGAAATTGTTTATTCCAAAAGCAATTAATCTGACGTAAATTCTGTGTTATAATTTTGTATAGTTAGATTTTGTGTATCTCTTACAGTTACCATATAAAAATGTTGACAAATTTTTATGAATACATACAGAATGATCTATTCCACAATGTTTAAAACTAGTGACAGTTGACATACTTGCTGTATGCGAGTGGGCTGATAAGTCTCGGGCCTCACATAGAGATGATGCTATTGGCACAGTTTGACGGATAGCATCATATAGTTTAACTCTAGACCAGCTTTTATCCATAGTGACAGGTCAATAGCTTGTTTAGTTTTTGAAGAACAGTATTTTAAACAAGACAGGTGTAGAGGTTTAAGGAAAATGGGTGACTTGGAAAATAGAGCAGTGATTAATATTTCCATTTGAAAGCATTAATGCCTAAAGAAATCATGGAGGAAATTAGCAGTACATTGGAAGACTCTGTCCCCTCATAGACAACGATTAAAAGGTTAAATTTCAGGGTTTAAAAGGGGATGTATGAGCACTAGTGATGAGCCTCACTCTGGACGTCCTGTGGACTTCACAACTCCAGAGATCACTGAAAAAAAAAAAATCATTGTTTAGTACTGGAAGACCGCAGATTGAAGTTTTTGAGATAGAAGAGGCTGTAAACATATCAAAAGAACATGTAGGTAATATTTTAAGTAATGTTTTGGGTTTTCACAAGGTCTGTGCAACATGGGTGCCGCGTTTGTTGGCACCTGATCAAAAGTTTCAAAGAAAACCTATTTCTCTTAAGCATTTGGAGCTCTACCGCAAAAATCCTAGCGGGTTTTGAGATGGCTGATTAACATGGATGAAACTTGGATTTATCACTACATTCCAGAAAGTAAATTACAGTCAAAACAGTGGATTACGCCAGGTGAACCAACTGCAGAAAACGGAAAGTCTATTTTGTCAGCTGACAAGGTTGTGGTGAGTATTATTTGTATTAATTAACTTGGAAAAGGGTAAAAGTATCATGACTCGCAAGCTTGCTGCAACGTTTGAGTGATGAAGTGTAAAGGAAAAACCTCATTTGGCAAAGAAAAAATCTTGTTTCTGGACGACAATGCTCAGGCCCATCGTCCAGTCATTGCAATCGGAAGAATATGCGAATTAAAATTCGAATTGGTTGAACATCCACCTTTTTCGATAGATCTGGCACCCAGTGATTACCATCTGTTCCCGACTTCAACAAATGTCTTGAGGGACGAAGATTTCACAGCAACGAGGTCATTGATGCGGTAAACAGTAGTTTGAGGACCACGATAAACCGCACTACAGAGTGGCAATGACAGGAACAACGACGCGTGCCTCACGCTGTCGGAGTTCGCAGGTATAGGTCACACGCCACGCCGGCTACTGTTTGTAAACATACCGGAATACTCCGCAGTAGCTTGCTTGCTAGTATTAAGAATTTCTTTGACTTATGAAATCGCAATAAAGATTATTGCTTAATTATTGCTTATGAGTGTTTAACGTGTTCCAAAATTCCGTTATAGCAGTCCATGATGGCAAATAAGTTGATGTACATATGCAACTTATGCCTTTTACAGGGAAGTTAATGTTAGTGAGGTTGAGGATGGAAGCATTAAATAATAAACAGAACAGAAAATAACATCAAAGTATTGTAGATAAATTAAGCAAAACGAAATTGGCTTATACAATGGGACGAGCATTTTATTCCACGTGTTTGATAATACTAAATAAAGCATTTGTAACTGAAAAGGAAGTTGTTGATATTTACAGTTAGTGGTTGAAAGGATTGTTCAATTAAGATCATAACAAAGTGCTCTGAAGTTAAACAAATAAATATTATCATTGATGTAACTATTTTCACAATTCGTATTTTTAGTGAAACTAAATTAATCGTGGGTTCGTTGACTTTGTTCCATTACCTTAAAGGTAGGCTAGGATCACTGATAAAGAGCAAGAGGTAATGCTTTTGTTTTCGTGGCCCATGCGTCCCAATTACAACTTTTGAGGTTCGCACACCAGTGTTCCTGCGCTGCCTAATCACAAAATAATGTAATATTTAATGCTGCATAAAATTAAACCTAAGAGAATTTCGAAGCTGCGGCATCGAAATTCGGACTCGTTAAGTTATACACTACGTAGCAACTATAACAGTTCGGTCTCGTTTTGAAACAACCTGTATATGTTTTTTTAATTTTGAGACTCGGGCTTATCAGTCTACCTTTGTATTACATAGGATTATAATAATTCCAGTGTGACATACATCTGTTACAGCAGAGCTTTTTGAGGCAATATTAGATAAACAAAATTTGCTATTTGCTAAACGCAATTATATATTCTCTGATAATCAAAATGGGTTCAGGGTAGATCAAGCTGTTAGATGTGCTACTCACATTTTAGTTAATGTGTGTTTACAACCTTGTGAATCTACGAAAGAAGCTTGACATAGGTTTCATGATTAACCAAAAGTTTTTGATACTGTATCACATAAAATTGTCATGTAAAAACAACAATATTATGTTTCTAATGAAAATTTCACATTTTAACGTAATACAGTGCGATCCTTATAAACCTGAATCATTTCAATAGGCCATAACCTTTGAACGAACAATAGGACAAGGCTGGCCCCGTAGCTCAGTCGGTAGAGCACCTGCCTGCCGTGCTAGGGGTCCCGGTTTCGATTCCCGCCGGTGGGGATGGGGATTTTTCTCCGACCAAGATAATTCCCCATCTTCCTCAGAGTCTGGAAGTATGAATGAGAGTGTGAATGTGTGTGTGTGTGTGAGGTAATGATTAAAACCTAACAAATACGAGTTAACAGGTTCGATATTTTCCAAAGGAGAACGGCCACCGATATGACCATTGTAGTTAAAGGAACAAGTGAAAAAAAAAAAAAAAAACATACCTGCCACTTTTTGAGAATATAATACACAATTGGAAGATTATATTACACTATTTACACCTCAGAGAAAATGTTGGAAGGGTCCTCCACCAGCATCTATGGATCGTTGGTCTCATTTTCTTTGATACGACTGTAGACACTGAAGTTTATATGGGTATGTTCAAGACAGGTGGATGATATCGAATTGTGAGAGGTTATTTCCAGCAAGATGGAACAACGTGCGAAACATCTATGGAACTTGTAACCATTTCTTTGATAATCGAATAACCTCAAAAGATCTGTGGCCCAAGATCATCTGACTTAACCTCCCCGGAAATTTTCTTGTTTGGGTATCTAAAAAATAGTACAAGAATAAGCCACGGACAATTGATGTTCTCAAGGAATCCATTCAATCCGAAATAAGTAACGTTGGCGAGGATACTCTCCGTAAAACTTCAGAGAATATGGTGAGACGAGTACAAACATGTATAAATACTGGTGTAGGACACTTCTAAAATTTTCTCTGAGATGTAAATAGTGTAATTTAATCTCCTAATTGTGTATTATAATCTGCCAAATTTGTACGTGTGTGCTATTATTGGTACAAAAGTTATGGCCTATTAAATGGTTCAGGTTTATTTGGATCGCACTATATTTAATTAGTAGATTGCAATTTGTATTGTCTAATTATAATTTTTCAGTTTAATCATCTGTAACAACTGGTATGCCTCAAAGTTCAGTGATGATCCATTGTTTTAATTTACGGTTTGAGTTTTGGTTTTAAATATAATATCAGCATCATATTTTTTTTTTAACCTGTTCCATTTATACCCCGCCTTTAACTACAATGGTTATATCGGCGGCCGTTTGCCTTTGGAACATATCGAAGCTCTTAACTCGTTTTTCGTTAGGTTTTAATCATTACATCATACACACATTCACACTCTCATTCATACTTCCAGACTCTGGGGAAGATGGGGAATTATCTTGGTCCCACCGCCGGGAATCGAATCCGGGACCCCTAGCACGGCAGGCAGGTGCTCTACCGACTGAGCTACGGGGCCAGCCAGTATCATATTTATTTGCTCGCTGATAATGTAGTGTAAATATGATTGGAGATAGTGTAGCTCAATTAATAAGAAACATATACATATTAATAGCAATATTACTGTCGTAGTTGACGCAATTCTACATGGGAATATCGCATAAATTGTTTCCAAAACATTACCACCGTTACATATTAAGACAATTGTTACACAAATCAATTGAAACTAAAATTTACTTTTTACTTATAGTCATACGTATACGCATATCTACGGTAATGTCGGGTAACTCTAAGCTCTATGGACCCTGAGCTTATTTGAGCATCATCGTCCGATATGACTTAACGTTGGATTACGTAAATTACAAAAAAAAAAAAAGAACCCTTACCTTAAAATGGCCTAGATTACGTAATATATTAATTCTATCTAAACGAAAATAAAAGGCATTTATATTTATGTGCCGCTACTTAAAAAGCGTAACCACGTATGTTAACATTTGTGTTAATACTTACTGCTATAAGTATTTGAAAATTCAAATCACTGACAAGGAATATTTCGGAAATGGTTAATAACACAAAATAAACTATATAATGTAAATTGTGTAGTTCAATATCTTACACCTTACACCTCATAGAATATTTACAGAAAATTAAAGATATACTTTTATTTGTCAAGAAAATATTCTAAACGTACGATGCGTGTGCATTCTTGCAAATCTTCCTGTCGCATCCTTAAAAGATGCTGAACTTTAGTTTCGAGTTTTGTATTTAACCCGGTTTTCGTTTTCGAGTTAAATTGCTCACAGTCTGAAACACGTACATAAAGATTTGGTTATGTACTCATGCAGTCTCAAAACGTGCATTTCCGTTAAAACATGGACAAAGAATATTTGAATAAAATACAGTACCGATTCTTGCCTATAGGTAGGTTGCAAGGATAGTTGCAAAAAGACATTTTGTATAAAACATATTCAACAGTATCAATCTTGTTAAAACACAAGCCTTAATTTGTTTATAATTCTCATATTATTATTTCAGCGGTTTGCGATGTATTACTTAACAAATATATATTTAAAAACAGCAATAAGTCAAAGTAGTGCATATGACAGCGATAATGAGGTTGAAAAGTAAACGGCGTTGCCTACGGACAAATGACTCATCAGTGCTTGGAAGTTACAGTATTTCACGATATAGCCTTGGGGAATGGAAAACCAGATGGCCGATAGCATGGAATAAACATAGAAAATAACAAAACAAACATTAATGCAAATAAAAGAATTACAACTATGGCTTTAACTACTATAAGATATGAATTTCAGCTGCAAATTAAGTACCATGTTAGAGATGCTTTCATCGTGTGGCAGTCGTGGCCGAGTGGTTAAGGCGTCTGACTAGAAATCAGATTCCCTCTGGGAGCGTAGGTTCGAGTCCTACCGACTGCGAAAACTTTTTATATCCTCAAAATGAACATTTATTACATTCCTTTACGTCTTTCATGAATGAATAATATTTTTAGTCTTGTCAATTTTAATATTAACTATAATCCAATTATATGATGTACAAGAAACAAGATATCAAGGATGCTACACAAAAGAAGTAATAACTGGTTTCCGATGTATAGTCCTATTCAATGTATCAGAGGTCTTTTGCTTCGTATCTTTCTTCTGAACTGTTTATCATAGTACTTTAACACCTGCTATTAAATTAGGTTCTTCATGCCTTTCTCTTGGAATTATTCTATTTAATGCCTTACTAGTATGCTTTCTAAATACAGGTAGATATACTAGGGCGTTATTTGAGATTTTAATGCTATTTATTATTATTATTATTATTATTATTATTATTATTATTATTATTATTATTATTATTATTATTATTATTATTATTATTATTATTATTATTATTATTATTATTATTATTATTATTATTATTATTATTATTATTATTATTATTATTATTATTATTATTATTATTATTATTATTATTATTATTATTATTATTATTATTATTATTATTATTATTATTATTATTATTATTATTATTATTATTATTATTATTATTATTATTATTATTATTATTATTATTATTATTATTATTATTATTATTATTATTATTATTATTATTATTATTATTATTATTATTATTATTATTATTATTATTATTATTATTATTATTATTATTATTATTATTATTATTATTATTATTATTATTATTATTATTATTATTATTATTATTATTATTATTATTATTATTATTATTATTATTATTATTATTATTATTAACTACTGCAATTAGTGTTACAAATAAGAAGTATTTAAAATTGTAATTATATTAATATGTTGGTTGTGCATTTTAATAACAAATTATTAAACTAAGGAATAAAGTTAAATTATTTATTATACTTCCATATACATGTATTGGCTAGTTGTAGTCATACATAATAAATACATATAAAATAACAGGTTAGAGAAAAATTGTCAAGGAATTTTATTTTAATAAAATAATAATTCGTTTGAGGCTAAAATAGTTACACATATTAATAATACTGATATCCCCCCTAAATAAATTAAAAGTAGAATAAAATAAAATAAAAAATATTAAAGATATATTATCTCCAATTAAACATATGAAAATTACTTGAAGAGAGAGAATTAATCGTATAGATAAAGGGTGGTTAATAAATAATTCTTCAAGCAATTATAATGCTTAATAATAAATATAAAATATCCAAAGATAGTTCATGGTGAAATATTAGCTTTGGAAATTGATGATAGGAATTTCTTTTCTTTGGGGCTTTAAAAGTAAGACTCGTATTGTGCTTTACAAGACCAATATTTTATTTTAACTTATTAGATGTTAGTGTTAAGTACCAGAAATCAGTTGCCAACATTATTGTGTGCAAAATCTTTACATCGTATTATTAAACAGCTGTGGGCAAAATGGAAAGTCATTGCCACATGCGTGGGTTAGAAAGTGAATGCTACCTATTAAGACTTTATTTTGGGCGTGTTAATTCAAAGAGACAGATTGTGGGATTTTTGTAACGTAACGAACTGAGGTTATACATTGCAGGTCTTATCAGCTGAAAGAAATGTTTCAATTGTTTTTAAACAATTTAAACTGTTATTAATGTATAACATTAAATTTATGGCTTTTTCTTAAATTCATCATTCAGCTTTCAAAATAAGTAACATTTGAATAACATTAACGTACATTTAATAGATTATATCATCGTATTTCCACGAGAAGAAACGTGTAAAGGAACAAAGGTATTAAATACATTATCATTGTATTGAGATCGAGATTTTGTTTAAAAGATTACTGATATTATACATTTTCCACTTATAAATATTGATCACGTCTCTGTTTAAGTCTTATAATCTATTAAAGTTGTAAAATTTACCTGAAGGTTGCTTTACAACAAAATTCGAATATTAAATCTTGATTTATGATTTACAGCCATAATGGCTAAAACAAATGAGCATACAGAACAGAAACCATCTGTCGTATAGCTTTTGTTCGAAGAAAGAGATAGAGCCGTGCAATCAGCCTAAGAGGTTATCTGTAGTAACATGCAAGCTTTAGAATTTATTTTGACAGAATCCGGGAATTTCTGCTGGATTTATGCAGATTACTGGCGGGAAAAATCTAAGAATCAAACAAAGTATATGTTAAATAGGTGTTAAAACGTGTTATAAAAACGTACTTCACAGTTTTGTATTCGTAGTGCAAGATTTTACTGTCGACGTATTTGTTAATGTCGAAATTAAACCGATTTACAACTCAGTTGGTAAGATTAAGGAAAAATCGTTTAAATAAAAGACTATTTACGCTCTGGACTGCTTTTGTAGTAGTAAAGGGAATTGTTATATGCCACCAAAATTCCATATCTGCAAATCTCCTTCCCTGTTCCTCCCAAAAATTTAAAATAATCAAGCCCATATAACTTTTCATTTGGTGTGAATACCTAAGGTGACTCAAACTGACAGGCATAATATATTTTTAATTTCGTACCTAAAATGGAAGAAGTAATGAATCGTGTTAAACATTTTATTGCAATGTTGTTTGAATCCCAAGACAATTTTAAAAAACGTTTGTTTTGTATTTAAGGGCGCAGTTTTCAAGAGTGAAAAGAAAATGTCTTGGAATATCTCGATAACAGTTTATGAAGACCAATTTACGTAAATTCCAATTCTCTCAAGAACGCTTTCAATAAACCATACGGATCTAATAACTTTTTCCATAATGTTAATCGTTTCTGAAATATTTGCTCTCATTCGTTTAAACTTCCTTAATATGAAGTTTTTACTTTGGAGTGGCATCAGTCAGTGATTATAGAGAGACGAAATATACAATTTATCATATTCCAAACCTGGGAATAAGAATTCTTTAGGTGATAAAAATGGTAAATTCCATAATATTTTAATAAAATTGACAAATTTTTATAAGAGTTTATGTTTTTTTTCCTCGTTTAAAACAACTTTCGAGGTTGGGCTTTAATATATTCTAGCAGTTTTCTGTGAAACCTAAAAACCCAAACTACTATTAACTACATTTGGAAAAAGTGTTTCTTAGTAGTTTGTGCTTTTCTCCCACAGGAGGTACAGTCAAAGAAAATGTAGTATATCATCTATGTGATTCAAGATCCTCTATCCCTGATGGGCTTTTGCTTCCGGGAACTGCTGCGTTTAGTAATTGGTTCCAAGCAAGGCCAAAACAATCATAAATTAATGTACACATTTATTTACGCGTATCATCCCACTCTATATTGGACGTGAAAGACCGGTTAATTTTGCTCAGATACCTCTTTATCAGACTTGAGGTTCTTTTGAGTGATGTAAATCTTCTTTGTCACCCTCTGCCGGAGGCTAGTATTCGACCCCTAGACCACGGAAGACGACAAAGCTATGAATAACTTCTTTTTCTTTGATTCCATGTTTAAGAGTTTCAGGATGTTAAAGATCTATAAATTCCATGACATAGCTTGTATTTCATTTTATGTGTTATATATACATACGAGGGCTGTTCAATAAATAATGAATGATCATAATTTTTTTACAGACATAATTTTTCACAATAAAATTCAATCTTATTATATTCTGTTAGCTTAATGTGAAACAAACACGCCGTAGTAGTTTCATTCTTGGTACTCCTAGTTTCCGCCTGTGAGACAGGCAAATTCAGACGCATTCAGTATCGCCTACCGCTGCAATGGAGGTAACATGCAGTTAAATTGATGTTAGAGGAAGATCCGGAGTTTGTCTCAAACGTAATCACTTCCCAACATCATTTTGATTCTGAGAGCAAACAGCAAAGCTCAGTGTGGAAATCTCCTTCATCACAAATCCCCAAAATGCAAAAGTGGCTGGGAAAGTTATGGTCATCTCATTCTTTGATATTCATGGAATGGTTTATCAGCATGTTGTACCTGCACACACATCAGGAACTGGACAATACTACAGGGGTGTCCTGAAAACATTGCAAGTCCATTTCAGGCGCAAAAGACCACATTTCCCTGAAGTAGGCTGGATGCTGCACCACGATAATGCGCGGCCGCATATTACCAATGTTGTTGCTGAAAATCTTGCAAATGTCAACGTGCAGTGCATCCCTCACCCTCCATATAGTCCGGATTTGGCCCCATGTGACCATTTTTCTATTCCCTAACTTGAAGAAACGCCTTCGTGGGAGGCATTATCCAACATCAGAAGCAGTGGAGAAGGCCGCGGAGGCGATTTTGAAGGATATCAAAAACGGTTTTGCATGTCTTTGAAGACTGGCAGAAACGCTGGGACAAGTACATCGCATTCAGGGGAGACTATTTTAAGAAGGACCATCAAGATTCTGAGGATGTGTAAAGGTATGTTGTCAAAAAAAAAAAAAAAAAAAAAAAAAGATCATTCTTTATTGAGCAGCCCTCGTAATAAGTATTACATTCCATCCAAAAATTTGATGTTATTTCCCATTTTCCTCAAAATAGGAAATGCATTAAAAAGAACAACGAAAAGAAATAAAGAAAACAAAACGTACGCGCTAACGAGTGAATGTGTAAGGTTCTATAAAGCGCATAACCTGAAAACGAAAAATCAGACAATAGCAATCTTGTATGAATTCAACATCTTCCAAAGGTGCCACAAAAATGTTTTCAAGAAAATTTCTCCATCCCAGGCCGCCATTCATATGTACAATTTTTGAAAGTTGATGTTCTCATAAAATGACTATTTTTAATTATTCTGTCTTTAAGATATTTTTGTGATAAATGAAGTGTATATCTTCAAATTTTTGGGAATGTCCTCTTCAAAAGTCCTCATCATTCTGGATGAAGAGGACCTCGACCGCGTTCTTGTAGAAGTGCTCCTGAATTCACTTTAATCCGGAGGATGTCTACCAGAAGTTCGTCAAACAATGTCTTCTACAGAATCTACGCTTTAAGGTCCCCAGTCTCTTTTGAGGAGGGTAGTGAGGTTGTAAGCCTTACACAAGGCATGTGACTGTTCGAAAAACACACCAGATAGGCTTCGGAAGATTAAGAAGGCAGAATATTACGATGTTCGTTTATTGCTGGAACATGTCACTCTGCTAGAAGGTACCACATTTTATGACACAATGTGATATGGAAGTGATGTGGAAGATGATGTAGTAAAGATGGAGTGATGTTTCGATGACATTGTTATATGTCAATCCATGAAGTGCATACTGGAATAGTCCATAGTAGAGATGTATTTGTGAAAATAAAGTAATAGTTTATCCATGGCTACATATTATAATATTGTGTAATGAAAAAACTCTAACATTAAAAATCAGAAGCTGTTAAGTCAAGTGACTTAACAACTTTTCATCCACTTCAAATTAAAAGTTGTCAAGTCCTAATAATAAAATATCGTGTCACAAATGCTACATATGTCAAACCGTGAGAAACACTTTAACACAGTAATTTGTACCTCCAAACAGACTCATCACATAAAATTCTGTCATTTGTATTACTATGTTGGTATTTAAAATTAATTTTGCAAACTTTGAGCAGCTGTCCTGCACAATTTTGAAAGAGTGGCTTTGCAACTTCTGCAACTTCAATACAAAAAAAGAGCTATTTAAAATACACCTTTTCTCTATAATATAAAGTATTAACCGGGCTTGTGTGCCGTGGTCTACTGGGCTCCTTCTTCATCTTCCCAGAAGTTTCATCTGCGGCTGCGGCAGACATCTTCAGTGGCAATATGACACCGGCCGTGAAAGTTTACGAATTTTAATGACACCTTTTCTCTGTTTAGTGAACCATTTCGGAGACATTTCCTTGTTATTTGTCTGAAATGTCCAATAATGCCCTTTCTTAAATGGAAAATCTTTAGCCATGCAAAGCAAATGGAATTTCAAAGCATCATACAGCAACCAGATCTGTTCCTAAAATATCTTACTCTATCTTAAGGTCTACTTACTGTATTTCCCGATTTTTCTTGTAGCTACCTAAAAGATAATTAACATTAAGATAATGTTTTTCTTTTATATGCAGCAGATAGAGGAATAAATGTCTGTAAGAATAATTTGTGTAATTTAAGTATTAGTAACATATTAGACTTTTAGAAACCAATCAATCACAACTTCTCCAAACCCTTAAACTACGAGGGCTGTTCAATAAAGAATGACCACACATTTTTTTGACAACGTACCTTTGCTCATGCTCATTATTTTGATGGTCCTTCTCAAAATAGTCTCCCCTGAATGCGATGCACTTGTCCCAGCGTTTCTGCCAGTCTTCAAAGACATTCTGGAAACAATTGTTTGAGAGATCCTTCAAAATCACTTCCGCAGCCTTCACCTGTGCTTCTGATGATGGATGATGCCTCCCACGAAGGCGTTTCTTCCAGTTAGGGAATAGAAAAGGAGTCACATGGGGGTAAATCCGCACTATTGGGAGGAAGAGGGATCCCACTTCACGTTGATCTTTGCAGGATATTCAGCAACAACATTGGCAATATGCGGCCGAGCATTATCGTGGTGCAGCATCCAGCCTGCTTCATGGAAATGTGGTCTTTTGCGCCTGATATGGACTTGCAATGCTTCCAGGTCATCCCTGTAGTATTGTCCAGTTACTGATGCGTGTGCAGGTGCAACATGCTGATAAACCATTCCATGAATATCAAAGAATGAGATGGCCATAGCTTTCCCAGCAGAAGCAACCACTTTTTTGGGGAGTTTGTGATGAAGGATATTAGTAGTAAAGAGCTACTTCCGGTGGTTTGACCTTGAAGTTCCGGCGGTTTGACCTTGAATGACCTTTGAGGTCATGCAGATCCGGCGGTTTGACCTTGAAGTTCCGGCGGTTTGACCTTGAATGACCTTTGAGGTGATGCAAATTTGACCTTGAAGTTCCGACAATTTGACCTTGAAGGTCATGCCATTTGACCTTTGAAGGTTATGGTGCACCCTCTGGACTGGTTGCCTCCCCCGACGCACTTCCAGGAACCCCCGTGCACCCTATTGAATTTTTGCATCCCCCCACGCCCAACCTGGACTTCCTGCATCCCCTGAGCAACCCCTAACTACCGCGCGCAACTTGACGCACTTGACTCTCTGCATGTGCCACCCACTCCAGGTGCAACCGCGCGTACCCTCTTGACGCATTTCTTGACGCACCCCCGCGCACCCCCTTGACCACCAGCATTCCCCGACGCACGGCACTTCTCTTTCCCGAGCACCCTCCGGACCCTCCGAACTGATCTACGCGTGCGCGCACGCGTTCGCGTACATGGTGCGGTGCCCCGGGAGATTGATCTTGGGTCTGCATGCCATTTGACCTTGAAGGTGCACCCTCTGGACTGGCTTCATCGCTGGACGCACCCCCTTGCATGCCCCTAACCACCCCGACGCACTTGACCCTCTGCATTTGCCACCCGGCGCACCCCTTGGTAGGCAATGGGGGAAAAGGTGTTTTCTTTTTTATTTTTATTAAGAATGCACTGGAATAAAGGTTACGTGACTTTAGGAGAGGGAATGGAGACTGACAAGTGTCTAGTTGGGAAGCCAAGGATCAAAAGGAAGAAATTCAGGTGAGCTTATTATTGAAACGGAGGCAGGAAGTGACGTGTAAGGCTTTGATTGGTTAAAATAAGAATGTTTTTGATTGGCCCATGCAGAGCCGGATTTCGACCAATGGGGAAAAGGGGTTATCTTTTTTTATTTTTATTAAGAACTGGAACGTCCGGTATTGTAGAAGAAAGCAAATTGCTTGTGTGTGCATTCTATTCTTTTAAAGAAAGAGTCAGACTTCCGGGTTACAGAAAAAATGCAACATTGCACAAATGTCCTGCTGCAGGTACGTGGATATCTGAGCGTGCAGTATACTGTTTTCGCACTTTGTTCTGTTTGAACGGCTATAGCCCGACTTTTGTATTCATTTTCCCTTTAAGAGAACTATTGGAAGCACGCGTGCAAGAAACAGTTGATTAAAAATAGAACTTCATCAGAATGAACAGTTTTGAAAACAATGTGTTGCGCTGCTTTAATGCGCGCTGACTTCCTCCCCCACCTCTTTTTATACCGGAAGTTACGCAACCAAAACACCCACGTCTTTTTTCCTGTTACCGTGAGAACTGCTTTTTAGGCAGTTTTTTCAGTAATATCTGAGAAAACACGATGCTTCGCATTTCACCGCCGGAAGTGACGTGTAAGGTTTCGATTGGTTAAAATAAGAATGTCTTTGATTGGTCGAGAGGGGTAAAGGCAGAGTTGTGAGAAAACAAATTGCTTGTGTGTGCATTACATTATTTTAGAAAGAGCATACAGCGGAAATATATAATAACATTTAGCTGCATTAACATGAATTAGACCAATAATAAGTTTAAAGTACGTGGTGCGTAAGTGATGAGAGTGCGAAAAGTAGACATTTCCCTATATTGTATTTGAATATATTCCAGCAATGTTTGTTGTCTTGGCTTGTGTGTGTGTGTTTGTGTGTTTGTGTGTGTGTGTGTGTGTGTGTGTGTGTGTGTGTGTGTGTGTGTGTGTGTGTGTGTGTGTGCCATTTAAAGCAGTAACACTTACGGGTTACAGAAAAAATGCAAGCCTGCAAAAGTGTGTCCTGCAGCAGGAGCGTGGATATCTGAGCGTGCAGTTTGTACTTTGGTCTGTTTTGAACGGCTATAGCCGGATTCACTTTGCCTTTAAGAGAACGATTGGAAATTTCAGACAAATAACAAGGAATATCTCGGAAGGGTTAACTGTAGGAAAAAGTTATATAAATTACTGTCACATGAATTTTTCAACTCAGTGTTCTAATGAATGAATTTCGCATCTTCTAATTCAAACATTTACATGAATTTCTCATCTAAGACATTCAATTTACACTTTTGCATGAATGACGCTGCTTGTTTTGTCCTAATTACCACTCTCAGAAGAATTTCCCACCTCACATTTCGGACACTCCGCGGCACGTGGAGGTGATTTTGCTTACTCAACTTTCTGTGAGCTGATGTCGTAGCAGATCTAACGATAGCAGAACTTGCTTATTCTGTAAAACAAATCATTGCAAAACAATATAAAAGAAAACTTTATTCCCCTGCCGATTGGATAATTTGAACCTGCTATGAGGCACGTGTGGGGTGTTTCGGCTTACACAACTTCCTGCGCGGTGATGACGCCGCGGAATTACCGATAGATGATGCTGCTGATTTTGCAAAACCTAAGCCGCTGCAAACTATATGTAGAAAGTTTATTCCTCTGCTGATTGGATCATGCGACTATGCAGTCCTTATGCTATTTAGACACGCATGGGTGTTTTTGCTTACACAACTTCCTGCACGGGAGATGATATTGCAGAATTAACGATAGAAGATATTGCTTATTCTCGAAAACATAAACCATTGCAAAGCTATATATCAAGAAAATTTATACCTCTGCTGATTGGATAGTTTGCCTTTGCATTTTCCGACGGTCCCAAACACGGGCGGGGTTTCGGTTACGTAACTTCGAGTATAAAAGGGGGTAGCGGAAGACAGCGCGCATAGTATTTCAAGTTAGGACAGATGGAGCTGGAAGACTTATCCAAATATTTCGTGAATGAGTACGATGTACCTATTCCCGATGATCTGCTACCCAAACCCGAGGAGCAAGAAGAGAACGCATCTGGAAATTTCGATGGTGACGTGAAATCGAAACCCGAGGAGGAGGAAGACTTATCCAAATATTTCGTGAATGAGTACGATATTCCTATTCCAGATGATGTGCTACCCAAATCCGAGGAGGAGAAGAATGCATCTAGAAAGTTCGGGGGTGATGTGGAATTCAAACCCAAGGAGGAGGAGGAGGGGAGAGAGGATGGTGAGGTAGGAGATGATGAGGTAAGAGAGGAACCGCAATTTGATATTATGGAACATAGGCAAAGAACGATGAAAAAAATGTATTCTGGATACTCGGAAACGGATATAGTGGTGCGCTCTATACCTGACGGTGTAGATCCAAGGGAGTGGGTTCATGGTATGTTTCGGCAATTTTTACAATTTGTTAACGATAACCTGCTACAAAAATCGCCAGGGTGGTTGGGAATATCCATAACGGATGGGCAACATCCCGATAGACCATTTAACATGAGTGTTCGAAAATTTGACCAGGTGGACCCGGATGTCATTTTGCGCTCTATTGAGCGAGTTATGCAAAGTAACAAGGACTTTTTAATGAAGGGGCCTCTTAAAATAAACTGTGTGTGGACGAAGGAAACCCTTTAAAAAAGTGCCTAATTTTTGCAAAAATGCCTAAACTTTTAAAAACTGCCTAAAATTTCATAAAATCCCAAAAATTTTAAAAAATCTATAGTTTCAAAAATTGCTAATGTTTAAAAAAATAACAAATTTTGAACTTTCAAAAAAAATTTTAATCTTTCAAAAATAATCAGACAGAACGCGCTGCGCGCACGCACGCGTGCAAGAAACAGCTGATCAACAGTAGCACTTCAACAGAATGAACATTTTGAAACAATAATTTCGCCAAAATAACCAGACCGTCCTTTGAAATGATTTTCCCTTTAAGAGAAGTATTGGAAAATTCAGATTGAGAATGTACATATACAGGATGCACTTTTATTTTAATGGTAAATACGAAATCTGCTACTACTTACAGGAAAGGACGCTGAAGATATTACACTTTATACTTCTTTTGCTACGAAATATTTCATATTGTTAAAATTGTTTTTGTATGTTCTTTGAATGGAACATATGAACTGATTGAATACAGGAAATATGAACACTGATGATGAGGCACCACTTTTTGTCCTCCGTTCACACACACTGCTTTTTGACTCACTTTGAGCACAAGAAGAAAGCATTTTGCAAGTGATTATGCGTGGGGGAATCTAGGGACTTTTGGGGCGTAATTAGGGAATTTTGCGAGGTATTTAGTGGTTTTATAGTGTAATTTAGTGGTATTGGTGACTTATCACGCGTTCAAAAACAGCTGATTAACGATAAAAATAATAAATTAAAGAATAATTTCGCAACAGTGGCTTACGGTTGCATTTAGGGATCTTTGTAGTGCATTTTCTGCATTTAGATGGAACTTAGGGGGCTCTGAGGGAGTGCATTTGTATTTGAAAATAGGAATAATGTTTATATTTGTGAATGGAGGTAATAGGATAATTTCAAGAATAATAAAGTAAGTTTATGTTCTAAAACTCTCTTTTGTTGATTTGATTGTACATTAGCATCATTTTCTCTCTCCCTTTCCTACTTCCTGAACAGCTAGATTCTTTAAAGAATTCGTTTAAATTGTTTAAGTGCCGTTCAATATACGGCAATAGACGTTTTAAATTTCTTATAGCCACAAGATTTAAAGATATTTCATAATCATTTAAACAAGTATTTCTAAAATGCGCTGTATTTGAAAGAATTACAATACTATTATATGCATAAACTACATTATCACAGTACTCTGCAATTGTAAATTTTTGCTCATGTAGTAGATACTCTTCAATACCTTCAATGTTCTTAGATATTATATCCCAATCCGTCTTTTTTATATAAACGAAGGAATTATCACTTTCACACTTTATGAAGAGGGAGGGCATGTCGTAGTACAAGCCGATGTTGATTGTGTGCGCGGGTGATATGGTGACGTCATCAAGCATGTTGAGACGATTCTGCATTTTCCGGTGGTTGGTCATGTGATACTTGAATGATTAAGAAGAGTAAATGTTCATTACCTGCAAGCTTCATCTCACTATTACGCTTCTGCTTTTTTGGGATATTCTCGCATCATCATCATCATTCTTATCATCATTAATCATGATGATGATGATCATCATCATCATTCCGGCATTCCCTCTGAAAACATGTAGAAATATGTTAGACGCAAGTAAAAACTTAAATTTGATTCATAACCGCATCTTACAAAGGAAAAGCGTTGGAATAAATAGGTTTGAAATATGATTCCCCGACTCACTCGATACAGCGTGCGTTTCACCAATAAGATACGGTAATACATTTTAGAAATAGGTTATATAAAACCTGACGTAGTTTCTTGCTTTTGAAGTATTAAGGGCTTCTTGGGGGTGTACTTAGACCCTTTTTGCTGTATTTGGAGGCTTCTTGGAGTGTATTTGGGATAGGTTTGGTGGGGCTTCTTGGGGGGGTGTACTTAGGCCCATTTTGCTGTATTTGGAGGCTTCTTGGAGTGTATTTGGGATAGGTTTAGGCAAAGAACAATGAAAAAATGTATTCTGGATACCCGGAAACCGATATAGTGGTGCGCTCGATACCTGACGGTGTAGATCCAAGGAACTGTTTTAATGGCATGTTTCGGCAATTTTTACAATTTGTTAACGAGAACCTGCTACAAAAATCGCCAGGGTGGTTGGGAATATCCATAACGGATTGGCAAAATCACGATAGACCATTTAACATGAGCGTTCGAAAATTTGACCTGGTAGACCGGATGTCATTTTGCGCTCTATTAAGCGAGTTATGCAAAATAACAAGGACTTTTTAATGAAGGGACCTCTTAAAGTAAACTGTGTGTGGACGAAGGAAGTCCGGGGTTCGTGCTTTAAAATGTGTGATGAATGCAAAACGAATAAAGGAATAATAGAAATACGAAACGCAGACAGAATGTGTATGACTAGAGCAACAGCCGTTTGCAAAGCTAAGATAGACCACGAAAAAGCTTACCTCAGTATTCAGAGGAGCGAGTATATGCAACTGGATATAGCAAAAGCTTTATGCCGGTCTATAGGGAATGGAGATGAAATATGTTCCTTCGACGATGTGTAAGCTTTCGAAGGCATCTTACCTGGGTATTGCATTACAGTGTTCGGAGATCATAGCGAAAAAAATGTTTTGAACAAACCAAGTACGCTTACCGATAAATGTATTGCATCATCATCATCATCATCCTTATCATCATGATCATCATCATCATCATTCCGGCATTCCCTCCGAAAACATTTAGGAATATGTTAGACGCAAGTAAAAACTTAAATTTGATACATAACCGCATCTTACAAAGGAAAAGCGTTGGAATAAATAGGTTTGAAACATGAATCCCCGACTCACAACTGTTTTAATGGCATGTTTCGGCAATTTTTACAATTTGTTAACGAGAACCTGCTACAAAAATCGCCAGGGTGGTTGGGAATATCCATAACGGATGAGTAACATCACGATAGACCATTTAACATGAGCGTTCGAAATTTGACCTGGTAGACCCGGATGTCATTTTGCGCTCTATTAAGCGAGTTATGCAAAATAACAAGGACTTTTTAATGAAGGGACCTCTTAAAGTAAACTGTGTGTGGACGAAGGAAGTCCGGGGTTCGTGCTTTAAAATGTGTGATGAATGCAAAACGAATAAAGGAATAATAGAAATACGAAACGCAGACAGAATGTGTATGGCTAGAGCAACAGCCGTTTGCAAAGCTAAGATAGACCACGAAAAAGCTTACCTCAGTATTCAGAGGAGCGAGTATATGCAACTGGATATAGCAAAAGCTTTATGCCGGTCTATGGGGAATGGAGATGAAATATGTTCCTTGGACGATGTGTAAGCTTTCGAAGGCATCTTACCTGGGTATTGCATTACAGTGTTCGGAGATCATACCGAAAAAAATGTTTTGAACAAACCAAGTACGCTTACCGATAAATGTATTGCATCATTATCATCAGCATCCTTATCATCATCATTCCGGCATTCCCTCTGAAAACATGTAGAAATATGTTAGACGCAAGTAAAAACTTAAATTTGATTCATAACCGCATCTTACAAAGGAAAAGCGTTGGAATAAATAGGTTTGAAATATGATTCCCCGACTCACTCGATACAGCGTGCGTTTCACCAATAAGATACGGTAATACATTTTAGAAATAGGTTATATAAAACCTGACATAGTTTCTTGCTTTTTGAAGTATTAAGAGCTTTTTGGGGTGTCCTTAGGCCCTTTTTGCTGTCTCGGGGTGTACCCAAGCTGAATCTCCCAATGCGACGCGCCGCGCGCGCGCAGAAGCACGCGTGCAAGAAACAGCCGATTAACAATAGGACTTCACCGAATGATCATTTTGAAACAATAATTTCGCCGAAACAACCAATGCGTGCGGTAAGCAACACATGACAAGACGGCGCCTAATGAACCAAGGTTTCAGGAGCACCACACATATTGTTTCAAAATGTTCGTTCTGTTGAAGTTCTATTGTTGATCGGCTGTTTCTAGCACGCGTGATTCTGCGCGCGCGCGGCGCGTCGCATTGGGAGATTCAGCTTGGGTACACCCCGAGACAGCAAAAAGGGCCTAAGGACACCCCAAAAAGCTCTTAATACTTCAAAAAGCAAGAAACTATGTCAGGTTTTATATAACCTATTTCTAAAATGTATTACCGTATCTTATTGGTGAAACGCACGCTGTATCGAGTGAGTCGGGGAATCATATTTCAAACCTATTTATTCCAACGCTTTTCCTTTGTAAGATGCGGTTATGAATCAAATTTAAGTTTTTACTTGCGTCTAACATATTTCTACATGTTTTCAGAGGGAATGCCGGAATGATGATGATAAGGATGCTGATGATAATGATGCAATACATTTATCGGTAAGCGTACTTGGTTTGTTCAAAACATTTTTTTCGCTATGATCTCCGAACACTGTAATGCAATACCCAGGTAAGATGCCTTCGAAAGCTTACACATCGTCGAAGGAACATATTTCATCTCCATTCCCTATAGACCGGCATAAAGCTTTTGCTATATCCAGTTGCATATACTCGCTCCTCTGAATACTGAGGTAAGCTTTTTCGTGGTCTATCTTAGCTTTGCAAACGGCTGTTGCTCTAGCCATACACATTCTGTCTGCGTTTCGTATTTCTATTATTCCTTTATTCGTTTTGCATTCATCACACATTTTAAAGCACGAACCCCGGACTTCCTTCGTCCACACACAGTTTACTTTAAGAGGTCCCTTCATTAAAAAGTCCTTGTTATTTTGCATAACTCGCTTAATAGAGCGCAAAATGACATCCGGGTCTACCAGGTCAAATTTCGAACGCTCATGTTAAATGGTCTATCGTGATGTTACTCATCCGTTATGGATATTCCCAACCACCCTGGCGATTTTTGTAGCAGGTTCTCGTTAACAAATTGTAAAAATTGCCGAAACATGCCATTAAAACAGTTGTGAGTCGGGGATTCATGTTTCAAACCTATTTATTCCAACGCTTTTCCTTTGTAAGATGCGGTTATGTATCAAATTTAAGTTTTTACTTGCGTCTAACATATTTCTAAATGTTTTCGGAGGGAATGCCGGAATGATGATGATGATGATCATGATGATAAGGATGATGATGATGATGCAATACATTTATCGGTAAGCGTACTTGGTTTGTTCAAAACATTTTTTTCGCTATGATCTCCGAACACTGTAATGCAATACCCAGGTAAGATGCCTTCGAAAGCTTACACATCGTCGAAGGAACATATTTCATCTCCATTCCCTATAGACCGGCATAAAGCTTTTGCTATATCCAGTTGCATATACTCGCTCCTCTGAATACTGAGGTAAGCTTTTTCGTGGTCTATCTTAGCTTTGCAAACGGCTGTTGCTCTAGTCATACACATTCTGTCTGCGTTTCGTATTTCTATTATTCCTTTATTCGTTTTGCATTCATCACACATTTTAAAGCACGAACCCCGGACTTCCTTCGTCCACACACAGTTTACTTTAAGAGGTCCCTTCATTAAAAAGTCCTTGTTATTTTGCATAACTCGCTTAATAGAGCGCAAAATGACATCCGGTCTACCAGGTCAAATTTTCGAACGCTCATGTTAAATGGTCTATCGTGATTTTGCCAATCCGTTATGGATATTCCCAACCACCCTGGCGATTTTTGTAGCAGGTTCTCGTTAACAAATTGTAAAAATTGCCGAAACATGCCATTAAAACAGTTCCTTGGATCTACACCGTCAGGTATCGAGCGCACCACTATATCGGTTTCCGGGTATCCAGAATACATTTTTTCATTGTTCTTTGCCTAAACCTATCCCAAATACACTCCAAGAAGCCTCCAAATACAGCAAAATGGGCCTAAGTACACCCCCCAAGAAGCCCCACCAAACCTATCCCAAATACACTCCAAGAAGCCTCCAAATACAGCAAAAAGGGTCTAAGTACACCCCCAAGAAGCCCTTAATACTTCAAAAGCAAGAAACTACGTCAGGTTTTATATAACCTATTTCTAAAATGTATTACCGTATCTTATTGGTGAAACGCACGCTGTATCGAGTGAGTCGGGGAATCATATTTCAAACCTATTTATTCCAACGCTTTTCCTTTGTAAGATGCGGTTATGAATCAAATTTAAGTTTTTACTTGCGTCTAACATATTTCTACATGTTTTCAGAGGGAATGCCGGAATGATGATGATGATCATCATCATCATGATTAATGATGATAAGAATGATGATGATGATGCGAGAATATCCCAAAAAAGCAGAAGCGTAATAGTGAGATGAAGCTTGCAGGTAATGAACATTTACTCTTCTTAATCATTCAAGTATCACATGACCAACCACCGGAAAATGCAGAATCGTCTCAACATGCTTGATGACGTCACCATATCACCCGCGCACACAATCAACATCGGCTTGTACTACGACATGCCCTCCCTCTTCATAAAGTGTGAAAGTGATAATTCCTTCGTTTATATAAAAAAGACGGATTGGGATATAATATCTAAGAACATTGAAGGTATTGAAGAGTATCTACTACATGAGCAAAAATTTACAATTGCAGAGTACTGTGATAATGTAGTTTATGCATATAATAGTATTGTAATTCTTTCAAATACAGCGCATTTTAGAAATACTTGTTTAAATGATTATGAAATATCTTTAAATCTTGTGGCTATAAGAAATTTAAAACGTCTATTGCCGTATATTGAACGGCACTTAAACAATTTAAACGAATTCTTTAAAGAATCTAGCTGTTCAGGAAGTAGGAAAGGGAGAGAGAAAATGATGCTAATGTACAATCAAATCAACAAAAGAGAGTTTTAGAACATAAACTTACTTTATTATTCTTGAAATTATCCTATTACCTCCATTCACAAATATAAACATTATTCCTATTTTCAAATACAAATGCACTCCCTCAGAGCCCCCTAAGTTCCATCTAAATGCAGAAAATGCACTACAAAGATCCCTAAATGCAACCGTAAGCCACTGTTGCGAAATTATTCTTTAATTTATTATTTTTATCGTTAATCAGCTGTTTTTGAACGCGTGATAAGTCACCAATACCACTAAATTACACTATAAAACCACTAAATACCTCGCAAAATTCCCTAATTACGCCCCAAAAGTCCCTAGATTCCCCCACGCATAATCACTTGCAAAATGCTTTCTTCTTGTGCTCAAAGTGAGTCAAAAAGCAGTGTGTGTGAACGGAGGACAAAAAGTGGTGCCTCATCATCAGTGTTCATATTTCCTGTATTCAATCAGTTCATATGTTCCATTCAAAGAACATACAAAAACAATTTTAACAATATGAAATATTTCGTAGCAAAAGAAGTATAAAGTGTAATATCTTCAGCGTCCTTTCCTGTAAGTAGTAGCAGATTTCGTATTTACCATTAAAATAAAAGTGCATCCTGTATATGTACATTCTCAATCTGAATTTTCCAATACTTCTCTTAAAGGGAAAATCATTTCAAAGGACGGTCTGGTTATTTTGGCGAAATTATTGTTTCAAAATGTTCATTCTGTTGAAGTGCTACTGTTGATCAGCTGTTTCTTGCACGCGTGCGTGCGCGCAGCGCGTTCTGTCTGATTATTTTTGAAAGATTAAAATTTTTTTTGAAAGTTCAAAATTTGTTATTTTTTTAAACATTAGCAATTTTTGAAACTATAGATTTTTTAAAATTTTTGGGATTTTATGAAATTTTAGGCAGTTTTTAAAAGTTTAGGCATTTTTGCAAAAATTAGGCACTTTTTTAAAGGGTTTCCTTCGTCCACACACAGTTTATTTTAAGAGGCCCCTTCATTAAAAAGTCCTTGTTACTTTGCATAACTCGCTCAATAGAGCGCAAAATGACATCCGGGTCCACCTGGTCAAATTTTCGAACACTCATGTTAAATGGTCTATCGGGATGTTGCCCATCCGTTATGGATATTCCCAACCACCCTGGCGATTTTTGTAGCAGGTTATCGTTAACAAATTGTAAAAATTGCCGAAACATACCATGAACCCACTCCCTTGGATCTACACCGTCAGGTATAGAGCGCACCACTATATCCGTTTCCGAGTATCCAGAATACATTTTTTTCATCGTTCTTTGCCTATGTTCCATAATATCAAATTGCGGTTCCTCTCTTACCTCATCATCTCCTACCTCACCATCCTCTCTCCCCTCCTCCTCCTCCTTGGGTTTGAATTCCACATCACCCCCGAACTTTCTAGATGCATTCTTCTCCTCCTCGGATTTGGGTAGCACATCATCTGGAATAGGAATATCGTACTCATTCACGAAATATTTGGATAAGTCTTCCTCCTCCTCGGGTTTCGATTTCACGTCACCATCGAAATTTCCAGATGCGTTCTCTTCTTGCTCCTCGGGTTTGGGTAGCAGATCATCGGGAATAGGTACATCGTACTCATTCACGAAATATTTGGATAAGTCTTCCAGCTCCATCTGTCCTAACTTGAAATACTATGCGCGCTGTCTTCCGCTACCCCCTTTTATACTCGAAGTTACGTAACCGAAACCCCGCCCGTGTTTGGGACCGTCGGAAAATGCAAAGGCAAACTATCCAATCAGCAGAGGTATAAATTTTCTTGATATATAGCTTTGCAATGGTTTATGTTTTCGAGAATAAGCAATATCTTCTATCGTTAATTCTGCAATATCATCTCCCGTGCAGGAAGTTGTGTAAGCAAAAACACCCATGCGTGTCTAAATAGCATAAGGACTGCATAGTCGCATGATCCAATCAGCAGAGGAATAAACTTTCTACATATAGTTTGCAGCGGCTTAGGTTTTGCAAAATCAGCAGCATCATCTATCGGTAATTCCGCGGCATCACCGCGCAGGAAGTTGTGTAAGCCGAAACACCCCACACGTGCCTCATAGCAGGTTCAAATTATCCAATCGGCAGGGGAATAAAGTTTTCTTTTATATTGTTTTGCAATGATTTGTTTTACAGAATAAGCAAGTTCTGCTATCGTTAGATCTGCTACGACATCAGCTCACAGAAAGTTGAGTAAGCAAAATCACCTCCACGTGCCGCGGAGTGTCCGAAATGTGAGGTGGGAAATTCTTCTGAGAGTGGTAATTAGGACAAAAAAAGCAGCGTCATTCATGCAAAAGTGTAAATTGAATGTCTTAGATGAGAAATTCATGTAAATGTTTGAATTAGAAGATGCGAAATTCATTCATTAGAACACTGAGTTGAAAAATTCATGTGACAGTAATTTATATAACTTTTTCCTACAGTTAACCCTTCCGAGATATTCCTTGTTATTTGTCTGAAATTTCCAATCGTTCTCTTAAAGGCAAAGTGAATCCGGCTATAGCCGTTCAAAACAGACCAAAGTACAAACTGCACGCTCAGATATCCACGCTCCTGCTGCAGGACACACTTTTGCAGGCTTGCATTTTTTCTGTAACCCGTAAGTGTTACTGCTTTAAATGGCACACACACACACACACACACACACACACACACACACACACACACACACACACACACACACACACACACACACACACAAACACACAAACACACACACACAAGCCAAGACAACAAACATTGCTGGAATATATTCAAATACAATATAGGGAAATGTCTACTTTTCGCACTCTCATCACTTACGCACCACGTACTTTAAACTTATTATTGGTCTAATTCATGTTAATGCAGCTAAATGTTATTATATATTTCCGCTGTATGCTCTTTCTAAAATAATGTAATGCACACACAAGCAATTTGTTTTCTCACAACTCTGCCTTTACCCCTCTCGACCAATCAAAGACATTCTTATTTTAACCAATCGAAACCTTACACGTCACTTCCGGCGGTGAAATGCGAAGCATCGTGTTTTCTCAGATATTACTGAAAAAACTGCCTAAAAAGCAGTTCTCACGGTAACAGGAAAAAAGACGTGGGTGTTTTGGTTGCGTAACTTCCGGTATAAAAAGAGGTGGGGGAGGAAGTCAGCGCGCATTAAAGCAGCGCAACACATTGTTTTCAAAACTGTTCATTCTGATGAAGTTCTATTTTTAATCAACTGTTTCTTGCACGCGTGCTTCCAATAGTTCTCTTAAAGGGAAAATGAATACAAAAGTCGGGCTATAGCCGTTCAAACAGAACAAAGTGCGAAAACAGTATACTGCACGCTCAGATATCCACGTACCTGCAGCAGGACATTTGTGCAATGTTGCATTTTTTCTGTAACCCGGAAGTCTGACTCTTTCTTTAAAAGAATAGAATGCACACACAAGCAATTTGCTTTCTTCTACAATACCGGACGTTCCAGTTCTTAATAAAATTAAAAAAATATAACCCCTTTTCCCCATTGGTCGAAATCCGGCTCTGCATGGGCCAATCAAAAACATTCTTATTTTAACCAATCAAAGCCTTACACGTCACTTCCTGCCTCCGTTTCAATAATAAGCTCACCTGAATTTCTTCCTTTTGATCCTTGGCTTCCCAACTAGACACTTGTCAGTCTCCATTCCCTCTCCTAAAGTCACGTAACCTTTATTCCAGTGCATTCTTAATAAAAATAAAAAAGAAAACACCTTTTCCCCCATTGCCTACCAAGGGGTGCGCCGGGTGGCAAATGCAGAGGGTCAAGTGCGTCGGGGTGGTTAGGGGCATGCAAGGGGGTGCGTCCAGCGATGAAGCCAGTCCAGAGGGTGCACCTTCAAGGTCAAATGGCATGCAGACCCAAGATCAATCTCCCGGGGCGCCGCACCATGTACGCGAACGCGTGCGCGCACGCGTAGATCAGTTCGGAGGGTCCGGAGGGTGCTCGGGAAAGAGAAGTGCCGTGCGTCGGGGAATGCTGGTGGTCAAGGGGGTGCGCGGGGGTGCGTCAAGAAATGCGTCAAGAGGGTACGCGCGGTTGCACCTGGAGTGGGTGGCACATGCAGAGAGTCAAGTGCGTCAAGTTGCGCGCGGTAGTTAGGGGTTGCTCAGGGGATGCAGGAAGTCCAGGTTGGGCGTGGGGGGGATGCAAAAATTCAATAGGGTGCACGGGGGTTCCTGGAAGTGCGTCGGGGGAGGCAACCAGTCCAGAGGGTGCACCATAACCTTCAAAGGTCAAATGACATGACCTTCAAGGTCAAATTGTCGGAACTTCAAGGTCAAATTTGCATCACCTCAAAGGTCATTCAAGGTCAAACCGCCGGAACTTCAAGGTCAAACCGCCGGATCTGCATGACCTCAAAGGTCATTCAAGGTCAAACCGCCGGAACTTCAAGGTCAAACCACCGGAAGTAGCTCTTTACTACTGATATTTTAACACTGAGCTTTGCTGTTTGCTCTCAGGATCAAAATGATGTAGCCAAGTTTCATCAGCAGTGATTAAGTTTGAAAGGAACTCCGGATCTTCCTCTAACATCAACTTTAACTGCACGTTACCTCCATTGCAGCGGTAGGCAATACTGAACATGTCTGAACTTGCCTGGTTCTCACAGGCGGGAACCAGGAGTACCAACAGTGAAACTACTACGGCCTGTTTGTTTCACATTAAGCTAATAGAATATAATATGACTGAATTTTAGTGCGAAAAATTATGGCCGTAAGAAATTATGACCATTCTTTATTGAACAGCCCTCGTATAACACGTTTTGATTTTGGAATACGAGTGTATATTCCAGAATATTCTGGTCTCCAGCACGCACAACAAGTAGTACAGCTCTCTTTAGATCGCCTAACTCATTGGTTCAGCACTTGGCGGATCTCACTGAACCCTCAGAAAACCGAAGCTAAAATCTTCACTCTTCGCCGATATACTCCGCTTACTCCGTTGCGTCTCTACAGGAACAATGTCCCTTGGCTCCCCACTACAACTCCCGTTAAATACCTTGGAGTGCTTTTGGACTCTCGACTGACCTGGCGTGCTCATATCGATCGTCTTATATCACTGGCCTCTGGGCGACTGTCAAAACTCTCACCTCTGTTGCATCACCGTTCCAGCCTCGGCCTACAGTCTTCAATATTACTCTACAAATCACTCGTTCGTCCGCTCATTACATATGCCTGCCAAGTGTGGGGGGCCGCACACACGTGTCATCTGCGTCGTCTTCAGGTCATACAGAATCGCTTCATGCGCATCGCTACCAACGCTCCATGGTTCATCCGTAATCAGCAGCTCCATCACGAACTGGGACTGTTACCTCTTCACGACTACATTGGCAGGATTGCTCGTCGTTTCTTTTCCATGCTGCAAGAAGTTCCAAGAGCTGTGCATTATAACATCGGCGTCCGCACGCGCCAGCCCTCACGCTTGAAGAGGAGACTACCACAGGACGTGCTTCTAAGTGATACATCTGACTCGAGTGATTCTAGTGCTTGATGTCTGTCTTCCATCTTCAATATTGACATAATTTCTCAGAGTGTTATATGAGTTCTAACTTAATGTAGTTAGGGGGTGGCCTTTTAGCCTACCCCTGAGCGTTATTGTTCTTATTGTACTGTTATCTTCTTTTCACTCTGATATGTAAAGCATTGTACTGCTGATCGAACAATAAAAAAAAATTATAAAAAAAAAAAAAGAATATTCTGGCCTACTTTTCTTAACATAACCAAATTTAGCGAAATATTTTCCAGTACTTTCTTCACATTTTTCTAAATTTAAATCCCAAAAACAAATGTATTTTAAACAAAAAGGTATTTGAATGAAGGAAATAAAACATAATGGATATGTGCATCTATACGAGGAATAGCAGATGTAATTTCCTGCATGCCATTTACGTGTGGACATATTTAAAGTTCAGAAAGTGTCAGTCCTTACATTTGTTTCAGATTCACATTTTTGGCCCGAACTGTAAATCCATTTCAATTCTCCAGGTGTCAATTCGCGAAGCCTCCCAAAGGGCGGCAATCAGAACCTTCGTGCAGAGGAATTCCCTGCGGATCAGCGCCGAGGGAACACCCCCCTCTCTTTTCTTTTGGAAATCTCCGTTTCCTCTTTATCCTGCTTCCTTGATTCTTTCTACACAGTGCTTTCTGTCTCACTCATAGCTCCTAAATTACCTCCCCCCTTCCCCTTTGTAACTTTGCCATTGCTTCTTTACTCAGATTTCTGTTTTCGTTTCAGGTTCTTATTTTATTCTTATCGTTTAAAGCTATGTATTGTTCTTTTACTTTTTTTCTTTTACCTTATATGTACTTCTAATTTGCGTATACCTATGTCTCTGAGATCATTCCTTCCCCGTCAAAGAGTGTTGTGATTATTTTTGGTATCAGTTTGCTTATTTCCTTTCTCTGGTTTCCTGTAGTCGATGCTTCATTATTTCTTTACCTTTTCAAATGTTCTTTCTCGAATAAAAGGTTTTCTTTCTGCTTTATGACAAGCAAATAAGGGATTCTTTTATATTAAACTCTTTTCGAAAGATTAACCTCTCTTTAGCGACAGAATTACATTTTTTCGAGATCCAAATCCCAAATTTGGTACTCATCGAAATGTCATTTTAGAATTATGCTATTCTACACATATACACTTGGAGCTTGCTTTAAAAATTCTTTTCTTACTTTTTCTTCTGATTAACTATTGTAATTATAGGAAATTTTGTATTCCACACAAAAATTCAATAACAAAATATCGGTGGAAACATACGTTTTGAGGCCTCCTGAATCCCAAGAACAAGTGTGTATGTGTGTTTGTCCGTGTGTGACCAGCATAAATATAAAAAGTAGTTAAGTATAAAAACTTGGGAATTTAAGTTCGTTGTCTTCTAGGAAAACATGCAGCTTTTTAAGAAAATCTCCTCCACCATTCTAAATTATTTTTTACCTGAAAAACAATTGTTATTTTTGTTTTTCTCAAAAAAGACTTTGACGAATTTGGTTAAAATTCTCTATGTTTAACATATAACAAATAACTGTCTTGACATTTTCCGATACTTTTTTCATTTTTAATACGTTTTATAACTTTAAACTTTAAATAAACAGACCGATCTCACAAAATATGTAGATCTTCTTTTACCACACAATTTATGATAAATACATTTTTCTTGTGGAATAAACCATTCTGGATTTATTTCTTGTTGTTTGTATGAATTCTCTAATACTTACACTTTTCTCAAACAGGAAATCGTTATTCATTCTTTTTATCTCTTGGTCATATATAGATAACGCAATTTCAAGGGCATGACATAACGACCAACACTTTAAACATTTGACTATCGCTTAAAGTCTAGCGTATTCCCAATTTTCTTTCAAGAGTATTGAAACCTAAAAGAAAACAAGCAATAAGATGATGTTAGTCTCGATTAACATGCAGAAGATGGAAGAGCAGTTTGTATTGTACAAGAGTATAGAAAGTCATGTGAGTACAGCGTATAGAAGTTTTACAACAAGCTTCAAAATCCACTGATCATGGGGAGTCCATTATTATATACATTATAATATAATTGTAATTTGGTGTGTATTCGTTTCCGCTTTAAAATATTTTAACAACAAAATTCATATATGAATTTAATTTTAATTTTGCGTAAGGAACAAAGAGTAGACAAAATGTCCTAAGTTCAGTCTTAGGGTGAGTTACGTAGATAAAGTCTTTTTCAGTATTCTTCCTTATCTGAATTCTCGGGCAACTTAAAGCTCCATATACCACAGATTATTTAATTCACTCATTCATTCATCATGCAATTTGATATATCTGGTTGAAGGTATTAATTTTAAGTCCCTGGCATGTGAAAGGATAGATTATTCTATCTAGCAAGTAGGTTTCATGAAGGAGGAAAGTTGGTAAGCAAAGAAGAGGAGGGGACAAAACAGAAAAGGAGCATGAGACCATAACTATTGCAAATAAGGATTATATAATGAAATACAAAGGCAGAGAGAGTCACCATGGCAGGGGTAAGTCTTCGAGATGCTATTTGCCTTCGAATTTCAAGAGATTCTGTGAAGAAAGAAAAAATTTAGGGCTCCTAAGGACAATGCTCCTTATAAATAAAGGCCGGAGAGATGTGCGCTCGCATGCGATACAAGTTATAGTTGGACAAAGGGTATGAATACGTCAGATGTACAGCACGGCCATTAAATGTGCAAAGATCAAAAGCCACGTAACGTGGTACACTGCAAAGCGACTGCTTTGTTTCCTCCTGCAGTGTGGCAGTTGTCATGGTCAGGCTATAACTGCCAGCAGTTTACTTGCACGACCGATAACAGTAGGTACGGCCCATGTGCAAAAACACCTACAACTAGACACCTGAAAGTCCGGAAGCCAAGCTTTCAGTCTCCAGCCAGATCAGGGCTGAGCCCCTCTACTGGCAGTAGAATATTTTATAACTTAGGGAAAATGACAGTAGAGGTTTGTTTTGGTGATTTATATATATATGTATATATATATCGCCGGGGTCGATATCGTACTCACCTAGACCGCGTATAAGGGAGTTGAAGTTATGGGGTAGGAATGTGTAGGTCACGAGGGATTACAAGGTTAGGAATGTACCATGGGGAATCCGTGGCATTACGGTGGAATCAAGACTGTAGGACATCAAGGCGGTGTAGGTGAGTTTTAGCTGCTATACGCCAAATGGCAGAGGCATAAGTGATGGCTGGTCGGAGCACTTGTTTATAGAGGAGCAATTTATTGGATATGGACATCACTGAGCGTCGATTGTACAATGGGTATAACATATCCATACGTTTGCTGACCTTGTTGGCTGTGTAGGTTATGTGGTCCTTCCACGTCAGTTTTACATCAAGCAAAACGCCTAGATATCGCACATATGATTGCCAATGTACTTCCTCTCCGGCTAGACGAAGAGCTGTTAGGTCCTCTAGCTGCCTTCTGGAGAAAGTGATGGCTTGGCCCTTCTGGGGATGGATGCTGAAGCGCCATCGTTTGAACCAGGTGGTGAGGAGGTCGGTGTATTGTTGGATTTTACGAGCAGCCATATAATGTTTAGTTGACATGGAGGTTACAGCTGTGTCATCTGCAAAATGGTACAGTGAGCAGCGGAGCAAAGAAGGTAGGGTGTTGATATAGAGAAGGAAGAGAGTAGGTTCCAGGACACAACCTTGAGGAACACCAGCTCTACAAGGACGAGGTGAGGATAATATGCCATCATGGGAGACAGAAAGGGATCTGTTGAGGAGATAGGAATGTATAAGATGGATCACGTATGAGGGAATGTTGTAATGGAAGATGCGGGAAAGTAAATCTTCATGTCAGACACTGTCAAAGGCTTTGGTGATGTCCAATAATAGAGTAGCGACATACTGCTTATGGTTGAGGGTTGAAGGCAGTGTACACTTCTTTGACCAACCGAAGTAGCTGATGCTGATGCAGTATATCTATGGAAAAACGCACATGCCTCCGGCCTTTGCTTCAAAATAGAGTAATGTGTTTTACAAACATTTCAAACAATTAATTTAACTATATTGATGTATAATATATAACTATTTATATTAATCATATTAATTAATTTATTATTATTAATTAATTTTATTCTTGTATTATTCTACTCTATTTATAATACTGTTTTGTTTTCCTAATAAAATTAAAAGTTATCAATTAAAACAGTGCAATATAACAATACTTGTAAAATATGCATTGTACAACAAAGCAGATATGTAATAAAGAGCAAAGTAATTAAAATATTTATTTCCATAACAAAATTAGAACACATCATAGAAATACAACAGACAAAATGGCTGACAGAAAAAGAATGGAAAATCAAACTCAAATGTTGAAAAATTAAATTTTAATACATTTTATTACAATACATTATTTATTTCTGTAAGTTCTAGAAAGCACGTAAAATCAACCTTTTGAAACATATGCATCTAGATGAAAATAAATACGCTCCTCAATTACTTTATGACAAAATTAGCGCTCTTTCTTATTCTTACATATGTTAATTAAGCTATAAATATTGCAATCGGGCTGCAAGTAGTTGGAACGGGAAGAAGAGTCGGGATTTGATGGTTGTGTCAGAAAGTAGTAACAGGACACAGCTTTTTTGTGTTAGAGTTATGGGTGTACTTACACGACCGAAAGGTTATTAGGAAAATAAATTTCTTGGAAAATAAAAAAAAAGCATATAATTTTAAAAACTCATGTGACATTGGAAAATGATTTCAATTTTATATTTCCACAAACTAAAAATAAATTGGTTACAAGCTTAGGGAAGTCCTTCTCTTGGTTGGCTGGAAAAGGGCAACATCAAACATACTGCGACCTCAGTGAAACAAGGAAAACACGCTCTGCGCTGTGACAGGTCTGTTCGAAAGCATATTTTTATTACCTCGAGCACTAATCGACATTTGAACGATGTCTGCATTCGACATTCGCCAGTTTTTCCAAAGCTTCTGATTTATATACAAGCCAAGGTTCTGGGTTTCCTTTTTTTCCTCTTCGCGGAACAGATAAAAATACCGCAATGTTATTTTTTCCCCAGTTACATCCTAGAATAACATGGATTATTGGCTGCGTTGTAGGGCATAGCGGGGCGTGGCGGGAAATGAAACGAAGAGTTGAGGATCATCCACAGCATCAACTAATTAACACGTTATCTCTATTACCTCAGTCGAAATTTTACATTTTCTGAATTTTGCTCTTCCTACCGCATCAATGTTACCAGTAGACATTATTTAATTATTGTTTGAAAATCTTGATTACAAAGCACCAGGCTTTGTTTACAAATTTACAGTGTTGATTTTAGAGATATTTCTATGTAAAAGCACTTTATAATTTTTCATTTTCAGTTATAAAAGTATCATAATAGAATAATATCCTGTATACATATTCATTTAATAAGGGTCATTCAAATGATACCTGGTCACTTGTGTAAAGTGACGGTAACGATTTTATTAACTCAAAAATAGTCAGAGATTTAAAGCTTTCTCGGCGTTGATTCATTAGGATGGTTTATCGGGTTTGCAGCCAAGTGATGTTACCTTCTAACAAGCTTGGTAGAAGGAAACATCACTTGGCTGCAAACCAATCCCTGAATCCCTGGGATATCCCTGAAGAAGGCCACAGAGTTAGGATGGCTGAAAGCTTGGTAGAAGGAAACATCACTTGGCTGCAAACCAATCCCTGAATCCCTGGGATATCCCTGAAGAAAGCCACAGAGTTAGGATGACTGAAAGCTTGGTAGAAGGAAATATTACTTGGCAGCAAACCAATCCCTGAATCCCTGGGATATCCCTGAAGAAGGCCACAGAGTTAGGATGGCTGAAAGCTTGGTAGAAGGAAACATCACTTGGCTGCAAACCAATCCCTGAATCCCTGGGATATCCCTGAAGAAGGTCACAGAGTTAGGATGGCTGAAAGCTTGGTAGAAGGAAACATCACTTGGCTGCAAACCAATCCCTGAATCCCTGGGATATCCCTGAAGAAGGCCACATAGTTAGGATGGCTAAAAGCTTGGAAACATCGCTTGGCTGCAAACCAATCCCTGAATCCCTGGGATATCCCTGAAGAAGGCCACGGAGTTAGGATGGCTGAAAGCTTGGTAGAAGGAAACATCACTTGGCCACAAACCAATCCCTGAATCCCCGGGATATCCCTGAAGAAGGCCACCGTAGGATGGCTGAAAGCTTGGTAGAAGGAAACATCACTTGGCTGCAAACCAATCCCTGAATCCCTGGGATATCCCTCAAGAAGGCCACAGAGTTAGGATGGCTAAAAGCTTGGAAACATCACTTGGCTGCAAACCCGAGGAACCGCGGGGTCACAGGCCCTTTGAGATTGTTCTATTATCAAAGAAACTGGTTACAAATTCCATGGTGTCATTAGATGTTTGGCACGTTATTCTATCTTGCTGGAAATAACCTTTTCTCAATTCGATATCATCCAGCTGCTCCACAAATGTCTTGAAGATACCCATATAAACTTCAGTGTCTACAGTCATAGGGATGTCTACAGATGCTGGTTGAGGACAATTTCAACATCTTTTCTGAGATGTAAATAGTGTAATGTTATCTCTCAATTGTGTATTAAATTCTCGTAAATTTGCACGTATCTCCTATTATTGGTTCAAAAGTTATGGCATATTGAAATGGTTCAGTTTTATATGGATGACGCTATACCATGGTGCATTTACGTTTTACATTTAGGAGTAGAAAATCATTCCTGCTCCGAATGAAGATCGAACTCAGCACCGAAAATATTAAAAGTAATATTGTAATTTGCGATACTGACAGTAAGCATTAACAGTTAACAACAGATATAAAATGCTCCTCTGATTAAGGAATATATTTAAGTTGGCAGCATGTATCATTATTTACAAGTAAGAAATTTAATTTAATTTCATTACCTTGGGAACCGAAACACAAATTTAATGCGTTATGCTCTCTCAGATATTTCTATTTTACCGTCATATAATCTGTTATACGCAATTGTCCATTAAATTAATTATTTTATTCACGTTATTTACAATGAATTCTCATAATAAACAATTGCAATGAAAACAAACAGTTTTGTTTGCTGATGGATATAGTACATGAGAAATAATACTTTCTAGCATTCTTGCTATGTGGCTACTACAGACATTCCTATTTTGAAAAGTTAAGGGAAAACAATTGAAAATTGTCAATGTTAGAAGAAGTTATTTGACAGAAAGTATACTCTAATGTTTTATTTACAAAATTGTGCAAAATTCATTTAATCAGAAAGAAAACAGAACTTACATACTATGAACAGAAAAGTCATGTACATTTAAGTAATCACCTTTAACGTAATTAAAATCTCCGAGCATTTTTGAGAATAAAAGATGACGACTTTTCTTGTCAAGCGGGTAGTTTGGGGTAGTGGAGTTTCTTGAATATGCTTACGATGCTTTCATAAACAAAATGTGTCTCAAATATGAAGTCTCATATCTAAATATTTATTTTTGGATTTTTGACATAGAATGATATTTCACACACGCACACATACACATGGGACATTTTCTAAACTGATTTTTCTTGATTTAGCGAATTTTAAAACCTGTTTGTGTTTTCGGGCACATCTCATTTATCAAGTAGAAATATGAGTAGAGTTCCGGTGACGGCACTGCAGTGTTATTATTACGTATAGGAAATTTAAGATGTACACATTCATTCCCTCTGACTACTAGGCCTGTCTCTCGTTATCTAGGTCACTGCTCGGGGGGATATTATATGTAGGGGAAGGGAGCACATGCTGCAGATTTAGGCACTTCGGTTGTAACGACTGTGGTCCGCGTTCGAGAGGTCGTGGGTTCGAATACCGTGGTCGACCTTTCTATTTCATGGATTTTCTGGTCTTTCCTCAGGCCGCTAGGTGATTACTGGAAAGGATAATTACCTCCCTGTAAACCTTTTCTTCTCAGGCTTATTTTATCTTTCATCCCTGTTAACTATTTCAGGTTAAGTGTCAGGGGGGTTTCGGCGGGCATGGCAGATGCACTGCTATCCTCGTAAATCCTTGTCCTCTGGATCGGGGGAGGTTTCAGATTTCCGTTTCCCAAGGAGGGAAAAGAAGAGCCGGCTGTACGAGCCACATACGGAGGAATTCAAATCTTTATTTGCTAGGGACTGTGCCCTCTGCTATAGCTGGTTCTTCTTTTGGCTAACACTTAATATTCTCTCAGCTCAACCCTACCTCAAGGGGGTACCCATTAGGCTATAGACACAAACAATTTAATTGGTCGAGGTGCTGAATCCCCCGTCCAACTCCTTTCATAGTGTAATAAATAGGAAGTTTGACATTTATCCTACTTCCTCGCAATTGACAGTGTTATTAACAAATAAAATAGTTATTACATTTCTAACCACATACGTGCACAGTACGCACGAACTTTTCTTCTGAAAATATTTTTTTTTGTTTCAGAACACTCAAAAGTGAACTTTAAGAGGAATCTCGGTGTCGGAAATTGTGGTGGAATGAACTCTCTAAATATTCTGTACGTGGTAGAGAAAGGAAATTTTTTTAAACGTTTTATTTAATGTATAGATCGGTTTAAACTCCGTAGTAACTCTCAGCCTGTATGTCCCTTTTAAGTGACCAAAACCTGTTGTGTGAAGATATACGATGCAAGAAGAGTGCAGGAAGATAGACGACAACGCCGAACTCTCGAAACACAATCCGATTACATCAATTGTGTGCCTCTCCAACTGAGGGAAGAGGGAAAAAATGAAGACCCTTGAGGACCGTTTTGAAAGGAACACTCTTCTCTCTTTACACAATAATAAGGGAGAAGACGGAAAAGAGGAAAGTACTCACAGAATATCCCCAGATCTAGAAGCGGATGAAGTTAGAAATGCAGTTACGCCATTTCATTGTATTGCTCTACACTAGTGCTTTCGCTATCTTGCCTCAAGTGGCGTAGTGAAAGTGCACTCTGCAAATTCTAGAGCTGAAGACTCAGTAAACTGATTGCATTGCAAACGTTATAAGTGCCTGGGTACAAGAAACCGGCGCAGGATGCTGATTCAGTCGTAACCATACAAACTTATGTGCCTTTACCTCCTCTTGGAGAATAGGTGAACTTCCAGAAAGGAATGATTTATTTATGAGAGAAGGGCGGGCAAAACTTTACTATTTACTCTTAGTCTACACAGGATTGGGCGCGTAAAATACCTATATGTATTATACGTGTAATATACTTGTTATTACAAAATATTAGTTTCAAGAGTTGACAGGCATTCAAGTATCTCGACAGTTTTTACATTTTACGGAGATTTTCCTATAAAAACAAAAGAAAACTGACTCACATCACTTAACTGTCGCTATACGAGTAATTTAAATTAAGAAGCTGGCAATAAAGTTAACACTTAAACACCATTTCAAGTTAATTTGTGCTTATACTTTATCAGTGATTGTTCTTGTCTCTCGTTGCTTCAAAGAAACTTGTAACCGTAGTATCAGGCAGCGATTAGTAGGCGGCGAATTAATCGAAGTCAGATAATTAAAAATGAAGATAAATTAATAAAAATGCTTTGATAAACTAATATAAAAATCTTGTCATAATAATATGAAATTAGAATGGATAAATTAATGATTAAAATAGAAGTTGACTTAAAGAATAAGAAGGGAAGAATATAATTTAATATAACATATACTAGCATCAAGGGAAGAAAGATAAATATTCTTGTAAAAATATGTACACGTCGGAGAGACAGGAAGGAAGGACCGTTACGTTCTTTGTGCTAGTAAAAGTTCAATGTCTGAGAACTATTGTATTCTTCCAGCCAGGAATGTGTTGGGACAAAGGGCTTTCCAAATGCAGTTGAGCATGAACGCTAAAGAAATTTACTTCGCTGATTTGATAACGATGTATACCGTTACAAACAACTCAGGGTAGGCGTTCCCCAACTCAGGGTGGGCGGAACGTCAGTGAGTCATATGAGTTTTGCAAACCAATGCGAAAATTCGAAATAAAATGAGAAACCAATAATAATGTAACATTTGAGATGGAAGAGCTGGTTTGGTCATGTGATAAATTTAGAGAGGGGATCAGAATGAGGCTCGAACTGAATCGTGAAGTAAGAAAAACTTTACTTACAAGTTGATACTACGACAGGAAGGACGTGTTCATGTGCATTAAGAAGAGCAGCGAAGATTTACAAGTCTGAAATGTAGGGAAGTTAAGAATAGCGCAACCAGTGTAAGCGGAAGCAGCATTAGAAGTTTATTAGAGCAAAGTAGTCGCCGTATAAAGAAGAGATAGAAACCGCACGGAAGTAACTTTAAACAAGTAATCCAGGGTTTCAAGTAAAATTGAATTTATGTTAGGAATTTTACTAACAGGTGGTCCCCGATCCAAATCGATAAGCAAACTTAGATTCAATAATTAAACCAAATAATTCTGCAACAAACAAAGTGTTATTAATACGACTGAGTGGCCAACAACCACCAAAATCCGTTTCCTAGAACCATTCACCTGAGGATAAGAGGACTCATAGCTCCAATTAGAACCCAATCAATTTAACACTGGTATGCGGGTTTGCCGCAAACTCTTAAGAGAGGATGACATTTTACATGGCTATGTAAACAGGAGAGTTATTAACCTTTTTAAAATTACATCCTTCAATGTTAAGTCATATTGGATAGTGAATGAAATTATGCTCAAATGAATCTATGGTGCCTAGGGCTAGAATTACCCAACATTGGTCTTTTAGAATAAGGGAAATACCCGGAAATAACCTTATCCAGATAACTCACCCTGACCGAGATTCGAACTCGGGACCTCTTGAATGTGAGGCAGATATGCTACCATCTACGTTACAAAGCTTAAAGCGGGACAAATTTCTAAATAATCTTTGCTTCCTTCATACCTTTATTGTTTGTAAAGATTTATTTATATATGCAGGTCCACTGTAAACTGCACCTTGGGGACTTAGGTACAATTATGGAAAGGAATGGAGATTTAAATAATAAGGACCAATTTTGCTAAAGATTTCATCTCCACTTTCTTCGTCAACCATACAGAACGTCTGGATAAACATTTTTAATTGCAAAAGGAAAATTTACAGCTCTCGCCTTTCAGGCATTACAGATTAACAATCACCTTCTTTAACATAACAATACTTGTACGACTCCAGTCACACAGAGAAATTGGACGGTGTTCCAGTCTATTTGAAAACTCAAATTATTCCGAAACTAAGGTAGCCCCTCCGAGAATTACTCCCCTGAAATTTAACAGAAGCATAACCCAGCCAGGTAGGCGATCAGAAAAGCCATACTCAGAAGTACTAAATCTCAAAGTTTAAGACCTAAAAACCAGAAATACAGTGCGCGTGCCACGAAAATTGAGCCAGACTACCCTCGTCTCGGCTGCTCGGAGGTATCCCGGGAGACAAGGCAAGGCAATAACCACGTGCCCTCGCGGGAAAGACGGGAAATGCGAAACAAATGAAACATGATCCTCAGCAAGAACCTGCAATCAGCACAACTGTATTACTTTTAAAAAGTGATACATTATCAAGCTCACGTATACATAATTCTAAGTTATGCCTCTTTTCTCTTCCCCTTGGCATACGTATAAATCAGTTTCAGTTGCCTTCTTAACATTTTCTCATGTAATATGTATATCGTTTGCTATTGGTTATCTTTATAATGCATTCTAAACGTACATACCGTATTATCATTTAAGCGTTTTTTGAGCCTCCTCCCCAAAAAGTACACACACACACACACACACACACACACACACACACACACACACACACACACACACACACACACACACACACACACACAGACACACACACACACAAACTAACACAATATAATAAAGTTATTTTGAGGTAAGGGATTTTTTCTGAAAATCTTCGTGTCGTAACCGATTCGCATTTACTAACAAGTTTTACTTTTATCTGAAGTTTATTTGTGCAGTTATACTGTTGACACATTCACACAAACACACGCACACAGACACACAAATACATACACAGACACATACACAGACACACACAGACACACACAGACAGATACACACAGACACACATAGACACACATAAAACACACAGACACACAAACATACACAGACACACAGACACACACAGACGTACACAGAGACACACACAGGCACATACACAGACACGCACAGTCACACACAGACACACACATACACTCACACACCCCTCAAAGAGGAACAATAGATGCAGCGATGGTGGTAAAACTTTTCATTGAATAAGGCTTGAGATGAAAAGAGTGCATAATGCTAACGAGCCTGGATGTAAAAGGTGCGTTTAATGCAGCATGGTGGCCCAGTATCCTAAAAAACTTAAAAGAACTTAAGTGTCCAAAGAACGTTTTTATTTTGGCTTCCAATTACTTCAGCAATAGGAAAACAACATTATCAGTGAATAATGACCGTGAGAGAAGTCCAGAAAGGGTGTCCTCAAGGATCCTGCTGCGGTCCAGGATTTTGGAATATTATGTACAACAGTATATTAAATCTATATAGTTCACCAGAAGAACAAAAGTGATTGCCTTCGCAGATGACGTTATCATCTTAACAAGAGGAACATCCAAACTCGAAGCAGAAAACACGGCGAACCAGGACATACTGAAGATCCAGAATTGGGCCACAAACAACAAACTAGAATTCAATGACAAGAAATCGCAGACTCTGTTTATATCCAGGAAGAGAAACGAAGATAAAGAAATCAGCATTTACTTAAATAAAAAGAAACTCAGACAAACTGAGGAAATTAAATACTTAGGCATCTACTTTGACAGTAACTTCAATGCGCACATAGCCCATACTGCAGAAAAATCCATTAAAATCATCAATATGTTATCACGGACAGCCAAACTACAATGGAGACTAGGATACAGATCTCTAAGAACGATCTATAAAGAAGCTATAGTTCCAGCGATGACATATGGTTCACCAGTGTGGATAGAAGCCATAAAGAAATACAAGAACATTATTAAGTACAGAAGAGTGCAGAGACTAATTAATATAAACATTGCTAAAGCATACCGCACAGTATTATATGAGGCTTCATGTGTAATAGCTGGTACACAACCTCTACAAGTAACCATAGAGGGAAAGGTAAGTACTTATCTGGCAACAAGAGCTAACAATGAGGAATATGACGCACCAGTAGAAATGCGACACTGGAGACACGCGGCACAAAATCCTTCAATTTATGAGACATACAATAACAGTACATACGCATTTGAAATATTCACAGACGGCAGTAAAATGGGAGACAAAGTTGGCGCAGCGACAGTAATATTTATAAACGGCATGTGGACCCATTAGCTAAAGTTCAAGCTGCATGCTTGATGTTCAAATAACCAGGCAGAGCAACTTGCAATTCTTGAGGCGCTGAAGAAACTAAAGGAACTGGATAATGAAGGGTATGCCGATAAACGAGTTGCATTGTTCACTGATAGCAGGATAACACTGGATCTCCTTAAAAACAACTCGAAACACAATTACCTGACTGATACAATCAAAGCCAAAATCCTCGACCTGAGAACATCAGACTGGATGCTGCATTTTGGATGGGTGAAAGCACACTCGGGCATATATGGCAATGAAATAGTAGACAGACTATCAAAAGAGGCTGCTGGGGAAGATTGTGAAATACAATATAATAAAACAGCTAAAGAAGTCCTGATAAGCATGGAGAGAGACATTGGACTGAACTACAATGGACAGCATGACAACTACAGTGGACAGCAGACAGCATCAAGGAAATGAGTCATCACCAAAGAATTCTTCCCATTCGTGAGAAATAGACTAAAACAAGAACTGCCCATATGCCAAGAGTTTACAGCAAT
>JAUKNK010000228.1:0-25000 GCA_030765055.1 Mantis religiosa | reverse complement strand
CATGATCCAGAGATCTTAGAGTTACCCGGCATTCGTTTTTCAGAATAAGGGAAAACCCCGGAAAAGAAGCTTACCAAGGTAATTCACCCTGGTCGAAATTCGAACTCGGTACCTCTTGAACCTGAGGCAGACATCTACGCCACTGAGGCGGGCAAAGAAATTTTGTGTTCCACCCGAAAGTTAGATATGAAGGTTTTAACGGAAGTACATATTTTGAGTGCAACTGAATAAAAATAATAGGTATTTTAGTAAGAATGTTTAATATGTTAGATTACTTAAATTATCTTCTATATGTTGAATGTTATAATGTAGCTAATGATAAAATGTTTTAGTTGTTTGTTATTCTAATAATAACAGATGGTAATAATCTGAGAAAATGTCAATGCAAGGTTGAAGTTAGAGGTAAAGAGGTAAAGCTAAAAAGTAAATACATAGTGTGCTCCAAGTTGGCACTAACCAAAATTGAAAATGAAGAAGTTGCATGTGTGCAAAAGCTTAAAGACTCAAGTACATTTCATGTGTAGGAATTTGAGATCAAAATCCTGTTCACAGCAAAGAAATTTATGAGTGTGGCAAATGGCACAGAGCAACTGGCAGATGCTGGAGGTGATAATGAAAGCTAGGAACAATGGAAAACTAAATTGCAATAGCCAAGCACGTAATTCTCAGAACAGTAGAAAACAGTGTAAAAGTACATCTTATGTCATGTGAAACTGCTAAAGAAATGTATGACACTCTACTGAGGATATACAGGAAAGAAACTGGTCAACAAAAATGTTTACTACTATAGGAGTTTTACAACTTCAAGTTTGACAAATCCAAAGATGTCAACACCAACATCAGTGAACTTCAAAATGTAATCTGCAAACTTAAATACCTCAAAGAAGAAATAACAGAATCTATGGTGATCTCCAAGGTAAGGACAGTACTTCCAGAACAATTCAAACATTTCAGCAGTGCATGGGATTCCACTCAAAAGTCTGACAAAACCCTGAAAAATCTAACTGCAAGACTGACATTGGAAGAGGACAAGATAAAAATGTGCACCAGGGAAGACAAATGTATCCTTTAAAGCTGAATTGAAAGTCAGGGTTAAAAAGAAAATAATTTGTTATTCATGTAATGAGGTTGACATATTAAAACAAATTGTCCAAAGAAAAAGCATTGTTCAATATGTAAGAAAAGTACTCACTCTGAGAAAAATTGTCATTTATAAGATGAAATTTGTGGCATTTGTAAATATATATATATATATATATATATATATATTATAATGACTATAATAACAAACATGCTAAAATTGACCTTTTCTGTGAGAATGTAGAGGTTAAGTCTTGAAGTTAACAAAGCAGAAGTCAGCAATAATTGTTTTGAGTTCATAGTGGACAGTGGTACAACCACTGATACGGTAAATAAGTAGAGTACATTGCTGCAGCAGAAAGCTGTACAGAGTTTACATATTTAAGGATATTGATAGAAGAGCTGACAGGAACAACTGTGAAAGTAATTTTTTATGTGGACAATCAAAGTTCAATAAAATTGATCAAATCAGGAAAGTTAAGTTTGACAGGAAAAAGGCACATTGAGGGGAAATTCCATTATCTGAGTGAGACATTCAAGAATGGAGAATTTGAAATAAGATATTGTCCCTCAAACAGTCAACTGGCTGATATATTTACTAAACCACTGTTACTCTTAAACTACAACAAATTTAAAGATATGTTAATAATATGAGAGTACTGTAAGAATTTGTTTTGTAAGGGATTTGTGAAATGTATTATGCTGAAGATTTAATTATTACACATTCATGTTAAAAAAACATTTTACCATTAAGGGAGTGTGTTGAATATTGTAATGTAGCTAATGATAAAATGTTTTAATTGTTTGTTATTCTATGGCAATAAGCTAAGGAAATGTCAGTGCAAGGTTGAAGTTATCCATGATGACAGTAAAATGTGTGTTATATACTTTAAAAAGCTTTTTGCAACATTTTCTTCTCTAGAAGTAAGAAACATCAACACCATTTACTCACTGCCGATAACCCATGGAGCGACAGCCTTTAGAAGGCCAAGGCTTACCAACCCGACTGCCGGCCTCACGCCCACTTACGCACGGCAGAGGTGGACGATCATCCAACCGATTTTTGACTTAAAAACATATCAATTTAAAATCTCCTATAATTTAAAAATTAACCCAATGACTCGATACGGGAAGGAGATGTGGTCAGCATCTCGGCATTCCCCAGCCGGAATGTTGGTTTCCGTGACCATGGCCTCTTACCTAGCGTAAGCTCCTCACTTTCCTCACGATGCTGAGTGGGCACCGCTCCTATAACCGGGACCTAAAATCCCCACCACATGGGTGTGATCAAACCCGGGCCGCTTTCCGTGGCCAGGGACCAAGGCATGCTGCCTTAGGCCGCTACGCCACGGCGCAGAACACTAACTGCAGATACCCAATTATGAGTCACCTTTATTCTTAGAGTTATAAAACAATTATGTGCAGAAATTAATTTTTTTTAACTTTTTTGTTTATATAACGATAGGCTTACATCCAAGACAAGTGACAAGCAGGAAAAGCGCGTCCGTTGTTTAATCCTTTCTCTTAGGGCTGTTTGGTAACCTGAACAATGCATGTCTACAGGGGGTGTAGTGTCTTCAAACACTTAAAGATGGCACTCATGATAAAAACTAGCAAACTTAAGAAACTTAATAAGGTCTTAGGAGTATAAGATGCTGAAACAACAACTATCAAACTTCTATAAAAGATGAACAAAAACTGAACGCAGCTGTTAATTTCGGTACTCCGAAATCTAACCCCACCCTCTGCCAGCGTGACCACCTCTGTCTTTCTAGCAATAATTCTAGCCACTGATTTGGCAGGATATTTCACCTTTCCCAAAATATGGCCGCATTCAAATCTAGCTGTCTATATTTTCATCAGCAAAATTTTAAAGCAGAAGATTAAAATACGATTAAAACTGGAAATACGGACGAGATTAAGAGCTTTTCTTATTTTGCTCCAGTATTGCACTTAAACTTTTTTTTATTCATTTTAACCGGATTAAATCATTGTGTCTGCAGAAATATTAATGTCGCTTATGCTATGCTTGCTTATTTCAACATTTAATTGTGCTTAAAAATCCGGGCTCTGGTGATATGTGTGTAAAAAATGTACTTTTGTTTTAATATTTCGTCTAGCTACTGGTCCATATGAATTTTGGGAAATTCTCAAGAACTTTTTAGGTTACATGGAGGGAAACAGAAGCCCTCGCATTAAGAACGCCATTAGGGGGATTTTTGTGAGATTAAACATTGGCTATCCTATGCTGTCCTGCAACGACGTATCTCAATTCGCAAAAATGTCAGATTCAAATCACGCTATGGATTCAGAATAAGGGTATAGTGCATAAACACCACAAAATTTGGGGACAGGGCAGCCGAGTTTAAAAAGTCTAACGAGCGACGAATCTGCTTCAGCCATAAATTGCCGCGCAAAGTGATCTAGCAAGGTTTAATCCAGGATTTATGAAGCTCAACTATATCGATCACGAACCTTAAATGTGGGGAAAACATAATTTAGTACCGCGGAAATTGGCTACAACGCCAATTTGATGTGTGGATTGGGATCGGGACTACATTACGGAGGGGATTTGGTACATAGGCCACCATGGCCACTCATTGTTCCTATGCCCCCAAGTGGGAGGAAGGTGTAGGTGAAGGAGACAGAGGGAGGCTGACCTAAGGGGTCACGACAGTATAGAGGGCAGGGTCCCTACATTTACTTGGATAGAGACTTCCCCCGACAGGCCAGAACAACGAACTCGCTCCCCTGTAGCAGGATGGCAGCGAACCCAGCCGCCGAACCCAAGGCAGGCAATCCGAGCCCCAAAGGTCCCTGGCTGGCGGTCCCGAAATGAGGAGCGGAGACCGGCAATCAACATACCAGAGGAGGATGTAGTTTTTCTCAGAGTATAACATCCCGCCATGCACCCCCGAGACTCCCGCCGACACTTGTACCTTGAAAGAGACCACCAGATGAGAGATGATAGAAATGATAATGGAGATGAAATGAAATGACAGGAAATTCGGGGGATGCATTCGCCTAGCGACCCAGGAAAATCCTCCAAAAACCCATGGGTCAGGTAGATCGGCCACGGGAATCGAACCCGGACCTCCCGGATGCGGGTTACAGACGAAACCGCCTGAGCCATCCCGCTCGGTCTTGATGTGTGGAACAAAGAAATAAAACGCAAGTAGATAAATTTACGGGTGCTTCCATTGTTAATCCATTCTCTTCTCAACTCTCACGCCCGGAGATCTACGATCATCTAGTAAGAGAATTATAGGCAGAGTTAATGTTCTCAGCTTAGTATGGATGGACAAATGACGTATATGTTTAATAATAAATAATTCACTACTTATTCTAGGAGACCGAAATATGTTGGTTAGTATAATCTATCAATCGTAGAAAGCTCTCGAACAAGTGGTATCCGAATCATCCCTTTATTTCATATCAATTATGGTATCATTCATTGCTTCACTATTGTATCTTTGAATTGTTTTCAGGCCAGCTATACACAGAACTGAAAAGAGTCAAAGGTTGGTTACATGAAAGTGAAATCTTACATTATGTATCATGCATTCCTTTCCTTGACAAGGCTTACCGCCCATCTCTGCGTCTCCCATCTCTAGCCATTACGGCGTCATGAGTGGGATGCAATATTGGAGGATGGAACGTGGTCAGTGTTCCTCATAGCCAGTATATGCGGTCTTTGCAACCAGGGGCCGCTGCTTCTCAATCAAATATCTCCTTAAATCTAGTTTGTAGCGATATTTCCGCCTGCCCATTATTCTAATATAAAATAAACTAGTAGATGTTACTGATTTAGTAGTTATAAATAATTATGTAAACAGTTAACTCAATAGCAAATATCGATGATTTTTATAATATTGTTTGAAAAAAGATGTCCTATTTATAAAAAACGAATAAAATCCTGTAGACATTAAAACACATAGGCTTAGTTTCTCCGGGATGTCTGTTAGGTTTCGGGTTAACTAACGGTACAATTCCGCCGTTGCTTACCCCTTAGTGTTGGCCATAAGGGTTATAGGCCTCCCCTTTTTGTTTAGCTTAAGAAAAGAATTCACCGTTTCTGGGGAGTTTAGAAAAGGGCACTGTTGGAGTACCATAGGGTTCCTCTCCGAAGGCCTGGTTACCGGATACACAAAGACGCTTTGAGCAACCTAATCTGCGCAGGCCATTTTCCCCTGATACCTATGCCCCCCAAGCCCAGAAATGGGCTTGATTTAATCAATACCTTACGCTGGATCTTTTCCGTCTAGCCTGTCAAGCGGACTGTGCTCAGATGCCTCACAGGCAGGCGGAAGAGCGCAGTCAGCACTGGGCGCACACACCCTCCGGGGGCATTTGCGCCCACACATGGCTAGATATACTACTGCCCAAAACAACCGCTTGATGACAATGACCATTATTATACTGCACAGATAATGGCGCCTAAGCGGCTAGGTGGTGGGCAGCAAACACCACGCCCAGGTAAACCTGGGCGACTCGCATCTTCTGCTGGTCTGCTGGTCTGCAGAATCGGGGCGGTCTGGCGAAGTCTAGGGTAGAAGGATGTTATGCCGCAGCAGCATCCAGCGACGTTAATAAATTTGTATCCAGTGAAGCGCGAGGTTCATCCGCCCATATCTAAAATATTCTCAAATTAAGATGAATATTTTAGAGCCTCGGGCATATACAGTTAAGAGAATATTCTGCAAGTGCCGCCCAAATTACTAAAACCTGCATACATCTGGAGTAACTCCACGCCGACACAAAACTGTTAGAAGATCTTCTTGTTCAAGAACCCTGAGGAAAACCCAAATTTTCAGTCCAACCACATCACCTACATCATAGTTCAGTGGTGATATAGATACTCATCGAGGCGGACCCTGAGATAATCGCGCCTCTTCAGCAACAACAGCAATGAGTACGACAGTCAACAGATCGTTGCTTCGAAGCCCGACGGAGCGAGGGACCTTCGAGATAACACGACAAAGTAACTTCTTAAATGCCATCAGGGACTTAATGAGCCAAGTGTTCTAGCTACAGGGAGAAAATTTTCACCGCGAATCGAACTCGGAGCTATGGCGTTGACATGTTATATGCAAGAGTTTGAACATAATTTATTGACATATTATAAATTTGGTTTGAAAACGGCACGCAATAAGGGTAGTTTAAAGAAATATATTACACAATTATTTTCATAATATTTCAATTAGACAGTCCGGCTGGCTGCTGCCAGCTTTCCCAGTCGAGGCCAACGGTTACTTTGCATGTCAAAATAAATACTGTGATCAAACATACAACTGACTGAAACTCTACGGAGAGAAATAAATACATTCCTTTAATTTGCTTTTATTATCGTTAGAAGCGAAATTTGTCCATGTAAATAAGCCTGAAAAAGAATAACAGATTTATAGAATAAATTCTCAGTCAGGATCCTTTTGGTGTAATATTCGGAAGACCGTGGTTCTTTTGTTCACCGGGTTATGTATTTTATTGTATATCACTAAGCCTTAAAAAGCCATCTGAAAGTTTGTTGACGGAAATAACTACTATTTTAAAGTTATTTTCATGATTGGAAATTTTTTAAAAAGCATCGCAGTTCTATCGACATATGATGTCAGGTTTTCCATGGTAAACTTTAAGGTGCTTTAACAAATTAAAGTTATACTAAAACTACAGTGCGATCCATATAAACCTAAACCATTTCAATAGGCCATAATTTCCTTTTGAAAGCTCATAGAATGTAGAAATTTGTTTTAATGATCTCAGTGGCTCTGGGAGATTTTACTTCACTGACAACTGTTGACAGTCTTAAATGTCCATTTTCTTTGATACGACTGTAGACACTGAAGTTTATATGGGTATCTCCAAGACATTTGTGGAGCAGCTGGATGCTATAGAATTGATATCAGCAAGATGGAGCAACGTGCCATACATATAACATCATGGAACTTGTAACCAGTTTCTTTGATGATCGAATGATATCCAAAGGTCTGTCACCCTCAGCTCCCTGACCTAACCTCACCGGATTTTTTTACTGTGGGAGCATCTAGAAATAGTGTACAAGAATAGGCCACAGACAATTGATGTTCTCAAGGAATCCATTCGAACCGAAATAAGTAACATTAGCGAGGATACTCTCTGTAAAACTTCAGAAAACATGAGACGAGTGCAAACATGTCTAGATGCTGGTGGAGAACACTTCCAACATTTTTTCTGAGATGTAAATAATGTAATGTAATCCTCCAATTGTGTATTATCTTCTCCGAAAGTTGCACAAGTGTCCTATTATTAATTCAGGAGTTATGACCTATTGAAATGGTTCGGATTTATATGAATCGTACTATGCTTTTAAAACTTGGAAATTCTGTATTGTTACAAAATTACCTAGCACACGATGCAATTTTGAAACATAAATCACATAAGTAGGCTTTAAAATGCAAACACTATCCTGTTGCATTTAATCAAGTAGCATGTTATCTTGGTATTTTTTTTCTTTCAAGCAAACAATTGAAGATACTAAATAAATAATGTTAACAGTTGCTAAAAAATGCTAAATTTATGTCATCTATGATATCTATTGTCATATCGACGACTTTTATTTGGAACAATTGCTCTTTGGCAATTATTTACACTCGTTTATTATAGGGTCTTTCAAAAAGAGTGTCCTATCTTTCACATGTGGCAGCTGCCGTTATTATTGAGTTACAGCAGACATTTGTTTTAATGTGGTTACGGTTGTTATTGACAAATAACCATGGATAGTTACAGCATTCAACAATGCGTAGAAATTGTGAAAATTTATTACCAAATTGAATCTTCTGTTCGCCAAACCTTCTGTGTATTGTGTGATATTTGGCTCTTATAAGGGACTTCTTTTGGCTTCATTTGGATAGTATGGATTTATAAAAATTGGTCCCAGCAAGATGGTGTCACATGTCATACTGCTCTGGAAACGGTCGATCTTTTGAAGAAGTTCAGAGGTTTCTCGTGGTAGTGATGTTAACGGGCCCGTGAGATCATGCGATTTAATGCCGTCGGATTACTTCTTGTAGGGTTATGTTAAATATCAAGTTTATGCCAATAAGCCGGAAACAGTAAATGATCTTATGAATGACATCTCACGTATTATTTATTTGTGAAGCTGGACCTTATTTACTTTCTTCTGCCATTGAAAATTGGGTCAACCGTATACGCGCAATCCAACGAAGTCGCGGCGGTCGCTTAACTGATGTTTTCCTGCACACGTAATGACATTAATTACGTTCCGAAAAAGACCTCTATCATTTATAGAACGTGATTTACTTATATTAAAAATATAGGAGACTACTGTTGAAAGAGCTTTTATTTCAGTGGCGGCTCGTGCCGAAAAATGACAGCGTGCTGTGGAAAAAAGTTCATGCAACTCACCTAGTTCCGAAAAATAAAGTCTATGTGCCGATGTTTCTTCATGGTATTAACAGAATTTCTACTTCATTTCGCTTTTTGCTCAATTTTTTAGATCGGGTTTTGGCATTCCTAACATTTTTACTAAGCTTTTCTTCTAATGCTCTCCTTGAAAAGGTAGTCTTCAGAAAGGGTAGAGCCAGAGTGAAAAATTCAATACCATAGCCGGGATTTGAACCACGGTTCTTCTGGTCTCCGTCCAGCCACTCCAAACCATTGAGCTCCTATGGCCAACGTGCCAACATGACATTAAATACTCCAACTGACTCGTGTTTTTCCCGGTAAGCCACTAGGAGTTCTCATAAACACATGAGAAAACTACCTCAATGGCGACTTACTATGCTGTAAGTACTTTAAGGCCCGGGCTTTATAGTTCGGACCACTGTTAGGTCAATTAATGGAAATTAATTGTTCTTTCACACTAGCCGTGTGTAGAACGCACTATGAAAGGGTAGGCCTTAAAGTACTTACAGCATAGTAAGTCACCATTGAGGTAGTTGTCTCATGTGTTTATGAGAAATCCTAGTGGTTTACCGGGAGAAACATGAGTCAGTTGGCGAATTTAATGTCATATTGGCACGGTGGCGATTGTAGCTCAATGGTTTAGAGCGGCTGGACGGAGACCAGAAGATCCGTGGTTCAAATCCCGGCTATGGCATTGAATTTTTCTGTCTGGCGTCCTACATACGTAAAAGAACAATTTCCATAGTATTCAGAAGTACATTAACCGTGTTCATTATTTATTGGTTAAAGTTTTTGGAATATTAAATTACTCATACATTGTATAAACTGAATTTATAACACGTTTCACACTCTTACACAAAATAAAGATATAGCAACTGAATAACGTTACACAAAGGAATATCGTACTTGGATACAATGCGAGCATGTGAACCTTATGCACTTGTTATGAGGGATTCTGGTTATGATCGCGGGAATGCAGTATCGTGCCAACACGATAGGCAGGTACACCATGAAACAATCTGCCCTGCAATTTAATAACCATTAGGTATTGTATCTGTTTACGTAAGAAGGATGGAATTAGTTTCTAAAACTAAAATATAAAGCAATGATAGATTGTTTAATGATTTTCAATGTATTGTCACGCGGGCGTTGGAACACCCTATGGAAGCAGCTGAGAGCGGGAGACAAGGGAGGTCCGTGTTAGCCACGCCCTCCCCTCGTTTGTCTTATAGTGGTGACAGGCAATGGCTGGGAGAAAAAACATCATTGTGCCGTCTGTTTCTGTCCACCTGGTTCTCGAAATTACGAGATCTTTCATCATCTGGAAACTTCGCCTGGGAACTAGAAAAGCCGAGAAGACGGCGAGATGCCTATAAAAAGGGCTGCAGCTAGTGAGTTGGTTAGTGAGTGTGAGCGAGGAGACATCGCAGTTCTTGGTGTAAGAGTTAGTCAGTGACGTGTTAATGAACGAGAAGATTGTGCAACGGAAGACTGTACGTAACTGTGTATGTGTATCGGAGTATTGTCCGTAATTACTAGTGCAAGTGAAATTGTAACGGACGAACTGGTGAATTGTAATTGTGTGCAGCACGTAATTCTGTGTAATTGGCAAGAGTTTAACTGTAAGTCGGTGGAAATAAAGAACATTTTTGAGTGGTGAAATTGGACTTTTCATTTCACGAACCCACAAAGTCACAGTATGTTCAAGTTCTACAGCTATAGCCATGAGTGTTGGTGGCCCTTCTTCACCGTGTAGTGAAGTGGCCCTGCTTCACCCAGATGCAGCACACATTTGTGAGAAAATCTAGGGAACTTAGGATATCAGGGAGGCAAGAGGGGAAGGTTGTACGCATGCGCAATAACTGATTACCGAGCTTGCTGGCTCTCAGCACGTTGAAGTCAAGGATGAGTTCCATTTGTTACGCAGGTGTTTTCCATGCATTAAGAGTTCATTATTGGTCGTACTCAAGTTCTTACGCTTACAATAACGCATTGTTATATACATGGTATTTTAAAATCTATACAATGTTAGTTACTAACACTCCCCACATGGCAACCTTGGCCTTCGGGGTAACCTCACCCCACCAAGTGATGACCGGACCCATTTCTCAGGTGGAGGCACCCAGAGGGCGGTGTCCATTGCCTCCGATGATAGGGTGATAGTGAAGATGGCGGTGAGGTGAGAGGACCTACAGTTTTTACCGTGGACTCCGAACCACGTTGGGCATAGGGGATACTTCACGTGTGCTAGACAGAGGTGAAGGCGTGGATAGGGCCGACTTAAAATCGCCAACCCCAGAGCCGGGAATCGAACTCGGGACCCTTAGAACGGGAGCCGCGAACGAAACCACCGCGCTACCCCGGCGCCCATAAATCTATACAATGTGATTTACGGGTTACGTCCAGAAAGTAAGCTCTGTTTGGAAATAAAATTAAATTGTGTACATATACAGAAACATTATTTATTGCACAAAATTCTACAACTGCCGAAATTTTGCAGGCATTTGTCATAGCGAGGCACAAGTTTTTGTACACCTTCTTCATAGCAGTTTGCCGACTGTGTCTTCAACCAGTTAGAAATATTTTCTTTCATCTCTTCGTCATTGTTGAAGTGTTGACCGCCAAGGAAAGATTTGAGATGCAAAACAGATGAAAGTCGCTAGGAGCGAGGTCAGGGCTGTACGGGGGGGGGGGGGGGGTGATCGAAAACGCCCCAGCCAAATCCCTGTAGGATGTTATTCCTCGCATTTGCATTGCGTGGTAGTGCGTTGTCGTGAAGAAACACAACACCTTTTAACAGCCGATAAATTTCAATTAGTTTCACTTTCCTTGCATTCAGAAAACGAATCACAGATCTGATTTCACAAGCGGCGGGATTTTCAATCAACAGCAACATTGTAAACAAGCACAACAAAGCGTACGTGGCTGACAGCGATCTCACAATGGCTCACTTTCTTTTCCTTCATAGAGAGCGTCTACAGCGCATGTGCGAAACTGCGATCGCAGCGCTGTAGTGGAGGTAAATTGAAACAGAACTTACTTTCTGGACGTCCCTTGTATAGAACGGAAAAGACGGTGCTGTAGCTTTGCAGTACGTAAGGATTAGCCGCCCCTGCATTATTTGCCAACTTCGACTTTATTTATTTTTGGTTTTCTTTGAAAGTATTAAATTCACACACACTCACACAATTATACTGTGACTTATGTTCCAGACTTTGGTGAGTATGGGGAATAAACCTGGTTAAGAAAACCTTTTTATCCTTTAGAGGTAAACGAATCCGGGATCTCTGGTACTGGAAGCTAATTTGTTTGAAATCTATTAAAATCAAAAATTGATTTATACGTGAGAGAGATAAATAAGTAGAATTTTTGGGAGTGTTTTATAAAATGTTCAATATACATCAGAATATAGGATAAAAAAGATTGTGAAAACATATGAGACGTAAGCTATGTATGCATTTACCATCTGAGTCTGATCTTTAGGTAAGCTGCAAAGAGGATCCAAGTTGAGACTTTATCATTTCATAATGCAAAACAAATCTCTGCGTGAAGTAGTGCTTGTCCTTCCGTAAAGGCATTATTTAGATTAACTAAAGACGAGAACATCTGAAGAAGATCCCACGGGGCTTAGTCACCATGTCCAGGCGGGAAAGAGGATGAAGCACTGGATTTCTATAACAGTATGAGCACACAGAAGTAATGAGTTATGGAAAGAGCTGCTTTACTCGACAGAATTATGCCCGAAGCTTGATGAAATGCACATTCTTTTCTGGGCTGTATGTCACACATCCCAGCTTTATTTTCAATTCCTTTTCGTTACTATATTTTTACTGAGTATATAACACGAACACGAGAAGCACAAATATAGGAAAGAAAACAGTATTTAATTTAGCAGTGTACTTACAAAGCCATTCAGAGAGATATAACCAAATTAGCTTTCCCTATGGCTGGCTAACATACTTTTTTGTCAGGTTTTTATTCATTTGTTGGTTTGAGCAAATCATTAGTTACAGGGAGGAAAGAAATGGAATTTAAGCCACCAGGAAGATCCTTATCGTTCTTATATTAGTCATTAGGAACACACAGCTATGAAAAAAGTCCAGATATCGCCAGAATTTGTGAATATTAATTTTAGTGTACCTCATGCGATCAATGATTTGTTAAAAAGAGACTAACGAGCATAAATTATGCATTATATTAATGATATTAAGAATAGATATATTCAGAACCCATAAAGTTTTATATACATTTCTTCATTAAAATGTGTGCTGTAGTAAAGTTTCAATAACAGAACTGAAATTTCGGAGATGGATATCTATAAATTATACAGGTTAATTTTCTAAACATAACGATAAAATATAATAAATATAACGGCAAATATGACGTTAATTGTACGTTTGAGCATGCATTCTAAATTTTAAAACGCGACTAACAATTTATAAATTCGGAATTGCGTTAGTTTGAATTAACCACAATATTGGATGGACAATTGTCTTTTATGATAAGGTGAACTAAACATGCGAAGCACTTAATACCAGGGCCGTTCAATAAAGAATGATCATAATCTTTTTAGGGTCACAATTTTTCGCACTAAAATTCAATCTTATTATATTCTGATAGCTTAATGTAAAACAAACACACCATAGTAGTTTCATTGTTGGTACTCCTGGTTTCCGCCTGTGAGAACCAGGCAAGTTCAGACATGCTCAGTATAGCCTACCACTGTAATGGAGATAACACGCGAGGAGCAATATGCGGCTTTGAAGTTCTGCTTTCGTCTCAACAAATCTTCAGTTGAGGCCTATACAATGTTACAGGAGGACTATGGAGAGTGTTCTTCCCTACAGAAAAACTCGAAGGTAGTTTAGAATGTTGAAAAGGGGAGACAATCAATTTCAAAGGGAGGTGGACCCGGTGCTCCAGTTACTGCTACTGCCATTGTGAGAGAGGATCGACGAATTACCTTAAGATCACTTTCTGAAATACTGAACATTTCATTGGGTGCCACCCATACGTTGTTGACAGAAACATTACACAAGAGACGTGTTTGTGCGCGATGGTTTCCAAGAGTGTTGATTCCCGAACAAAACGTCATTCACATGCAGGTCTGCATACATTTAAAGTTGATGTTAGAGGAAGATCCGGAGTTTCTTTCAAATGTAATCACTGCTGATGAAACTTTTTGTTGCTGTTCTAATTTACGTCCTCCAACGTTAAGTTATATCATCAATGAAATTGGTGAAATGATGCTCATGTTACCTGACATTCGTCTTTAAGGATAGGGGAAAACCCCGGAAAAACCCTATCAAGGTAACTAACCCTGGCCGAGATTCGAACTCGTGACCTCTTGAACGTGAGGCAGACACGCTACCATCTACGCTACCAAGGTGGGCTGATGAAACTTGGCTACATCATTTTGATCGTGAGAGCAAACAGCAAAGCTCAGTTATGGTCATCTCATTCTTTGATATTCATGGAATGGTTTATCAGCATGTTGTACCTGCACACACATTAGTAACTGGAAAATACTACAGGGATGCCCTGAAAAAATTGTAAGTCCATATCAGGCGCAAAAGACCACATTTTTCTGAAGTAGGCTGGATGATGCTCCTCGATAATGCGCGGCCGCATATTGCAAATGTTGTTGCTGGATATCTTGCAAAAATCAACGTGTAGTGCATCCCTCACCCTCCCAATAGTCAGGATTTAGCCCCATATGACTTTTTTCTATTCCCTGACTTGAAGAAACGTCTTTGTGGGAGCCATTATCCATCATCAGAAGCAGTGGTGAAGGCTGCGGAGGCGATTTTGAAGGATTTCTCGAAAAATGGTTTCCAGCATGTTTTTGAAGACTGGCAGAAACGCTGGGACAAGTGCATCGCATTTCGGGGAGACCATTTTGAGAAGGACCATCAAAATTATGAGGACGAGTAAAGGTACGCTGTCCAAAAAAAAAAAAAAAAAAAAAAAAAAAAAAAAAAAAAAAAAAAAAGTGATTGTTCTTTATTGAACAACCCTCGTGTTTCTTTTACACTTAAAATTTAACGAACAATAACATCATTAGTTGTGTATCAATTAAAGTCCCCAGTATGATCAAAAGAGGATAACTGCGGACGAAATAGAACTGTTGTATCAACTGTTTCCAAGAAAGCCCTTGCTGTTGTTCTGGAAGTTTCAATTACCTTTTGATCTCTGGCATTTCTCTTGTACCTAGAACGAAAGGTGTAATGGCATTATTTCTGCAAACGTTTATTTCGGTTAACATAAGTAGATATATCCTTTGTAGGTGTAGCTTATAAAAGCTATAATGTGAGTAGTGAGTACAGAAAGTTAAATGAATGTAGCAGCTCATAATTCCATTGAAAGCACTTGAAACAATAGAAAAGTTAATAGCTTTGTGAGTAATATTTATCTAAGCTTAAACAGAAGAAAATATTGCTCTACTTCAAAATTAATAGCAAGCCATATTGTAAAAGTATTTAAATATTTCGTATTAAACGTAAACAAAGCATTTAAAATCTTGGAAATAATAATAATGATAATAACAAAACAATAACAAGAACAAAAACAATAACAGTATTTAATTGCAATTTAAGCTACGAAAGTACTATAAAATGTAAGGTAAATATTGTGTTTGAATAAAATTACAGAAATACTATTAAACAGTTATTATATAAGATTAAATAAACATTTATCGGTTTCCTTATGTTTTAGGAAACAATTTTGTTTTCGTAAGGTATATGTAGTACATTGTATTTGATAACATACGAGGGTTATTATAATAACTGCAATAAATGCGTGTTCCAGTGTTCATGGCTACATGATAAACTCAATTAAGATGAATAATATTAATTTGCTGTTTGAACTGATCAAATGAAGAATGGTGTGAAAATACCTATGTAAGTCATATTAATATGAAGAATTACTCACCGCACTGTCACTGGCTGGATTATAATATAAACGGCAGTGTTTCTTTGATTGCTTGACTTATTATAAAGGAGGAGCTGGGTTCTTTTCCTTTAATATTGAAACATAAAGTTTAGTGTTATTATCTCCTCACTTTAAGTTTTAACGAAATAGAACTGTACATCTAATGAGAGAAAGTAGATTATTAACTACATTAATTTTAGTAGGATCATCTTCTGGGTTTATTAAGTCCAGTAATTCAAAATTCTTCTTCAATTTGGCTCGGGAGCCCGGGATCTTCAGTCCCATGCCTACTGTAGTAGGACCATGGTAGGCGCTTTCATTGCTGACAGTTACGTCAATTTAAAGGTAAGGAAGGTAAGGTAAGATGTTCGTACAGAGACTGTGGCCCCACGGTAGCTACACCTCTTTAGAGGGTCCCCAGAAAGAAAGGGTGAGTGTAAAGGAGTAATAGGGTATAGCAGATGTACAGGATCCCTACCATTTCCAGATTTAAACATCACGGTGCCGTTTGTTTCAGCAGAAAGCTGTCCCCGCTGGATTCAGACACCCCTTTTGAAGGACCCCAAGCCGGAGACCACACTCTTCCCTGTTGCGTCCGTAATGTTTCAAATGGGAAGATATTAGTCATGTTTGTCGTTGAACGCTACTAGATGAACAATTAATCTGAGTCCTGCGGTACTGTATTGCATTCTCCGTAAGTGCTGTGTGACGAGTGCCAACTGAATCCATCTCTAATAAATATTATTCGCGCTAAGACAAAAATTAAGATTTTGCAATAAGTGATCCATGAGGAAGGTAGAGAATAATATGTCTAACATAAACGCAAAACGCCTTTTTTAATATTTAAGTCTTTTTACTTAAATTCTAAATTCAATTTCGATTAATATAAAACAGAATTTCCCTAGTTCAAATAGTTTTCATAATACAAATAAATAAAGCACCAATATATTATAACAATTCTGGTGACGTAAACACTGTAATGAAGATCATTATTGATTAGCACGTACTAGTATACGTTTGACTTGAAGTGATTAAAGAATTACTTTGAATAGGCCAAGGTATTCGTTAAATTTGGGAGAAATCAAACAGTACACTTAGTGCTGGCCTGTAGAGTTCTGCATCAGCAGAACGTGAGTCGTCATTTATATGTTTGCTTATGTATGGTTAGAAATCTCCATTTACTCTAGAAAGTTCTTCTTTTCAAAAGCCAGGGACAAGTATACCAACTGGATTAACAGGCAATTGAAATGAGTCACGAGGTAATACTCCTTCCCCCTTACAACTGCCAGTACAATCCAATGGAGCTAATGTGGGCTCAAATTGTTGCAAACAGAAATAATACTTTTAAACTGATTGACGTTGAACGACTTATTCACGAAGAAATTGACAAGGTGACACAAGACTGAAAAACTGCACGAGACATGCAGATAAACTACAAGAAGATAACTTTTGGAAATAAATACCACGTGACTAGATTTTGGAGACTATCATCATCAATTTGAAATTCTCGGACGCTGAAGACATTTACAATGACGAATTTTCACTTGACGTAAGCGACATTTACAGCTATATGGATAAGGCGCTGGCAGTGTCGTTGTATTAGAGAACAGTGGGTAATTCGTAAACTATAATTGTAATTATAGAATTTAAAACAGGTGCATAATATGTGAATATCCATTTTGCAAATATGATTTCAAAAACTACATTAAAGAGTGGGGGAGCGGAAGTAACGAGGAGGCAACGCTGAGCGCACAAGTGATTCGTGGAGCTCCAGAACGCTTCCCATTTGAAACAATAATGCTAAAATAATAAACTGGTATCACATGATATAATAACTGTTGTAAGAATAAACAATAAACTTTCTTAAATTAAATACTAGTCAACCATGGCACATTACGTAAAGTATGAGGAAAGGGCGGTTCTTCACTGCACAAAGTTATGCATTGAAATTATTTCTTTTTATTGCTGAGGTTGAATTTCAAGTTAATAAAATCCAAGGATAGTATAAGGCACATATTTTATTCTAAAGCCAATTGAGTCCAACTAGTAGCGAAAGCAGCAGTAGGAATAAGTAGGTACTTAGTTTGTTCTTTTCTGGAACTCAGTGAGAATGGCCAGGTGTCGGGTGCCGCATTATCATGGAATTATGAATTCATCAGAGATCTGGATTCGCCATGTTGCGAGTTAGTTAAGCCAAATGCACTTAGCATTTTAATTTCTGCCAGCTTTTCGTTGAATTTTTTTTATACCGCACCCTTCCATTTCTTGCGTTATCAAGAAGTTGTACCAAGATGCAGGAGGGATTATGTAAAATTTAATCTGCCGTGGAAACTGAGCATGTGCGGTAATCCGGGGTGATAAATAACGATTTGTATAACGGAGGCCCACTCTTCCTTTGACCCAGAAGGTAACTGTACGCTGGAGGTTTCTCAGGAAAATCTGTGTTTTTGACTTCTCTATCAACCAAAATAATGCTGAATTATATATGGTTTACAGTCATGTCGTACTTATAAAATAATAGATGCGTTGAATTCGTATTTGTTTCTTTACTCTCTCTTCCACACACTAGTTTATTCCATCGAGGAATATTTCATTACAGCTTTACACATTCCGTTGCAGGTGTATGAAGGAAAAAATAAATGAAGGAACTATGAAATTTACTGGACATGCTCCAAGGGTTTCTCTACAAGATATGCAGATATCGTTAAAAGAGCAATTTATATTATATATAATTGAAATTAACCGTTTCAGAGGTATTATTCTTATTTATTTGAGCTGTCAGGCTCTTTACATTTCTCACACAGTAACCCTTTTAGCAGCTATTACTACATGCGGGGTGCATGCACATATCAAAATAAAAAAAATTGCTACTAATAAATGAACGTATTAATTAATACATGCATGAGTAAATGGGAAACTAAGTATACGCAGGCCTGACACTACTATGAATATTAATCGAGCAATGGTTCTAGAACACTCACGTTAACCCCTGAAGGATCCGCGAGCCCAGATCTAACCTTCTTTCTCTAGTCTTCTTCCAACTCTTATACTGCCTCCTGTTGCTTGATGCAATATGCCATGTGAATCATCTGCCACCACCCGCCCCCGCCGAGCACAGTTGCCTGTAATGTACTATGACAGTTATACGCATATTCAGTGTTCATAAATAAATACTGAAAATTGTGTTAAATGGTTACGTACAATGTTATTTTCCAATTTACCTTTTAACTCGATGCTAGCAGTAGATAATGCCTCTTATCATAGTACGAGGGCTATTAAATAAAGAATGATCACAATTTTTTTTTTTTTTTTTTTTTCCACAATGCACCTTTACTCATCCTCATAATTTTGATGGTCCTTCTCAAAATAGTCTCTACTGAATGCGATGAACTTTTCCTAGCATTTCTGCCAGTCTTGAAAGACATGCTGTAAACCATTTTTGAGAGATCCTTCAAAATCGCCTCCGCAGCCTTCACTACTGCTTCTGATGATGGATAATGCCTCCCACGAAGGCATTTGTTCAAGTTAGGGAATACAAAAATGTCACATCGGTCTAAATCCGGACTATAGGGAGGGTAGGGATGCACTTCATGTAGATTTCTGCAAGATATTCAGCAACAACATTGGCAATATGCGGCCGCGCATTATCGTGGTGCAGCATCCAGCCTGCTTCACGGAAATGCACTCTTTTGCGCCTAATATGGACTTACAATATTTTCAGGACATCCCTGTAGTATTGTCCAGTTACTGATGTGTGTGCAGGTACAACATGCTGATAAACCATTCCATGAATACCAAAGAATGAGATGACCATAACTTTCCCAGCAGAAGCAACCACTTTTCCTTTTTCGGGGATTGGTGATGAAGGAAATTTCCACACTGAGGTCTGCTGTTTGCTCTCAGGATCAAAATGATGTATACAAGTTTCATCAGCAGTGATTACGTTTGAAAGAAACTCCAGATCTTCCTCTAGCATCAACTTTTACTACACGTTGCCTCCATTGTAGCGGTAGGTGATACAGAACATGTCTGAACTTGCCTGGTTCTCACCGGCGACAACCAGAAGTACCAACAATGAAACTACTACAGCGTGTTTGTTTTACATTAAGCTAACAGAATATAATAAGATTGAATTTTAGTGCGAAAAATTATGATGTAAAAAGTCATGACCCTTCTTTATCGAACAGCTCTCGTATCTTACACAAGTAGATAAGCCACCAACTGCAAGCTCTTTAAGAAGATATATGCCCTCTTGGTTACAAAATTACAATATCCCCTTTGATGAAAATAGCACCGAAACAAAATTGTACGATTTAATTCTAGCCAATAAGCCGATTCAAAAATTATTTGATTGACCAAATATTGCTATAATCACTTAACCTTAAGATTCCTAAGTAACATCCCGACCTGAATCCTATAGAATTAATAGGGACAGATGCCAAACAATGTATTGCTTGCAGAAGTGTAAACTTTAAAATGAAAGACGAAAGGTTGTGCCGCCAATGATGTGAGTAAGCTGGACAAGTGGAATGGGAGAAGTTATGCCATCGGTGGATGAAATAAAACCAGAGTATTAGGGAAAAGCAGCACTAATAAAGAAAAAAGAAAGAAAGAATTACAGTTGAAGACAATGGGAAGGAAACAGCGACGAAGATGACAGTGATAATGACTCAACACACGAAGATATGTTCGGCTTTGAAGAATTAAAATATGAATGAAGGCAAAAACGTTTAACTCAGCGTTAAGCTGGGTGTATGTAAGAAACCTTTCTGGAACTACAGTATTCAATTATTTGGAGATTGTACACATTCTCTTAATAGCGATACATGAAATAAATAATCCTGTGATACTTGAGAGGGTGCAATCATTGCAGTGAGATGTCACTGCCATTAAAGGCCAGGAAAATAGGTAAGAGACTTGCATCAAAGCTTTCATTTAAAATTTTCAACAGTTTAAGAACCACTGTGTGGCCTATAACAGATTTGTACGGTAAGAATACTATTATGTATTTTTACATGCAAAACTGATAAACTAACAAAACCTGTATACAATTAAAATCCTGTTCTTATGGTATAAATTTATAATATGTTGTATATGTGGATAAAGTATTCAACACATTTTCAAAAATTGTCACAACAATGCTGTTTTCAAAATTAAGTTTCCATTCTTGAAGTTCATGTTCTTTGCTTCACTTATTGTTCCATTTATACTCCGCCTTCGACTGCAATGGTGTAATGGGAAAGTGCGGGATGCACTTGACGTTGATTTTTGCAAGATATTCAGCAACAACATTGGCAATATGCCGCCGCAAGTAAATTAGCAACATTGTATAGAAAATGGACGCTTAAACTCGCCTTGTGATCCTGAGAATATTGTTGTCCATTTTTTCTTGCAAGTCAAGAATAGGTGATCACAAATATTATATATCCAACAAAGTAATCAGGGAAGAGAATCTTAACATTTATTGTACAAAGCTCTTTAGAGAAGCAACCATAATTGAATTTTAAGTGGGTGTAGTTACCTGTAGATTGTTCTCTTTAATTAAATTTCTCACCTTGGTAAATTTTCATTATATGGATTTTAAACGTGTTAGCTGTGAGTACACCTCTGCAAGAATTCCATATCGGGTGGTTTTGGTGGTTTAATACTCCTGGCATTAGCGATACCGGTTGGTGCTCTGAGATGATAGCTGTTAGACCAGCAGGATAGGAAACCCAGGCAGAAGACGGGAACTGCGGATAACCGCAAGCGCACGGGAACTCGGCCACCAGGAGCGGTGGTGTTCTCCATTTCCTCTGCAATTATTGCGCCATTTTGTCAAGAAGTTTAGTGTCACCAGAGTGAGGAAAAAGTGTGCTGTGGTTAGTCCTCCACTTTGCATATTCATTGTAGTGGTTAGTGCAGCCCAATGCAAAGTGCTTAATGTGATCTCTCATTCTCCTTATCCACCAGGGAGTGTGCCACGGAGATTGGACTTTAAAAGTTGATTTCCCCACTTTGTTCTTAAGTTGGACCGAAATGACGACGCTGAGTTCCCTTTGTTATTAAACTAGCGGCTTTATACTCTGCCATTTGGACAGTACTTGCATAAGAAAATTGGACCATACCTAACCTAACCTTGCCAAATTTTCACTTAAAAGTTTTCACATCAAGAGCACCAAAATTAAAAGGGAATATAAATAAGTAAACTTCATTTTCATCAAGATACTTAGAACTATAAAATGGTAATGAGCTGTTAAGCATTTATTGCTATTTAGCTTCTGTATTCTGATAAAAAGTAAATATTTTGAACTTAACTATAACAACAATAATATTTAAAACATTTGTCTCGTTGTCTGAGAGCAGTGTAGTCAAATATAAAAATGGACTTTATATTTATTTATATTACTCATATATACACATAGAACACATTGCATATAAGTGGGTGTATACAAAACGCTACTCCAGCTATAAAAAATAGTTAAAATTAATCTTACTAATATTTATATAAACAACTCTTTTCCCATGTAATATATTGTCTCCCGAACATCGGAATTCCCGATAGAACCAGCTGGCAGGTAGGGTCAGACGGGAAGCATTTAGTACACGCCTACCCATTTATCTCGTGCCACTAACTGAGGGAATGATTAGAAGAGCGGCACGAGCTCTGTACCGTCTCTTTCCCCTCCCCCTGACGTCTGGAACCTTCGGGATGATTTTCCGTACCGTGGAGCTTCCAGAAACACCGATCTTCCTATATAAGGCTGCAGTGGACGATTCAGTTCAGTTCTTGGCGAGCAGCCGTGAGGAGCGCTGTGCTACTGAACGGACTGGAAGACTGTGTACGTGTATCAGAGGAGTTGTACGCAATTGTGAGTGTAGAGTGGACCTGTGACAGAGCAACTGGCGAATTGTAATTGTGTGCGCTACGTAATTCTGTGTAATCGGCAAGTGTTCCAACTGTAATTCGGTGGAAATAAAGAACATTTTGAGTTTGTGCAATTGGACTTTTAATTTCACGAACCCACAAAGTCACAATATCTTGCATAGGTAATAAACAAATAAAATTGAGAAACAAATAGATTGCATCTGGTAAAACAACAAATTTGTTTTGAGCAAGCCACTTACTAACATTTTTAAATATTTCGGGCTTATTCTTCACCAGGAATTAAAAGCAGGGGAAAAAGGCATGCCTGGTGGTCGATTGGGTTTTGCGTCTCTTTAAGCGTCTCTTTAAGTGACTGTTTTAATTAACATAATAGTTCATTTGCGTTCAGTAGTAGTGTGACGTCACTGCCCCACTCCATTACCCGTTGGATAATAGGTTTGTGTAAGCGAGTTTCTCGCTCTCTCTTGGACCATCCTTTGGCCTGATCAGATGGATTCGTCCGCAGCCTCTTGAGGCAGGTAACTGGCCGCTGTAACAACCTATGTAATTTACTTTATTGCAGTAAATATTCTTATTAAGTGAGTTGTAGTTCTTTTGTAACCTAATAGAAAAACCCAAATTCTCGAAAAACATGCATTTCCTACTCTGAGCAATTCCCCCCGTGTATGTCTAGCCGTGTGCTCCTTTAGCCTTTAACATCCATGGTTGGGTCGTCACAATATTCTGATGAAGGAGTAAGCTCAAAATATTTAGCACTTTTGCGTGTGACTTTCCTCAGAGAAAATTTTGGAAGTGTCCTCCACCAACATCTATACATGTTTGCACTCGTCTCACCATATTCTCTGAAATTTTACGGAGAGCATTTTCACCAATGTTACTTATTTCGATTTGAATGGATTCCTTGAGAACATAAATTGTCCGTGGCCTATTCTTTTACACTCTATTTTTAGATACTCCCACAAGAAAAAAATCCGGTGAGGTTAGGTCAGGGTATCTGACGGGCCACAGACGTTTTGAAATTATTCAATTATCAAAGAAACTGGTTAAAATTTCCATGGTGTTATTAGATCTATGGAACGTTGCTCCATCTTGCTGGAAGTCACCTTCTCTCAATTCGATATCATCTCCGTAAAACTTTAGAGAATATGGTGAGACGAGTGCAAACATGTATAGATGCTGGTGCAGGACATTTCCAACATTTTCTCTGAGATGTAAATAGTGTAATGTAATATCCCAATTGTGTATTATATTCTCTCAAAGTTGCACGTGTGTCTTATGATTGGTTCAAAAGATATGACCTATTGAAATGGTTTAGGTTTATATGTATCGCATTTTACTACAGAGCACCTCAAAACATTCCTTTCCAGTGAAATCTGCAAATCAGGTTTTGGATACAGTGCAATATTTGCTCTAGTATAGTGTAGACGGTAGTACAGAAGTGGAAAATTTGAATGCATAACTCTTCTTTGTGTACTTATTTAAAAACACAAATTCAAAATGTCTCTTAGTGCGAGATTTTAAATAATTGTTAAGTATTATGCTATTATAAAATGAGTTTTTAAAATTTGACTTCTACCAATGGTAAAACGAGCATAAGATACTGAAGCAAAATGTAATTTTTTGTACGGATTTCAGTTGCTAGCCCTATTCAACATTTACAGTCACTCCAAAAGGTATTCGTCTAATGCAAGAGTTTATGTTTAAGGATGTATGGATAGTAGAAAATCATAAGCATAAGTACAGCAGGGACACTGTCTTATTTATTGATTAGTGAAAAAAAGAATACAATAAATAAACAAATGGTATCTATTCACATAAACATAGTTAAACATTCAAAAGTAAAGATATACAATATAGGATGCAAAATAAGTATTCGTCTGCAAACTGAAAATGGTGTAGAATATAACAGTTAGTACTTAGTAGGCCTTCCATTCCTCTTTATAATCTCTTGTATTCTCCTTGGCATGGATTTCACCAAAGATTGTGTTTTTTCCACTGTAATTTTACGCCATTCCTCTAGTGGAGCTGTTTTTACATCCTTTATATCAGAAAACTGATGATTCTTAATATTTTGTCCAGTATACTGCACAAATTCTGTATTTGATCCATGTCTGGGGATTGTGATGGTGTCGGCGTCCATCGTGGAGTATTATACATCAACCATAGCCCTGCATCTAGAGCTGTGTGTTTTGGATCATTATCTTGTGTGAAAATATAATTCTCAGAAACACCCACATTATTCACACTTCTGGATAGATGAGTTTTAGGATGTTTATATAAAGCCGTAAAGTTCATAATTCCATCAGTAAAACACAAATTCCCCACACCATTTGCACTCATGCAGCCCCCAGACAAGTACAGAACCGCCTCCATGTTTAACTAAAGCTGTTATATTTTTCTCCTAAAGCTGACAATTCTATTTTTTCCACACTATTATTCGCCCTTTTGACTTAAAGAGCTCAAATTGACTCTCATCAGTAAATACAACCTTCTTTTAGGAATCAAACCCATCGTATTTATGTTCTGTTGCAAAAGCAACTTGCTTCTTTCTGTTGGTTTTACTGCTGCATGGTTTTCTACGGGCTGTTCGGCCTCCATACTCAGCTTCATATAGCACGTTTCTTATAGTTTGTGCTGAAACGGACTTTCCTGTGTGTGTTTGAACTGCAATAGCAAGTTCTGGAGTACTTAGTTTAGGATTTTTTCTTGACTTTTCTAAGT
>JAUKNK010000227.1:1557500-1572782 GCA_030765055.1 Mantis religiosa | reverse complement strand
TTGAAGTTTCTGTTCCATCTATGGTACTATTATCTAGGTTCCGAGGTCATCAATGCAACGTGCACATTGAATGTCTTGTAATTCATTTGGTTTGGAAGTAATTCGTGCGGAAATCATTACTCTTTGTTCTGAGAATGCACCATTAATATCTCCTTCTGATTGTGTAGCAATTTCCTTCTTTCCCTTCAGCTATTTGTTTCCAGTATAGTTTTGTCTTTTATTCTATCCCTTTTCATTCTACTTGCACATTTCTTATTTTGTTCCTACGTTATTTTAAATGTAACTCTATCTATAGTTGGTTCGAGTTATTAATCTATGCTAAAACATCTTATATGTCCCGCATTCTATACTTTATGTACATTTCTTTTTTCCTTAAACTACAAGGAATACGAACTACAGATTGTTGTTTATCCTTCCAATCATTACAGCTATATTCTGTTTCTCCGCAATTATAAAATACACTATCATTGTTTATTAACCTTCCCGCAATTCGTCTTTGTTTATTTTACTTTAATAATGTGATGATATCAGAAGCCATATGTTAGCAAATACCTCACTTGTGTTATCTTTAATATTCCATAGCTTGTACTCGTGCCCTGTATTGGCTATAGCGCTCGGCCCCAAAGGCTATATTGGCTCTTCCGGTACATGGCAGACGATGCGCTTTTATACGTGAGTATCATATTTAAATGATTTTGGACCTAACGTGGAATCTTAGGTTGACAAACTATGTGAGACAAGTAAGAACTATCGTATGTGGGATACCCAGTTGGGTCTGCAGCCTAAGGGGATTGGAACACGTTATATTTCGATTGTGGACTGAGGACGTTATGGACAGAATGGTTCCAAATGGTTATATAAGACAGCGATGACCCATAATTTGCTGTGCCTGCTGAATCTGAAGGACATGTATAATCTGTCGGGTTCGGCAGTCCCCCCAAATTCTCCATTCTTAACAAAATAAGCCCGCCTCCATAGCGTGGCGGTAGCGTGTCTGCCTCACGTTCAAGAGGTCCCGAGTTCCAATCCCGGTCAGGGTGAGTTACCTGAATAAGATTTTTTCTGTGGCCTTCCCTTAACCTAAAAGACGAATGTCGGGTAACACCAAAGTATAAACAACTGAAGAACGTGAAAGGAAAGAGTGAAAGGCGGCAAAGTGATTTGAACCATTTTGGCGTCGTACAAAGAAGTTTGATTTCTGTCTCAAAGAGATAACAAATAAATAGAATGAAATAAAATGTTGCATACCATGTACAATGAACATCAAGCAAATTTTCGAATTTGAGTTAAATATCAAGATTTACCGCGATGATCTTGTTCTGTTTACGAATGGCGAAGTAGCGGCCACTAGCTATTAGGTAGCGTAACAAACAAATTAGTTAATTAGTTAATAAACACAGATACATAAATTTATGAGGTAAATAAATAATAAACTTCAATAGGGGCGGGACCCCAAAATCTGAAATATTATTGGTTGCTGCGCAACCGTTCTCGTGCTTGAGCGATAAAACAAGTGCAAAGGAACCTCGGCGTAGCGGTGTCGCTGTCGAGGTTTCCTCAGATTTTGAGGCGGCTCCCACGTGCTCGTCGTCCGCCCTGCACGGCAGTTTTAAACTGTTGACTGAGAGGAGCCAAAATTTCAAGACAGAGGGATTAAACTGTTATAACATGGATCCGGAGAAAAGTGTCCTTACACCTAAGAGAGCGCTTGCGCGTTCACCGGAAATGAGAAAGAGTACGATAAGTGAACCAGGAACTGGATCACAAAAGAATAACACTGCACAGGAACAGACTACTGAATGCAAATCCATTTGGATCGATACAATGGCAGAAATCAATTCGGTAATTGCCGTCGATAAGGCCATAACTGTAAGTGGGAAGAGGACACTCTGTACACTAATGTCGAAACTCCAACAGGAGTATGAAGCACTTAAAATTGCAAATGAAAGACTGAGAACTGAAAATGCGACAATAAAAGCAATACAACAACAAACACCAAAAATGACTTATGCACAAGCTGCAGAGCATCCCAAACTGAATGACACAACAACCAAAGTAAACCGTGCGGTACAAAAACAAACGCATGCCGTAATAATAAAATCCACACAAGGGAAAGATACCAAGGATTTTATTGATGTAGTAACTAAAAATCTTAAACCCTCGGATGAGAGAATAAGAATTAACAATCTTAGAATAGGAGAAAAAACTCTAGTCATTGAAGCAGAGTCCAAAGAGGACGTGGAGAAAATTATTAACAGTCCAAATTTACAGCAAAAGGACTTACAAATAGAAGAGGCTAAGAAAAAGAATCCATTAGTAATCATATACGATGTACTTACGACAGAAAACGAAGATACTATTAAACATAATATGTATCAACAAAACTTTAGGGACGAAATGACATGGGAGGACTTCAGTAACAAAGTGAACTTCAGGTTTAAAACAGGGCCAAGAGAGGCGCGCATAGTACATCATGTAATTGAAGTGGACCCTAAAATTAGAACTAAATTAATCAGGCAAGAGAAAATATATATAGGCTTTCAGGCAGTACATGTTAAGGACTACGTAGTCGTAGCAAAATGTATGAAATGCCAGAGATATGGACATGTTGCTAAATACTGCAAGGGTGAGAAAACTATATGTGGTCACTGCGGTGAGCAAGATCACCATAAAAAAGACTGCGATAAAAAGGAGCAACCCGGTATATGCGTACCATGCAGCATGCGTAAAAAGAATAAAATGGATGGAAAGCAGGTAATCTGTAAAGATAGGAAGTCTTGTCCAACTCATAACATGTTTTGGGAACAACTTGTAAACAGGACCAATTATGGCTAACAACATTCAGACAAATAGTATAACAACATTTAATACCATAAATCACAAAAGTATAAAGTTTGGACAGATTAATGCCCAGCGATCTAGAACAGTAATGCAAGAAATTAGAAAACTTGTGGATGACATGCAAATAGACATTTTCTGTATACAAGAACCCTATATAATCAACGGACGACCTATCCACGCACCAGTAACAGCCAGAGTCGTAGTAGACGGAGAGGATCCTAAGGCAGCGATAATAGTGATTAACAAGGATATTCAAGTCCTAAAAATTTCTCAGCTATGTGATGAGCATCTAAACTGTGTAGAAATGAGTATCAATGGAATGACCTTTATTTTATGCAATCATTATTTTCAATACATGGATGAGATTGAAGTACACTTGGAAAAAATGCACAAAGTTCTAGACGTTTATACTGATAAACCAATACTATATACAATGGACTCGAATGCGAAATCAAACTTATGGTGGAGTAAAAATCCAGATGAAAGAGGTGACAAACTGGAAGAAACAATAGCAAACTACAACTTGACCGTTATGAATTTACCACTTAATCCATATACATTCCAAAACAGAGTAGATGCTACAGAAAATATAGATGTCACGTTGGCGAGGGGATTTGTGGCAGACAGAATCCAAAACTGGAAGGTGGCACAAAACTTGACTATCAGTGATCACAGTCTAATATATTTCGACTTTGTAATCCAGAAAACTGGAGAACCAATACGTACAATCAGTAAACAGCCCAAGTATCAAATCAAAAATGCCGACTGGAAAGCCTTAAATAACCATTTAGAGATGCCTAGTCCTATTCTTCAACAGGATGATGTCAATGTAAAAGCCAAACAACTCTCAAGAAGTATACAACAAGCTATGAACAAGACTCTTAAAAGGTGTACATACACGGAGAAAGAATATAGGGCATGGACACCAAAATTACATAGATTAAGAAGTAAGGTGAGAAAGTCAAGAAGGGTCTACCAGAAAAGTGTTCTTGCCCAAGAAAAAGAAATTAATCTAAATATATATAGAATGTACAAGCAAGAATACAAGGCGGAACTAGAAAAAACGAGGATCGAATCATGGGAGGAATACATTGAGGACAATCTAAAAGAGGATACCTGGGGTGTACCCTATAAAATCATAATGGAAAAGATTGCGGCACCAGACGTATCAGCGACCCTAGAAAAGGATGACGGCACACATACCACATCATGGAGAGAATCCATAAGAGAGCTTATAGATAAAATGTTGCCAGCAGACACAAAGACAAATGAGGGTGAAACACACAGACAGAAAAGACACAAATATGAACAAGAATATAAAAACGACAATATCATATACCCGTTTGATCTCACTGAAGTCACAGCAGCAATACAACAACTCAAGCCGAAGAAGGCACCAGGACCAGATAACATAACTGCAGAAATTTTACATAACATATCAACAAAGATCGCACCGTATTTGTGTGAACTCTTTAACAAATGCCTCATAGAAGGAAAAGTCCCCTACTGCTGGAAGGAGGCAAATGTCGTCATCCTGAAGAAAGGGAAAGATAAGGACCCGAGCAAGCCCAAGTCATATCGTCCAATCTGTCTCTTGAACAACCTAGGGAAAATACAGGAAAAGCTTTTGTATAAAAGAATAAATGAATATAGACTGATGATTGGAATGACTGACCGGCAATACGGCTTTAGGAAGGGAATGTCTACCGAAGACGCCATAAATTCAGCTTTAGAAATAACCAATTCTTGCCAAAACAAATATGTTATGGGAATTTTTGTAGATATATCCGGCGCATTCGATAACCTATGGTGGCCCCATTTATTTGAAGTATTGCGTGACAATAAGTATCCTAGATGTATCTACAATTCTCTCAAGGATTATTGCAAAGACCGTAGGGTGTACATCAAGGGAGAAAGTATCATACTAACTAAAGAAATAACCAAAGGATGTCCTCAAGGGTCAGTCCTAGGACCACTTTTTTGGGATATTATAACGGAACCAATACTTCAAACACTCCAAAAATCATCAAACACATTAAGTGTGATCGCCTATGCAGATGATGTATTAATTCTTGTAGCAGCAGATAGTAGGACAGAGCTAGAGAATAGAGCAAACCTCACACTCATACTTCTGGACAACTGGTGCAAACAAGCAAAATTACAAATAGCTCCCAATAAAACTTACTACATGATGTTCAGAGGAACCTTCAAAAGGAATCCCATAATAAAGTTAAACAACAATAGTATAAAAAGAGAAACAACGGTGAAATACCTCGGTATCAACATTGATGAAAAGCAAAACTTTGATGGACACATAAAACTTGCATCGACCAAAGCCAAAAACGTCATGATGAAATTAGCGACACTTACCACCAGAAAATTCAAACTACCTCCAACTGTAATAGGAACCTATCACATGAGCTTTATGGCAAGTATAACATCTTATGGAGCGTCAGTCTGGGCACACCGAGTTAACCTAAAGAAGAACGTTCAAATTTTAAGAAAATATCAGCGACAAGCCATAATACGCTGCATTGGAGCAGTCTCTACTACATCTACCATGGCACTTCTAGTAATTACCAGGACTTGGCCATTGGATTTAATAGTAAAATTACGAGCAGCGTGTTATTGGTTAAAACGTCATAGAAGGGAAAAAATTGAAGAACTACTAGGAACAGCATGTGACTCAAAGAAAGAAATCCGGAACATATTACTTAACAACTGGCAGGAGGAGTGGAACAATTTAGATACAGGCAGGCGCACATACGGAATTTACCCGAACATAAGGGAACGATTGAGACTTAAACAAATTAAACCCAGAAGAGAAGGCATTCAGTTTTTATCTGGTCATGGACCATATAAAACATACTTTTATAAAATCAAAAAAGCAGACGACACCACATGTGTAAAATGTAATGTGGAGGACACACCTGAACACGTTCTCTTCGAATGTACAAAATATGTAGAGCAACTCCAAGAAGAGCGACTAGCACTTTCGGGAAAGAATATTTGGAACATCGCCAGAAGCACAACAGACTTTGAGACATTACAAAAAGCGGCAGAAAAGGTATCCATAGAAGTAATGAAAGAATATTACCAAGGACTGCAGCAACATAGACCGAGACATGCAACCCAACGAAATGTACAAACCACACTACGAAAATCTAAACGCCTACTTCAGCGACCAGGGAAAACCCAACAGCCACCACAACCTGAGAGAATGGAGATAGAGGAGGACCAGGACCAGCCACAGAACATCAATAGAAGGAGACAGCTATGGGTATCCACTGGGAGACAGGAGGCGGCGGAGAGACGGAGAAGAAATCTCAACATCAACTCTTAACTATGATTGCAAATATGACATGATTGTAAAATTTGTAAAGTTAGTTAACAATGTAGAGTAGTGTAGGTATAGGTAGAAAATTCCAAAAATGTAAGCTATAGACTATAGCATTAGGTTAGTTAGTTAGTTAGAAATAGGGAATATCTGCAAATTGTAAAAACTGTATCAAAATTATAAATAAAGTGAATAGAGAAAAGAAAATAAAGTTTGTGGAAACTTTGTCCTGGTATAGCCTCCAGATGCCAGGACATAGTAATGCAGATTTTTATTTTTTTATTTTTATTTTTTTTATATATATATATATATATATATATATATATATATAATAAACTTCAATAGATGATCTGTGTAAGGCAAACAAAATGTCGCATGTAAATTAGATATCAGAAATAATCTCGATTCAATTATGAATTGTGAAGTGGTGCGCTCTTGAATTAGTTTGGGGTAGACTTTCCTATTCTTCGAGATTTTTAGCTCCTGATTACTGCTTCATTTCCTTTACAATTGCTTAAATTCATTACGATAACTTAAAAATGGAAGTATGAGTGTTATAAAAGGTATAGGGGGGATAGAGTAGAAGCATTGAAAATTCGTTTGACTTATCCACTGCAAATTCTATCAATTAAACAGTTCGTCTTTTTCACGCCATTGAATTATGAGTATAAACAGTTGAAGAGCGTGAAAGGAAAGTGTAAAAGGCGGCAAAAAGGTAAGAACAATTTTGGCGCCGAACAAAGCAGTTGATTGCGTTTCACTCAGTTCTATCTCGGGAGATAACAAATAAATAGAACGAAATAATATGTTTCATAGCGTGAACAATGAACAGGAGCCAGAGTGTCGACAGTCAATTTAATATTAAGATTTACCGCGATGATCTTGTTTTGTTTACGAATGGCGGGGCAGTGCCCACTAGATTTAATTTTGAGTACTACTTCCTGTACCTAGAGATTGTTCTTCTGATGATAGCGTCAATATATATATGATGTAGCATAACCTAAAACTAAACAGCATCCAAAACTTCAAATACCAAGCAAATATAAGAATTTTCGGCGAAGATCTTGCTTCGTTTAAGAATAGCAAGGCAGCGCCATATAGATTTAATTCTGGGAACTACTCGCTACTCCCTCAGTTTTTCTAATCTGACCACTACTACATCTGCTTCTATACTGCCTAAATTTATCATGATGCTTTTGAGCTGTACTTAAATATGTATTTAAAAAGTCGAATAAGGAAAAAAGAAGACGATAAGTAAGAAGAAGTAAGGTGAAACAATAGCACAAATTTGTTTATTTTGGAACACTGTAAATTCTACGAGGTAAACGCTTCGTCTTATTGGCGCCATTGCATTGCGAGTAGAAACAATTGAATATCGTGAAAGGAACAATTAAACAAATGCAAAGAACTTTGTATCTCTTGTAGCTCGTAGCAAAGGGGATTGATCGCGCTTCAGTTATTTCTATCTTGGGAGATAAGTAAATAAATGATTAACATGGTATATAAATAAGTAAAGTAAAATGATACACAATTTGCATAACATAAGCAACAAACTGCAAACAAAATATCGCATGCAATTTAAAAACAAAAATTTATTGCGATGGTCTTGCTTCGTTTACTAATGATGAAGTAGCACAATCTAGAATTAGTTTTGAGTCATATTGCCAACTTTACACATGGTTTCGTCTGATAACTGCATCATCACTATAAACAAACAACAACAAAATTATGCAGATCTGTCGTTTGAATCGCTAACTAGTTCTAAAGTGGAGTCCTACAGAAAAAACACATTCAAAATTTTCTGAATTTAAACATTGCAGGAATATTTGTGTTATTTTTCTGTTCATAAAATCCTAATTCATCTAGCGCGAAGGTTTAGAAACAAATATCTGTTTCCAAAATACTCTCACTGCCGTTAAGATGAAGGAGGGAAAGAAAGGAAGACACAAATGAAAGTTGAAAGAAGGAAACAAATAAAGTAAGGACGAAATCAAGAATGGAAGCAAGAAAGAAACCAATAAAAGAAATAAGGTCTTAAATAAAGAAGTTTAAAATGTAGCAAGTCACACCCAAACTCTGGATGATAACAAAGTAGCTAAAACATAATCAAGGTCCAATTGACAAAAATAAGACAAGTTCGCGGAAGGAAAGGGTAAACTTGATAAAGTGTTTTGAATCATTGGGAGATTCTAGCCAAGAGGGCGATTGCCTTCCAGCTATATTTATTTATAAGATATCAAATATATAAGTAAATAATAAATAATAGAAAAGAGAAACTAATATGTGAAATGTCAACTAAATATCAAAATATAGCACGAAGACCTTGTTTGCTTTACAAATGATGAATTGGCGCAATGTGAAATTAATTTTCAGTAATATTCCTTACTCTTCCAGTTTTTTTTTCAGATTACTGTTTCTTCATGACCTTAAATAGAAAGGAAATACGCACGCTCAACGTTGGAATCGTGAGATGGGTCTAAAATGATTGTAGGATTTTGTTTTATTTAGATTATCCTATACCCTTCAGTAGACGCGATAAAGATAAATAAAAGCTTATAAATTCCATTGTTTTTTTGTTGGTAATGGATAAAATTACGTATTGAGCTAGCCAGGTTTGATGTTTAATGCCTCAGACCTTAAAGTTTTCATTCGCTAATAAACCTTAACTTACTTCTCAAGCCCCATAAATAACTATTAAATGAATGCTCGAAGAAACTTTGGATGTAGCACAATTATTGCAAATTTCGAATGTCACTTGTTATGTCAAAAAGAGTTAAACGGTTTTAGACTTTACAGATGTCAGAAATATTCACAATGCAGTTGTGTTAAGTGAAAGTTTCAGATTTTCAATGCGAGTCTAAGAACAAACTCGCAACTGAAAGTGAGGCCGGGCTGCAACATTTTCAAGTCATTTAAGTGGTTTGCAAATAACTAGTGAAAAACTTAAGATATTTTTCATGATACTGCATGACTGTGTCCAGATTCACTTTCCTCACGTAGATAGTATGCACAAGTGGTAAGGAATTCTGCACAAAAATTGGATGCCAGATTTCACTAGGATTAAACATTTCAAAGTCCCCCAAATAATTATTAGATCCATGTAGTGGGTTTGTGTGTGTCTTTCACAGCACAGTCTATCAGTAGCTCTCAAAAAGGAAAAAGTCTGTTTCGGCGCTTATGTTCAACGTGCTTCCCAAAATGTGGCTGACAACAATTCAAAAAATTCCCTTGTCGCAAATTGTTGCGTGCATGAAAAAGTTTTCAAAGAATGTTGACCTTTCAAGAGAATATTAAAATACTTAGTTTTTAAGATATGTTCATAAATAATGAAACGTTTTGTATTTCATATTTTCTACAAATAGCATCTGAAGTACTATCCTAGTGGAATAATGGTTACATAACCGTAAATCATAAAAGATACACACAATCTTAATACGTAAAACATACAGCTCCAAATAAACTACAAAATGTATGCCAATTTTATGTAATTATCCATTTCCCAGATGTTCCTAGTTACGTGTATGAGTTTTCCATTACTTACACATTACTCAAGTGGGAAGTACGTATTCGCATTTTATGTTTTGAACATACAAAGGGAATGTAATAAGGAGGCCAATACTATCGGAAAACCATCATCTCTTTACATATACACCAAATAAAAGGCAATTTTTATAGTTTACTAGAAAGCTTTAAATTGATTAACTTAATTGTAGCTGTGTAATACATAACATTCATCCCCAGTTGCAGAATAACTAAAATCCGAATTTGAACCATTTTGGCATCACACAGAGAGGTTTGATTGCGTTTAACTTAGTTCTATCTCGGGAGATAACAAATAAATAGAATGAAATAAGATGCTGCATGGCATGAACAATGAACAGCAAGAAAATTTCCCAATGTGAGTTAAATATCAAGATTTACCGCGATGATCTTGTTTTGTTTGCGAATGGCGAAGTAGCGCCCACTAGATTTAATTTTGCGTACTACTCCCTGTACTTCCAGATTGTTTCTTCTCATGATAGCGTCATGATCATAAACAAGAAACCACAGACAAATAACATATAAATATATGATATAGCATAACCTAAAAATAAACTGCAATAAAAATGTCAAATATGAAGTAAATATAACAATTTACGGCGAAGATTTTGTTTCGTTTAAGAATAGCGAAGTAGCGCCATCTAGAGTTAATTCTGATAAATATTCCCCATTCACTCAGAATTTCTCTTCTGACCACTACTACATCTACTTTTATAATGCATAAATTTATCATGATACTTTTAAGTTGTACTTATTTATGTATGTTAAAAAGTGGAAAAAGGAGGGAAAAAAGACGAGGAATAAGAAGAAGTAAAGTCGAAAAAGGCGGAAAATTGTTTAGGTTGGAATAGTGTAAACTGTACGGGGTAAACGCTTCGTCTTATTGGTGCCATTGCATTGCGAGTGCAGACATTGGTATGTCGCAAAGAAAAGATTAAGTAATGCAAAGAACTTTGTATCATTTGGAGCTCATAGCAAAGAGGATTGATTGCATTTCAGTTATTTCTATCAAGGGAGATAACAAGTAAAGAGGTGATTTAGGGGGCAAATAAATAAAGTAAAAATATACATAATTTGCATAACGTAAACAACAAACTACAAACAAAATGTGGGATGTAATTTAAAAACTAAAATTTATTGCGATGATCTTGTTCCGTTTACTAATGGTGAAGTTCACAATCTAGAATAAGTTTTCAGTAATATTTTCTATTATTCCAGATATTTCTCTTCTAATAACTGCACCATCACTATAAACAAGGAACAACAAAGTAATGCAGATCTGTCGTTTGAATCGCTAACTGGGTCTAAAGTGAATTCCTACAGAAAAACACATTAAAATTTTTCCGAACACAAATTTCCGGCACATTTTTGTTCTTTTTCCTTTCGTCAAATCCTAATTCTTCTAGCTCGAAGGTTTAAAAACAAATATATATTTTCAAAATAATCTCACTGCTGTTAAGATGAAGAAGGGCAACATAGGAAGACAAATGAAAGTTGAAAGAAGGAAAGAAATAAAGTAAGGAAGAAATCAAGAAGGAAAGGAAGAAAGAACAGAATAAAAGAAAGAAAGCCTGAAGTGAAGAAGTTTTAAAAATGTCGCACATCACACACAAATTCTGGATGATGACAAAGTAGCTAACACATAATCTAAATCCAATTGACAAAAATAATACAAGTTCGCGGAGGTAAAGATATAACTTGATAAAGTGATTAGAATCGAGCCGGCCCTCGTAGCCATGGCCGCTAAAGCGTATGTCTCTGGTGTTCCACCGCGTAAAGAGTCGCGGGTTCGAGTTCCGCCTTGGGCATGTGTGTTTATGTGTATAGTGAATATTTGTGAAACTAGGAAAACAGATAAGGAAAACAAACGGAAATACTGAAAAATCGGTTAAATAAGGAAAAAAGTCAATGGCAGATCCTAGACAAGAGGGTGATTACCTTTCAGCTATATTGAAAAGTTAACAAACAAATAAATAAATAATAAATACATAATGTTAAAAAGAGCAAATTGTATTTGAAATGTCAACTGCATATCAAAATATAGCACGAAGATCTTGTTTGCTTTACAAATGAAGAACAAGCGCGCTTTCAAATTAATTTTCAGGAATAGTCCTTACTGTTTCAGTTTTTTCTGCCGATTACTGAGAAAATGTTAGGCACGTGCAACGTTGGAATCGTCAATTGGGTCTAAAGTGTTTGTAGGATTTTCTTTTATTTTCATTATTCTCTACCCTTCAGAAGCCCCGACAAATATAAAGAAAAGCTTATACATTCAAGTGGATTTTTTGTTGGTAATGGATAAAATTACGTATTGGGTTAGCCAGGTTTGATGTTTAATGCTTCGGACGTTAAAGTTTTCACTCGCTAATGAACTCAAATTACCTATCAAGGCCCATAAATACCTATTATGTGAACGCTGGAAGAAACGTTGGATGCAGCATACTTATTCCAACTTTCCGATGTCATTCGTTGTGTCAAAGAGAGAGAAACAGTTTTAGATTTTACAGATGTCAGAAATAATCACAATGCAGTTGTGTTAAGTGAACGTTTCAGATTTTCAGTGTAAGTCTAAGAACAAGCTCGCAACTGAAGGTAATGCCGCGCTGCAACATTTTCAGGTCATTTAAGTGGTTTGCAGGTAAGTAGTGAAGAAATTAATATTTTGTTCATGACACTGCAGGGCAATTTTGAGTTTTACTTTCTTTATCACGTAGATAGTTGGCACAAGTGCATTTGTATTCTACACAAACATTTTATCACAGATTTCATTAGGAATACAGATTTCAAAGTCTCCTAAATATTTATTAGATTTGTGTAATGGGTTTGTGTGTCTTATAAGTTGTTCGTGATTACGATTTCATGTAAACGTTTACTCATCCTACACCGGAAACAAAGCTGTTGTCATCATAACGAACGCTAGATGTTCATATGTTGCTGTGATAGGAACAATTTATAAGAAAAAAGTACTTTTATTGCCAAAATTAACTGTGATATAGTTTTGTGTAACATTCTTTATTCTTCGAAATCTTTTCCTCGGATTATTGCTTCACCACCAAAAACAAAAACAACAAAAGATATTACGCACACTCGTCGTTTGAATCGGGAGTTAGGTCTAAAGTGTATATGAAAAATCCAGAAATTTACAGAATTTACAGAATCTAAGCGTTTGCGGGAAACGTTTACAACATTTACTTCCATAAGAACTAATTCGTTTGTTACAAACAATCCAAAACAGAGTAATCATTTTTAAGTTTGATTTATGAGTCACTATGTTTACACTCAAACTTCACTTACTTGTTGATGTATAATTGAAACGTTTTCAAGATCATTCGATCTCATCCTCAGCTGTTTGGTGACTAAATGGTGACTTGCTCTTCTTCCACTACTACGGAACTCCGATCACTCTGCAATCTGGTGTTAGGGGCACTAAGTTTTAATACTTCATTTAATGCCGGGATTTCAAAATTTATAATTTTATCACGGTTTTTTTGTTGATGAATATTGTTTTCCCAAATATCCAATTCTATGGGTGTACTTAAAGATTTAGCAGCTTAATGTTGTGGCCAATGTTGTGGTTTTCTGGACAAAAATAGTGTGAAACTGCAGACTTTTCTGTTTGTTTCAACTTAATGTTCCTCTGGTGTTCTTTTTGCCTGAATAACAAGTTTCTCTTAGTTTTTCCTATGTAGCACTTTCAACAGATTTCACAAATAATCTGATAAATTCCTGATTTCAAATTATTGGGGATTGTATTTTTCAGTAGTTTATTTAGCAGGTTCCTCAGACTGAATTTGTTTTGGGGTGCTTGTTTTAAGTTTAGTCTTTTGAAGATTCGTTCAAATTTTCTAAAAGCCCATGGATGGTATGTGAATTTTCTATATTGCCAATTTGTGCTTCTAAGTGGTGTGAGAGTGGTATTTTTTATATTATCTTCAGTTTTTCTTTTCTCTTAATCATGTTCCTTATGATGGCTGGTTTGATCTCATTTAAAACCGCTATATCTTTTATGAGTTGTTCTTTCAAAAATTCATCCTTACTCAATGGGATGTTGTATAGCCGGTGAATTAGACTTCTAAAGCAGCTAGTTTATGTGAAACTGGGTTGTATTCATTTTTCTTTATGTAATTATCTATGTGTGTGGGCTTCCTGTATATTCCAAAATCTACACCATGACGATTTCTAGTTATCTTGAGGTCCAAAAAGGGTAGGGTGTTGTCTCTTTCTACTTCCATAGTAAATTGGATGTGATTATCTTGCAAGTTTAGTAATTTTAGAGAATCTTCTCTATGCTTTTCCGGAATGATAGCAAAAACATCATCAACATATCTCTGCCAAAATTTATAAATCTGTGGGAAGGCCTTTACTATGTGTGTTTCAAAATAGCTCATGTATAGGTCTGCTAAAATAGGCGAAAGTGGGCTCCCCATAGCTAATCCTTTTGATTGTCTGTAGAATTTATGGTTAAACATCAAGTAATTATTCCTTATGCATAAATCTGTAAGATTGATAGTGTCATCTATTACTCTGGGATCCGTTGTAGTCTAGGTTAGCCCTTTTTTGAGGAATGTAGGTGTTTCTTCTACTGGAATGTTTGTAAAAAGTGCCTTAACGTCAAAAGAAACTAGTATATGATTTTCCGGGATGTTGTACTTCTGTAGATGATTTATCAATTCTAAGGAGTTTTTTATTCACAAAATTTGAAATTTGTCATATGATTTTAATTTTCTTACTAACCACTTTGCAATGTGGTATGTAGGTGAATTGATGCCATTGATGATGGGTCTCATGCTGTTTTCTGGTTTGTGGATTTTTGGCAGACAGTACAACCTTGGAAGTGTGGGGTTAGAAGGCTTTAAGTTGTTTTTGTCAGATGAACTAAATGTTTTTGTACTTGACAAAGCTTTATTAACAGAAGTGATATTTTGGGATAGTGGATCTTTTGGAATTATTTTATATTCTGGACTGTCTAATAAAAGGTTTACACTCTGAATATAGTCTTCTGTCTCCATAATTACTAGAGTAACTAAAATGCGGTAGTAAATGGATTCAACCCAGCCATCATAAGGAATATGATGAAGAGAAAAGAACAACTGAAGATAATATCAAAAAATACCACTCTCACACCACTTAAAAACACAAATTGGCAATATAGAAAATTCTCCTACAATCTATGGGCTTTTAGAAAATTTGAACGAATCTTCAAAACACTAAACTTAAAACTAGCACCCCAAAACAAATTCAGTCTGAGAAACCTGCTAAATAAACCACTGAAAATACAATCCCCAACAATTTGAAATCAGGAATTTATCAGGTTAATTGTGAAACCTGTGAAAAAACTACATAGGAGAAACTAAGAGAAACTTGTTAACCAGGCAAAATGAACACCAGAGGGACATTTGGTTCAAACAAGCAGAAAAATCTGCATTTTCACACCATTTTTGGACAGAAATCCACTACATTGGCCACAACATTAAACTGTTAAAATCTTTAAGTACACCCATAGAACTGGATAATTGGGAAGAAAATATTTATAAACAAAAACCGTGATAAAGTTATAAATTTTG
>JAUKNK010000227.1:1415000-1552500 GCA_030765055.1 Mantis religiosa | reverse complement strand
ATGGTTCATTTAGATTTACATAGTGTAATGCATTTGGCGTCTAATAATGCATTTCAAGCTGCTATTTAGAACATCAGGGTTCATCCTAAGTTACCTTTCCAGTTCATCAGTTTCACGTGCCGGAGGATTTTTCTTCCTTTTTCTATACGCTTGTGAAACATCACCCACTGAAACTTCTATTATTTAGCGCATCAAAATAAGCCACAGATTTCTGAAGGCAACAATAGAAGGTAAGGTTTTTGAAGCTCACAACACACTGACGGACACCTTCGCAACTAATAGCATTGTTGACACAAGCATATAGGTACAATTAACTAAATTGGACATGTCAGGTTTTGAAGGAATTGCCACGGAAATATGTTTAGCGTACAGAACAATATGTCAGATTTTGAATAAAACTAGCAAGTTAACTTGGTTTAAAAGCATTATTGAACATTATAGAATTTGAATGAAAAGCACTACCTTTACACGTCGTTTTTCAGGGACTTGATCGGTTTCTAGTGAATTTAGACATGGGAACATTTGAAACCAATGCAAAACAAGGCGATTTCATATATAACTAATTTTTCGTTTGTGGTGGGCTTCAACTGACAAAAGGTTTGAAGAACGCGGAAGTTTTGAGTAAAAACGGGCAAAGCTGTGTGAAATTATTTAGGGGTCGTATAAAAGAAAATTGATTGCGCTTCATTTCTTTCTATCTACGTAGAGTAATTTATGAATAAATAAATTAATGTAGTTAATAAACATAAACAAATAAGTTAACGAATAAATAAATAAATTTTAATAAATAAACAATCTACGGCAACCAAAACGTCAAATGTGAATTAAATATCAGAATTTACTGTTATCGTCTCGATTCAATAGCGAATTGTGAAGTGGCGGCCTCTAGAATTAGTTTGGAGCATAATTTCCTATTCGTCAAGAACTTTTCCACCTGATTACTCCCTCAATTCCTTTGCAACAGCTTAATGTCATGACGATGATTTAAAAAAGTAAGTAAATATGAATTTTATAAAAGATATAGGGAGGATAGAGTAGAAGCATTGAAAATTCGTTTGGCTTATAGCATTGCAAATTCTACCAGTTAAACAGTTCGTCAATTTTGCGCCATTGCATTATGAGTATAAACAGTTGATGAACGTGAAAGGAAATAGTAAAAGGCGGCAAAGAGGTTTGAACCAATTTGCGCCGATCAAAGATGTTTGATTGCATTTCACTCAGTTCTATCTCGGGATATAACAAATAAATGGAGCGAAATAAAATGTTGCATTGCGTGAACAATGAACTACAGCCAGAGTGTCGACTGTCGATTTAATATTAAGATTTACGCGATGATCTTCTTTTGTTTACGATTGCCGGGGTAGCGCCCACTAGATTTAATTTGAGTACTACTTCCTCTACCTTCACACTGCTTCTTCTCATGAGAGCGTCATGATCATAAACAAGAAACAATAGACAAATGATATATAAATATATGATGTAGCAAATATAAAAATAAACCGCAAACGAAATGTCAAATATCAAGTAAATATAAACATTTATTGCGAAGATTTTTTTCCGTTAAAGAATAGCGAGGTAGCGCCATCTGGAGTTACTTCTGAGAACTATTTACTATTCTCTCAGATTTTCTCATCTGACCACTGCTACATATGCTTCTATCCTGCCTAAAATTATCATCATACTCTTGTATTGTACTTAAATATGTATGTCAAAAAGTCGAATAAGGAGAAAAAGAAGACGAGAAATAAGAAGAAGAAATGTGAAACAAAAGCAGAAATTTGTTTATTTTGGAAAACTGTCAATTCTACGAGCTAAACGATTCGTCTTACTGGGGACATTGCATTGCGAGTAGAAACAATTAAATATTGTGAAAGAAACAATTGAAAAAATGCAAAGAACTTTAAGTCACTTCGAGTTCGTAGCAAAGAGGATTGATCGCGCTTCAGTTATTTCTATATCGGGAGATAAGTAAATAAATAATTAAGGTAGTAAATAAATAAGGTAAAAATATACATAATTTCCATAACATATACAACAAACTGCAAAAAATATCGGATGTAATATAAAAGCCAATATTTACTACCATATACTTGCTGCGTTTACCAATGTTGAAGTAGCATAATCTAGAATCAGTTTTGAGTAAAATTACGTACTTTTCCAGATTGTTTCTAGCGAATAATGTGTCATCACTATAAACAAAAAGAAATATTCATAATTGTGGTTTGAATCGTTATTTAGGTTAAAGGTGGAGTTCTACAGAAAAAAGAAGATTACATTCAAGATTTTCCGAACTTACACATTTCCAGAACACTTTTGCCATCTTTTCTCTGATAAAAACTCTAATTTGTCTAGGAAAAAGATATAAAGCAAATATCTGTATCTAAAATAATCTCACTGTCCTTAAGATGAAGGATGGAAGGAAAGGAAGGCAGAAAGAAAAGTTGAAAGAAGGAAAGATAGAAATAAAGGAAGAAATAAAGAAGGAAAGCAAGACAAAAGGAATACAAGAAATAAAACCTGAAATAAACATGTTTAAAGAAGAACCAAATCACACACAAACTCTGAATGACAACAAAATAGCTAAAACATAATAAAATTCAATTGACAAAAATAATAAAAGTTTGCGGAAGGAAAGAGTAAACATGATAAAGAGATTTTAATCATTGGGAACATTAGCAAAGAGGTTGTTTGTCTTTCAGCTATATTTATTTAGAAGATAAAATAACAATAAGTGAAAATAAATACATAATGTTAGAAAAGGGCAAACAAAAAGATGTCAAATGTCTACTAAATATCAAAGTATAGTGCGATGATCTTGTTTGTGTTACAAATAATGAATTAGCGCACTTTCAAATTAGTTTAATTAATTCCAGAACTATCGCAGGATTAAACTAATAAATAGAATTAAATAAAATGTTGCATACCGTGAACAATGAGCAGCAGTCAAAACTTGGAATGTCAATTGAATATCAGGATTTACCGCGACGATCTTGTTTTGTTTAGGAATGGCGAGGTAGCGCTAACGTGATTGAACTTTGAGTACTACTCCCTGTTCCTCTAGATTGTTGCTTCTTATGATAGCGTCATGAACATAAACAAGAAATAATAAACTGTGACCTTGTAGGTTCGTGAATTTAAAAGTCCAATTGCACAAACTCAAAATGTTCTTTGTTTCCACCAAGTTACATTTGGAACACTTGCCGATTACACAGAATTACGTAGCGCACACAATTACAATTCGGCAGTTCGTCTGTCACAAGTCCACTCTACACTCACAATTACGTACAACTCCTCTGATACACGTACACAGTATTCCAGTCCGTTCACTAGCCCAGCGCTCCACGTGGCTGTTTGCCAAGAACTGCACTGACTCGTCCACTGCTGCCTTATAAAGTAAGATCGCTGTTTCTGGAAGCTTCGCGGTTCGGAAAATCATAGCAGATGTTCCAGACGTCGGGGAAGGGGAAAGAGACGGTACAGGGCTCGTGCCGCTCTCCTAATCATCCTCTCAATTAGTGACACGAGATAAATGTGTAGCCGTGGCCTGGATTCACCTGTATGGCCCTACCTGCCAGCTGGTTCTATCGCGAATTCCGATGTTCGGGTGGCAATACTAATAATATATAAATGTACGATATTGCATAGAATAAAAATAAACCGGTAACAAAATGACAAGGGACCAAAGACTAGAAGCATTGAAAATTCGTTTGTTTTGTAGCACTGCTAATTCTACGATCTAAACATTTCGTCTTATTGGCGCCATTGCATTATGAGTATAAACAGTTTGCCCTATAAACAGTTGAAGAACATGAAAGGAAAGTAAAAGGTGGCAAAGGTATTTGAACCACTTCGGCGCCAAACAAAGCGGCCTTTCACCTAGTTCTATATTCGGAGACAACAAATAAGTAGAACGAAATAAAATGTGGCATACCGTGAACAATGAACAGCAGCCAGAGTGTCGACTGTCAATTTAATATTAAAATTTACCGCGATGATCTTGTTTTGTTTACGAATGGCGAGGTAGCGCCCACTAGATTTAATTTTGAGCACTACTCCCTGTACCCCCAGATGGTTTCTTCTTATGACAGCATCGTGACCATAAACAAGAAACAACAAACAAATCATATATAAATATATGATGAAGCATTACCTAAAAATAAACAGCAAACAAAACGTCAAATATCAAGTAAATATAAAATTTTACCGCGAAGATCTTGTTACGTTTAAGAATAGCGAGGCAGCGCTATCTAGAGTTAATTCTGAGAACTATTCCCTATTCTCTCAGATTTTCTCTTACGACCACTACTACATCTGCTTCTATACTGCCTGACTTTATCATGATACTTTTGAGTTGTAACTAAATATATATTTATAAAAGTCGAAAAAGGCGAAAAGGAAAACGAGAAGTAATAAAAGGTAAGGTGAAACATATGCAGAAATATGTTTATTTTTGAGCACTGTAAATTCTACGAAGTGACCGCTTCGCCTTATTGGCCCCATTGCATTTCGAGTAGAAACAATTGAATATCGTGAAAGAAAAATGAGGAACTTGTATTTGAGAATACAAGATGAGGAATATTAAAGATAACAGCAGCGAGGTATTGTCTAAAATGTGAATTTTGATATTATCATATAATTAAAGTTTGTAAAATAACGAACATTTATTTCGGGTAAGTTTTTTTTCTCTATTTCTAGTGATGTCTCTCTAACGTGAGGGGCTGTTTCAATTAAACGCACTTCAATATCATCGATATGTATATTAGAATCTCTGAAGCTGCATTTGAACATCACTGTACCCTTTTCACCATTTTAAAATATATTAATTTCTCTCTCTACTTGATGTTAATCCAGTTATGCAGAAATAATCGTTCATTTTGTCCCATATGAGATCGTAAGGTTCAGTCAATGAAATGGATAAAATAATATTGAAATAACACCAAATAAATACATATTAATAAATAAATAGATAAATAAATAAGTAAATAAATGCACAAATAAATAAGAATACTGAATTGCATAAACAAAGAAAAGCAACCAAAAATGGAATGTAAATTAAATATCAGATCTTACTGTTATGATATGGATTCATTTAGGAATGGCAAATTGGCGCCCTCTAGAAATAGTTTGCAGTATTATTCCTTATTCTCTCAGATTTTCTCTTCTGATTACTGTTTCATCTCCTTCACTACTGTTTACAATTATCACGGTAGTTTTAAAATGTGTACAAATATAAATGTGAAATACGTATAGGTAGGAAAGTGAAGAAGAAAAATCAGAATAGCACCTAAAGTGCATTTGGTTTGTAGCACTGCGAGTTATAAGAGAAAAACAATTTGTCTTATTAGCGGCATTGCATTATGAGTAAATTTATTGAAAATCACGATAGGAAATATTTTAAAGAAGCACAAAGAGATTTGAAGCATTTTGGAGTCGTATAAAGAGGTTAGAATTGCGTTTCACTTACTTCTATCTCGGGAGATTACAAATAAATAGAATGAAATAAAATATTGTATAGCGTGAACAAAGAACAGCAAGCAGATTTTCGATTGTCAGTTAAACATCAAGATTTCCCGCGTTGATCTTGTATTGTTTAGGATGGCGAAGTAGCGCCCTTTAGTGTTAGTTTTGAGTAATACTCCCTGTTCCTGCAGAATGTTTCTTCTGATGACAGCATCACGACCATAAATAAAATACAACAAATGAACAATAAATAAAGGTAAGGTGATGCATTTGCTAAAAATAAACAGCAAGCTACATGTAAAATTTCACGTAAATATAGAAGTTCGCACCGATGTTTTTTTTTTATTTTTTTTTGTAGTTTTACGTCCTCCACCGTTATGTCATATCAGACGATGAATGGGTGAAATGATGTCCAAATGAGCCCAGGGCCCCAAAGAGATTTGAATTACCCGACATTCGCCTTTCAGGATAAGGGAAATCCCCGGAAAAGCCTTATCCAGGTAACTCACCCTGACCGAGATTCGAACTCAGGACCTCTTGCACCGATGACCTTGTTTGGCTTAACGATTGCGTAGTAGGGCTTCTAGAAGGTCTTGAGTATTATTCCATATTTCTTTAGATTGCCTCTGCTGACTACGGCTTAATTACTGCCTAAACTGTATGATGATAGTTTTAAGTTGTACTTAAATGTGTATGTTAAAGTTCGAATAAGGGGGGGGGGGAGGATGAGGAGGAGGAGAAGGAGAAGAAGAATAAGATGAAGTAACGTGAAAACAAGTCCAGAAAATTGTTCAGTTTGTAGCAGTGCATATTCTCCGAGCTAAATGGTTCGTCTAATTGGCGCCAATCTGTTGCCGCCAGAAACATTTAAATATTGCGAAAGTATATTCTAAAAAAGGGGAAAGAGCTTTTTATCATTTAGGGCTCGTAGCAAAGATTGTATTGGATCGGATTAGTGGGTTTTAGGGCCCGTCGACAACGAGGTCATTTGGGCCCGTCATAGCAAAGAGCTTTGTTTGTGTTTCACTTATACCAGTCTCAGGAGATAATGGAATAAACAAGAGAACAAATAAATAAGAAGAAACTTAAAATTGAACAACATAAAAATTAACAGCTTACAAAATATCGCTTAGCGTTTAATACCACATTTACTTCGATGATTTTTCGTTACTAATGTTGAAGAGGAACACTCCTGAATTAGCTTTCTGTAATATTCTTTATTCTTCCAGATCTTCTCCTCTGATTCCAACTTCACCACCAAACCCAATTAACAAAAGTAATTACGCACAGTTATCGTTTGAATCGTGAGTTAGGTCTAAAGTTTATATAAAAATCCTACAGCTAAAAGACGTTCAGAATTTACAGAATCTAAGCGTTTGTGGAAAACTTTCACAATATTTTTTTCCATAAGAACTAATTCGGTTATCACAAACACTCCAAAACAGAATAATCTTTACCGAATAGGTATAACTATTAAGTGGAAAGTAAGAAAGGAAGATGAAAAATGAGGAAAGTACGAAGTCGAGAAAAACGGTTAACAGAAATGCAAATCAGACGAAAACTCTGAATGATAATCAACTAGCCTAAAACACAGCTAAAGTTCAACTGAAAAAGATTTGAAGATCAGGGAGGTTTTGAGTAAAAAGGGGCAAAGAGATGTGAAATCATTTGGGGGTCGTAGAAAATATGGCTGATTCCGCTTCAGTTGTTTGTATCTACGTAGCCCAACAAATAAATGAATAAATAAAGTAATATAGTTTATAAACATAAATTAGAAATCAACGATTCAATGAATAATAAATAAATTTCAATAGATAAACTATGCAACGCAACCAAAATATCGAATGCCAATTAAATATCAGAATTTACTGTTTTGATCTCGAATCAATTACGAATTATGGAGTGGCACACTCTGGAATTAGTTTGGAGTATAATTTCCTATTGTTCCAGATCTTTTTCACCTGATTAATGTTGCATTTACGTCACTATTGCTTAATATTATCACGATATTTTGAAAATGTAAGTAAATATGACTGTTATAAAAGATATCGGGAGAAAAGAGTAGAAGCATTGCAAATTCCTTTGGCTTATAGCACTGCAAATTCTACCAATTAAGCAGTTCGTCTTTTTCGTGCTATTGCATTATGAGTATAAACTATTGAAGAACGTGAAAGGGAAGAGTAAAACTCGGCAAAAGATTTGAACCGTTTTGGCGCCGAACAAAGAGGTTTGATTGCGTTTCACTTAGTTCTATCTCGGGATATAACAAATAAATGGAACGAAATAAAATGTTGCATAGCGTGAACAATGAACCGCAGCCAGAGTGTCGACTGTGACTTTAATATTAAGATTTACCGCGATGATCTTGTTTTGTTTACGAATGTCGAGGTAGCGCCAACTAGATTTAATTTTGAGTACTAGTTCCTGTACCGCCAGATTGTTTCTTCTGATGATAACATTTTGATCATGAAGATAAAGCAATAAGTACACAACAAATAAAGGTGTGATGAAGCATAGCCTAAAAGTAAACCACAAACAAGATGTCAATTTTAAGATGATAATTTTAAGATTTACTTAAATGTGTATGTTAAAGACAAATAAGGGGAGGGAAAGGGATGAGGAAAGGGAGGTGGAGGAGGAGAGCAATAAGAAGGAGTAAGGTGAAAGGAAGTCGAAAAATTAGTTCAGTTTGTAGCACTATATATATTCTCCAAGCTAAATGGTTAGTTTTATTGGCTCTATTCTGTTGCCGCTAGAAATATTTGAAGATCGCGAAAGTAAATTCTAAAGAAAGGGAAAGAGGTTTGTATCATTTGGGGATCGTAACAAAGAGGTTTATTTGTTTTTCACTTTTACCAGTCTCGGAAGATGGCAAATAATTTAATGAATACATAAGAGGATAAATAAGAAGAAGCTTAAAATTGCATAATATAAACAATAAACAAGAAAGAAAATATCGGATAACGAATATTTCACCGCTCATTTCCTCACCGTATGTCACGTGCATTTCAGTAACATGCGATAGTTGATTTCTGCCATGAACTATGTTTAAGCGAGATGTAGCTTACAAAGAATTTGGATTTCAAGTGACACGACCGGAGAAATGTGGGGGAAGCTCTGTCGTAATTGAAGCTCAGTGCATTACCGACGCAATCGCTAATTCCAACAGGTTGCACCCGAAACTTTAGGAAAGGCGACGCATATACAGATATATATTTTTATCTTGAAAAGTGCAGAGCGATGCACTGTGATATCTGGACGAGTCTACCTCAGAACGGGTGCAACTGGAGGGGAGGGCAGGTCAGTTGCGTACCAGTTGCGAGCAACTAAACACGTGCAGAGCTACTCGGTAACACTACTGCTTGTTTCAAAATGTGCTTGTCTCCTGGTTCCAAGAGGGCATTTGTAAATGACACCTCATAGCAGCACATTACGAAATAAAGTGCTACATTTAAAAACACGAGAAGTAATAACCAATGTCCATAGATTTATAAAAAAGGAACAATGACCTGGGTCAGCTATAAAAATCTGGGGAAAGGTATCTGAGGCAACAATTGTGTCTGAAGGCAGTTTAGGAGAGTTATTAAAGAATGAAAAGCCATTGGCGCTAGTGCAACAACGTCCTTCTCTATGCCCAGTGAACAAAGATTAAAACCATGCACAAAATCTAATTTGGATGTTTTAATTCAGAAGTAGTTAGGCGAACTATGATTAACTTTTAAAGCACAGAAGAACAAAGACCAACTTTGAAGAAAGTGCTTATGAAACTAAAAATTCTACTGACCTCCAAGGCAGTGTCTGAACATTAAGAAGAGTTCCTTTGAAGCTAGGATAATTTGAAAAAAGGAAAAAAAGAACACTAAGCAAGACAGACAAATTTTTATCGTAAATTGCACCATACGTGCAAAAAGGCTTAATTATTTATGAAATATTCGGAGATATCGAAGTGAAGTTTATATAGTTTATATGGATGAAACTTATATAAATACAGCGCATACTGGACCATATGCCTGGAGTGAAATACATTACAGGGACTCTGCAGCGATATTGAAAGTCCGACAGTTGTTTATCATGCCTGCTGGAAGAGAACAGGGGTTTGTTCCAAATGTCTATGTACTATTTTAGATCCAACAAATGCGTGGAGATTACTAAAATAGAAGAATTACAACTTAGTTTATAAGAGCTGCAAAACTGGCTTCCAGAATGAAATTTGTTTTTAGACTCCTTATAAACCACCTTCCCCTCTCCTAATCATACGCGTATGACGCATTGTGGCGATAGGTGCACTATCACCACCACAGTTGCTACTCATCCCTACCGCGCAGGATTCCTGTCAAGATAAAATAATACAGCTGTAGCTTCAATCCTCAGCACAGAGTTGACCATCAGGTATTAATCTGTGTCTTAGGTTTATTTCATGTAAAAAATACCACTATATATGATGCCAAAAGTTAATAATTACGTGAGAGCTCTGTGAGTGTAAACTGCAGTTTTGAAGTTGTTTTATAAAATCTCATATAATCATCTTCTATCATCTACAGCAATACTATTAGGACATATTTCCGGGTATATTCTGTAATGTATGGCTGAGGTTGAACCGCTATTTGTTATTCTGTTAAATCGTAACCATAAGATCATGTTGAGAGGAAGAAGGTTACTGTTAAGGATAACAAGAGATGAGACCGTGTTGTTAGCGCCACCAATACCACTTTTTCCTGGCTGAAATTTGATTTAGAAGTAAGGAATGAAGAACACCGGAGGAGATAGATAACCTTACGTTATTTGTACATCCTAAGCTGAAACCATAAATTATTGTGTGTGAAAGTAATGTAAAGTGTATGCTTACACGAAAATTACGTAAATAGTTTCCTAACATAACTTTTGATCTGTAGTCATTTATGCGGGGATAAAGAACATATCGAAGAAATTTTTGTTCTGAGAATCATTTCTCCGTCAGAATTATCTTGTAATCAAGCATTTACATTTAATTTTCTGCCGTGTATACTTTGTAATGCTGGTTTATGTCAGAAAGTCCTACAAACTATAGCTTCCACATTCCTTTATCAGCTGATACAAAGCTAATAAATATCCAAAATGAAAGCGGTTTCTTTGAAATTGAATGCTAGAAGATAGAACATGTATATTACCAAATCACGAGAACTCGTATTTCATATCAGATTATTATAAGAATTTTTACTTTCCTGTAAAATACGAGGGCTGTTCAATAAAGAATGATCATAATTTTTACGGTCACAATTTTTCGCACTAAAATTCAATCTTAATCTATTCTGTTAGCTTAATGTGAAACAAACACGACGTAGTAGTTTCATTGTTGGTACTTCTGGTTCCCGCCTGTGAGAACCAAGAAATTTGAGACATGTTCAGCATCGCCTACCGCTGCAATTATTACGCTTTATATAATGGTCTCTGTAATGGCTGCAGGTTGAATAAACTAATTATGTTAATAGTAACAAGAAATAGCTCTACATCATGAAAGTACATTGCTCATTCTCCAGTTCTGAATCTTGCAATGAATTCTCTCCATGGAATATATTCATTATTTTATAATTTAATGAATCATCTCAAAGATTTTGTATGAATTTTCAAGGAATTAAGGGGACCCTCTGATACAAAAATGGCCAAAAAATGCAATTTTTCCATTAAACATAGTTTGCAGAAATGTTGTCTCCAATGGGTCTAGAATATGACCATTAAATATTGTGTGTCAAATCCACCTGGAGTTTGGTATGTTTCACATTTATTTAGACCCTTGACAAACATTGACACCTCCAATAATAGTGAGAGTTTTAAACACAAATACATTATCATGCTTATTTTTGTGTACCTGGAGTAAGTAGCGAAGATAACAAACCAACGCTCTTTCTTCTAAAAACAACTTCCAAAGAGAGACTACGAAACATCAAACTGAAAAACTGAATCGAAATTTGAATCAGCTTATCGCCTTTCGTGATCAAGTATGGCAGCGCTCCAGGTGGTTTCGTGGTACGCTAAACCTCACGTTTTCATTTCTTGTATCCCAGCTCCATTCCCGAGGTAGGAACTGTTTTCCTTCATAAATCCACATGAAGAACACAATACAGAAAACAGAAACTCAGCTATTAGGGTTTTGAAATTTAACTTAACGAAAATGCACATGGTAGGTAAAAAATATATGTGCTTAAGACCACATGACAGAAGTGAAAACTAAAAAACTTGGCATCACAAATTATTTTTAAAAATTATTCGCAAAAATTTAATGTTGACACATTCTTGCCAGTTGGAGCTAAACATTTCATGCCTTACGCTAAGTGTACTCACAAATGGAAATACTCTGAAACAACTGAATGACCACGGACTTGCGACCGTGCGAAGAGGGTTATACATAAAGGATGTATAAAGGAAGTAAAATCATATCACATAATATACTGTTTTACATGTATTTTATTTTTATATTACAATACATGCTATTTCACAATCATATTACATATTTTGTTTCTTGCGGATACACATATTTCGTTGCATTTTTATTTATAACATCGATGCTTTTGTCCGGTGTTTTGCCTTTAAATTTTTATTTTACGAACTAATTAATATATATTTAAATATTTTTGTATAAAAAATCAAACTGATAGATCATATCTTTTTGTCCCTCTTTTGGTCTTTCAGTTTGTGGAAAAACATAAACTATAAGTTGTAAATGAAGGTAAACGTGGTAATTTTATTAATTAAGTGCTATTACATCTAATTTATTGATGTTTTATGACTTACTACTCACAATAAAGAGAAATTGTCAATAAAAATAACAAGTTCTGAAATGAAATATCTCTTTCACGAAACCCTAACACTTTTATTTCCAATTATCACACTATTATTATTGTTTAAAGTGGAATTTGACATGTTGTCGAATTGTTAAATGACAAAAGGTTATCTCACAGGATCGGTTACTGGCCCTTGGCAGATGTTTGTAAGAACGGCCCTAAGACAATTATTTTTTTAACGAAACTTCTGTAGGGCTTCTGAATTTTTCATATTATTTGAGATATGTTAAAACATACCTGAATGCGTGTTGTTGATACGCTGTTGAGTGATACAGAAACTCTACGGTGTATAGCGGTATGGACAACGTAAGACTGAAATAACGAATGATTTTGGGGGTTAGTTCGGATTGAGCCGACTCGAGCCGACTTCACCCGAATTAGCGTCATATATTCCAGCATGACGGCTCAGTTTAATTCACTACCCAGAAAAAGTGCTAAACGCGCCTAAAGAAGTTTTCACTTCAACAAAGCACGTCGACTAGCTTAACTATATGCATTTGTTACAGTAAAGTCTCTATTTCTCCCAAAGTTTCGATACGGAGATATTTTTAGACACACCTTATTAAAGAAGCCTTTTTAGAAACAAAATATCCAAGTGTATGTGTGTAAATAGCAGAAACCAAAAACAAAAGACAGTTAAATACCTAACATGATTTATACATTTCAACATTTTTAAAGATGCGAAAGTAAGATATTCACCAAACCCAGTAAACCCGAGCTACATGGAGAAATTTTTGACGGCTTTTTGATTTTCTCAAATAAGTTGATTTAGATTAAAACATAATATTTAAATATACTTTCATGTGTAACATGTATTGTATAAATTGCCTCTAATGTCTTTTTTAGTTCTGGATGATTTTTGTATAATTGGTAAGCCATAAGAGATATTTAGACTAAATGTTACTACACAAATAATAGATCTTGCTAAAATATTTACTTGTATAGTAAAATATTTCTGTGTTATTTCTTGTTATTTGATTGAATTTACCAATAATTACAAGTTATTTCCTTAAATGCTTAATAGTTGGTTTTATCTGCCTGACGTGGGCATTTCAAAGCCATCACGTAACGACCAGCCCTTGATAGTTTTTCCTATTATTAAACTTAATAGATTCGCATATTTATTAGTACTGTCGCGAATCTATTATTACGATAGCGCGGCTTGACATACACATAGGGGCAGATGGTGTAGCTCGGAGATAAAGGGCAGATAACCTAGCGCGGAGATAAAAGGGCTTGCCGATACATATAAAGATAGATAACTGGAAACTTTTAGTGACATCTTGATTGATGAAGAACATTCCACAACCTTCTGGAATTAGGAATGGTCCTACAAAAGGAGGCCGGGGTTAGTTGAATCGTGTGCCTGCAGCGGGGTTTTGAAAGTGAGCTCTTTGTTGTGGTCAACGAGTTTGGAAGATTGTATTCGTGTATGTTACGTAATTCTGCTACTGTAAGGATTGACCAAAGGGTACTTTTACGGAAATAAAGAACATTTCTCATTTCTGCAAATTGGACTTTTATCTCTACGAACCCACAGAGTCACAGCATGTATAAGGAAGGGTCTGATAAAACAATTTCTATAAGTGTATGTTTCGAGTTAACATTAAATGGGTAGAATTAACCCCTATTATGCCAAAATTGTGATGGGTTTAATATTAATACATTTTCGGATTTTGAAGTTAAGTTCTAGAATTTTAGAACTTCCATACCGGTAAATTATATCAAATAACAAACAACTTTGTCTATACTATTTTATGTTTAATTGATGAAAATTCAAATCGTACACTAATACTAAAAGTAATGGACATCAATAATATTGAAGTTATGAATAGAACGCCGAAATAGCGCGGTCAGAAATATCGCTTCTTCGGATTTAACGTTGGGTTTTGTATATGGGACCATTGAGAGACAGCTGAGCTCCTGATTGGACAGTTGACAGTGACAGATAAGTGAACAGCAGTTCCGTTTTACTTGACTAATTATCTCAAGGGCAACATTTGCACTGAAGTGGCAAATTAAATGTGATTACCAGCAAGTAGTACTCTCTTTTGATAGAATATTGAACACAAATTGCTTTACATTCTTTGCCCAATGTTACAGAGTGATAAGATTTTCTCAACTTTATTATTGTGCACTTTCCTTCTCTGGTGCGTTAATCAAAATTTAAATAGCCTATACTTCTTAAGCTTTAATTTCAATAAAAAAATACTATGAGTAAAAGGTTATTTATTTATTAAGTGCTGTCAGAATGGATAACTTTTGCATCATGTTTCTAATTAAAATTCTGCAGTTTACTACTCCTCAACCTCAATGAGATACTATATGCAAGGCTCTTATTGCCCACTTAACTTAATTGCTCCATTTAACTGTTATAAACTAAAATTCATACTCTTTGTTCATTCTGTAATTAGTCGCAGATGTACATAGCTGGTCTGAAAAGTTACCGGCCTAATCAAGAAAAATTTATTTTCTCAGACTTTTTTTCAACGTAGTCTCCTTGTAACTCTAAACACTTCTCTCACCGATGCTCCCATCAATGTAACCCGTCCAAATTGTACTCAGCGTTTTTCAACATAGTCTCCTTGTAACTCTACACACTTCTCACAGCGGTGCTGCCATCTCTGTAACCCGTCCAAATAGTACTCGGCGTTTTTCAACATAGTCTCCTTGTAACTCTACACACTTCTCCCAGCGGTGCCCCCTTCTGTGTAACCCGTCCAAATATACTTGGCGTTTTTCAACATAGTCTCCCTGTAACTTTACACACTTCTCCCAGCGATGCTCCCATCTCTGTAACCCGCCCATATAGTACTCGGCGCTTTTCAACATAGTCTCCTTGTAATTCTATACACTTTTCCCAGCGATGCTCCCATCTCTGTAACCCCTCCAAATTTTACTCGGCGTTTTTCAACATAGTCTCCTTGTAACTCTACACACCTCTCCCAGCGATGCTCCAATCTCTGTAACCCGTCCAAATAGAACTCGGCGTTTATCAACATAGTTTCCTTGTAACTCTACACACTTCTCCCAGCGATGCTCCCATCTCTGTAACCCGTCCAAATATTTCTCGGCGTTTTTCTTGCAAAATATTTCTTCACCAAGGTTATTGCCTCTTCATTCGACGAAAATCTCTGTCCTCCGCGCCCAATGTTCATATGAGGGAACAAAAAGATGTCGCTAGATCTGGTGAGTAAGGCGGATTCGCAAATAGTTCAAACCGTTATTCGTGGGCTTTCGCCATTGCAAAACTGAGGTGTGAGATGGTGCGTTGCCTTGGTGAAACAGGTTTTTCTTTTTCCTCAAATGTGGCCGTTTTTCCATATGTTCTGCCTTCAGCTTGACATGTAATTATCCTGAAGCTAATAACAGTGAAGCAAACAAATATATACAAATATAACAATTTGTATCTTAAACTTCACCTATAAGAAGTGATGATGATTTCCTTATAAATTATCCGGGATCGCGATATCATGTTAAACTTTTACACATCCTCAGCCGGAAACAAGGTTGTCATATTTACAAACGCTAGATGTTAATACGTTCTTGTTAGTACTATAAAAATCTGAAAATGAAGAACATTTAAAAACATAATCCACTGCCGGTATTTCAAAATTCGTTACGCGATGTTTGTTTTTTAAAATAAATATATTTTCCCAAACCGATAAATCTATCAGACCACTTAATTGTTTTAAGAATTTAACTTCTGGATTTATTTCATGATTAAGTGGCCAAAAATTAATTAATGTTAGGAAAATGTTCTTTCGTTCTGGTTTATAAATTACTTTTTGTCCTTGCAATATAAACTTTATCAGATTTGAAACAATTAGACTGATAAATACCAGATTTTTTATTATTAGTAATTTTACAGAGAACTGTAATACATTTTTAATACTGTATTTAGTTTGAGGAACTAGAGTTATACCAAATTTATTAAAAAACATCAAAATGTGTATTAACCCAAGGATGGTAAGTAGTTTTTTAAAAATTAAATCCGTCTTTTATCTTTAAGGGTACAAATATAATTAATTATTATAAATTAATAATAATTTAATTACTCTATGATTATACCAAAAAGTCCCCATCTTTCCCAGCCGAAAAAACAGTTTTGGTTTTTTTGGAAGCGTTTTCCCCTTGGCAGTCCACTCTTTGGTCTGTACTTCTATTTCGGGCGTTTAATGGTGTATCCAAGGTTCATCTACAGTAATTAATCTGCACCAAAACTCGGATTTATTGCGCCTAAACTCCGCCAACAGATCCTTGGCAGTGTCCATTCGAACACTTTTTGGTCTAAGATCAGCAAACGCGGCACCCAAAACGCTGACAGCTTTCTCATATTTAAATGTTGATTTAATATGTGACAAAGACGTTCTTTTGACATTTTCATATCCTCTGCCATCTCTCTCACTTTAATTCGGCGGTCGTCTAGCACCATTTGTTGAAGTTTGGCGCTGTTTTCTTAAGTTGTTACAGGTTTTGGACGTCCAGAACATTCATCGCCTACCAGGCTCTTACGGCCACGTTTAAATTCAGCTGCCCAAAATTTCACTGTAGTAAATTATGGTGCAGAGTCCCCATACACTGAATCCAACTTATCTTTGATTTGCGTAGGCCAATTGCCTTTCGAAAACAAATATTTAGTGACAGATCGACACTCGATTTTGTCTATTTCCATAAAAACACTCACATCAACTCACTCAAATGTCTGTTACATAACAAATGAGCTTCCAAAATGGCTGAAACTTTGCTGAGTAACTGTCAATAGATGAACAACGAAATTTACTAGCTGTTATTTACGAGTACTGTATTCCTCATGTTGAGCTCGGACAATTTAGACCGCCCTCGTACCTAGGCGAATTAAGAAAAACATGCACTCAATAATTCTTCAGATATAATTAAAAATAAATCAAAATAAAAATAAAAATGACAGATCTATAAAAAAACTGGAAAAACATATGTTGATGCAGTTATCCTGGTCAATATCGTTGTGCGCATAACAAGTTCCTCAGCTTCAATTCTATGTCTTGGGAAAATAGGAAGCCATACTGTAATACCACATCAATGAACAACGGGCACACTGTGCTTCACCAGTGCCTTTCTTTCAAGAGAGTAAGTCTGTTGTGGCAGCGCAGAAAATAGATGCTAGAGTTTGTATTTATAATGTACGCGGCTAACGAAAGAGACCGGCTTCGGCACGTAGGGGAACGTTCGTGTGACGGCACACGAGTGACAGCGTGAGAGTGGACAGCGTAGCGCAGAAGTTACATTGTTTTGTTAGTGAACTGAATGATTATGAATAAACAGTATTTCACATATGTCCATCATTCTAGATAATTATACTTTAATTAACATAATTCTATAAGTAATGTTATATTAGAAGGGATTTTATGTCTCGGAACTATTTTTGGTATGCTCGTACTACTAAGCTATATTACGTTTCTTATAATTACTTACGTACTTATAATATATACCACTTAAATTATTATACCCTTTAGATCTATAAATATGATACTTTAAAGAATAAAGACATTATGTATAAATGACACAAAGTGTGCCATTATTTACACCAATTAAACAAATATAAATTGTTCCCCCGTCCTTAGTTACTGTTCAATTAGCTTTACTGGAATTGATTTGTCTTATATCTACAAAAGAAATAATGCTATCTACATGATTTATTAAATCCCTTTCCACGTGCTGTTTATTTGATTTAAGGCTGTCTCGAAAGACCTGGATCAAATTTTCGTCTTCTTTATCAGCAAGACGTTTTATTTTGGGAATCGTTTTGGAACAGTAAGAGGGCGTATTAGGAAATATTGTTGGTACAGCATTTCCTGTAGGTTTAGGGATTTGCCTTTCATGTTCTATTAACTCTCCCTTTGAAGTAGAAATCCTGTCTACCCTTATTACACGATTCCTCAAAATGCTTTATGCACACTAAAGTATTCTTTAATTTCGAAAAATCTGTAGCCAGCGGTAGCCAGATCTTACGAATATTTTCGTCTTTTGGTAGTGAAAGTCTTGTAGTTTTTTTTCAATTTCTGTGTCATAATTTGATCTACACACAAAGACACTACAACGTCGAGGCATTGTTTACAATTCTGAGAACACAAAAAGGAAAATAATAATAGATAAATAGCATTAATTTGTATCCAGCATGTGGTTAAACACAGAAGTTATTATTTCGTTCAATAATGGGGATAAGTCTTCTGTACATTTAAGCACAGGATAGAACTATGTAATATCACACGCATAATAAAAGGATATGCAGATTTTACTAATGTAAATGCTTCAATCTAAATTCAAGCGAGAAGATGAACTATGGCATCAAAGCCGTTAGTACTTTCCCACAGGTTAACTTACAGCCTACTTGAAAACACTACTAAATACATACAATTTACGAACAAACTGGAATATATGTTAACCTGAAGTACTAAATATTATTCATTTCACTAGTTAACAAAGTAAAACAAACTTAATATCACACAGTCCATACGAACGACATACCGCCCAATGTAACGGTCAAACCTATACTCGACAAGTCAGTACTGCTGTGATCCGCTGATTCAAACGCGCCATAGCCTGTATCTTTCACTAGCCGCGGATAATGTAGTAGTGACGCCACGTGTGTTTGTCATCACCCCCTGGTGGCATATGAGAGTCTGTTGTGAATCCTTCGTCTTTGCCGGCCTTTGTCTGGGTCGTTCGTAATGCCCTATCTGTAACAGGTATGTAGTCCTATGGACCAACTTTGTAATTATTTGGTGCCGTTAAAGCTTTAACGGCAAGGAGGCCAAGCCAAATTAAGTTCTGAATACAATTTTCATCGATTTGTGAAAATGTAAAAAATTGAAAGAACTACGAGGACTTATGGGCAGCAGGAAGAACGAGAATAGATTTTCACAAAGACCTATTGGTAAGTAAGATTTAGCATGTAGCTAAATACCGACAATTAATATGACATAACCTGAAATGTGCCTTAATACATATTCATCCACAGTTAAATTCTCTAGATTAATGTAGCACCTTATAATGGAAAAAGTGTGTTGTTTTACATACAAAAGCATTAGTTTCATTAACCTTGTTACTTTATTACTGCAATAATGGGATTTTCTGTTTTTTGTCTTTCAGGGATTATACATCATCTCAGGCTACCAGGAATACGATGGCAGAAATAAGAGTGCAGGATTACTGGATATTGTGTATGTTTCTTGTTTTGGTGATGTGCAGTGATCTTCAGGAGCTTTAGTAATGTAGCACAAAGCATTCTTTCCCGCGTATACAGCAATTTAATGTGGCATATCAAATATTTCTGAAAGTTTGAGTTTCATTTCATATCAGTGGAAAATTTAACAAAAACTTTGAGGATAACTGTGGCCAACAAGGAAAAGTGAAAAGTGAAGTTATTTTAGACAGTTGATTGGGTGTATTAGTTTTTGTGTTTGTACTTGTAGTTTTAAATTTAAAATATATGTAATATATAAGTCCATGTAAGGTAAGTAATATGCAGTTTAAAATACTGAAAGAATAGCTGTGAATTTTCAGATATACCAAAATTAGCATCTGTGTTTACGTATAATCTAGGTGGCTTAAATTAAAATTTTTGGGCGAGATGCTTGATATGAATTTTATAAACTTTTTCTTTAAATTGCAATGATAAGTATTTTGAAGAACTAAGTTCTCTTAACCTTACTCATCAGTGTATATCTACATCATTGATCAAGAATGTCACAGCTTTTAACAGCAATTAAAAGTATGATCTAAGATTCCATAAACCTAATTTGTTCTATATTGTTTAATGCAGTAGTCACTATGCAATATTATTGTACACACTACAGTAAATTATTTACCTGAATAACCATCTTTGAAGAGATCTGATGGGATTAGAATTTATTTGAAAAAGCTTTACAAGTTTTTAGGTGTAATTGTGCATTGCAAGAAATGATTAAAATGTCATTGTGTCATCATCATTATATGCCACTTTTAATTTTATTTCTAATATTCCAGTTATTCTTAAAACATGCACAATGTCAGCTAGCTAGGACCTAAACACAGTGTGGCTTGATCTCAAATTAGTAAAGCTTCACAATAAATAATAGGTTATAAATCCTCTTCCTTGTTAACACACACACACACACACACACACACACACACACACACACACACACACACACACACACACACACACACACACACAAATGGGTTCAGAAAAATAACAAGTTAAAGTGATATTTGCACAGCATTTATGTATTCTGTGGTATTTCTGTTCTCAGCATGTACTTGCCACTATTTATGAGTAATATTGGTACACAATTTCTGTAATGCTAACCATTTTAAGGGTAATATAACGTTTCTAGCGTGACCCACAGAAATGTTACATGTCACATAAAACTACACTGTTAAACATCCTCTCATTGTTCTAAGTTGGAATGAAAATCTCAATCTTTGGCATGGGAAAAAGATGTTTAACCTAATATATGAGCCATTTGCTACATGCAGTGATGCGAAGCCACATAATAATTTTGAAAAGTAGATAAAACTGCACATTATTTTGCTATATAATGCACTTCTTGTTTCTTTGTAGTGAACACATAAGGGAATTATGGACTGTCAAAAGAAATAATGGTTAGATGTGTGAGCAAATAAATTACATTACTAAATTATTTTTTATTAACTACTCAAACACACAGTTCCATCACTTTCACTTCTTAACTAAAACTACAAACAGCATTAATAGTTCATAGTGTAATCTTTCATTGAGTTATTTATTTGACACACATTCAGTTGTATGTCATGGACTGAGAGGTTTACACTATGCAGAGGGCTCCATTTGCCATCTTAGTCATAAAGTACATTGCTTAAAGTCCTATCAAGTTAAAGCAAGCCATTTATCCAAACAATTGCTCTGCACATTAAGCAAATTATATTTCACAGTCAGATAACTACATGAAATAATCTCTTATTGGAAGATACACTGTGCATTAAATTTTATTTTTAAAACTGCACATTTTCTTCTTCAGCATTCATTGCTGTGCATATGCATGCCATTGAAGCATTTAAAAATTCAACGCTGTAATATTCTTGTGTTGTGAAGACAGAGTTAAGCTTAGGACAATTTTAAATGAATGATACAGCTTTAATGTAATTATTATTTTTCATAATTTATTCTGCACTTGTGAATGTTAATTCAACCAAAGTGATTAGAAGTATATAAAATAGTGCCATTTATGAAATTTATGTCACCAGTTGCTAATACTGACTTCTGTACTAATTTGACATTATTAATCTTATATGAATCGATCACAAATTTCATGTTTTTCTCTGAATATACTTTAGTATACTTGTGCTGAAAATAATGTATGTACTATTGAGCTTTTAAAATACTTATTAAATATAACCATTAACAGAGCTGCTTTGGTGTCATTTTAAAGATATAGTGCTATTTTTTTGTACATAGTTGTTATCATTTCAAATTTATATACATATTTCTTTAGGTTTTTTTTTTTTCTCACTGTTATTCCAGGGAATTTTTCAACATTCTGTGTACAAAGAAATTGCATTACATATAACGTTATGGTAACCTTACCTGTTTTCCTGTATCTACAGAATCATTATTTTAGTGTTAAGTTATCTTTATTTTAAGTATTACACTAAGAAGCTTGAGGGAAAGGGTATACAGATATCTTGTATAATCTCAACAGCATCTTAAGTGATCTCACTCTCTCGTTTTTAAAATTTTAATTGTTTTTAAAGACAAAATTATCAATTTGCAACAGGAATAAAGATATAATGCTTTGTGGAAGTCAATTATTCATATTTAACAGGAAAAGTTCAAGTGGATTCTTCCAATTCTTTTTACAAATTGGACAACTTCTTTCGAAGTCACATTTCGCACACTGATGAATAGTTTATCGCACATTTCCTCAGCGTATTTGACGCGTATTATCCTAATATGAAATAGTTGATATGTGCCGTAAACTATTCATGTGTGACGAGAAGTGATTTCGAAAGAAGTTGGATTCCATCAGTCAGTGAAAATGGGAGCCGAAGGGAAGGGGAGGTGAATGCACCATAGCTCGGTCGCAATAGAAGCTTACTACATTACCGGCCGCACCGGCCGTAGTTGCCAAGGTCGCCGGGGTCTAAAGAATTAGGAAAGAGCGCCCTATGCATCTTCAGATTTTAACACGGAGTTGAGCATCTGGTATTAATCTGTGGTCTTAACCATGTCAACATAACAGCATGACAACTAAATCACCAGCACAGTCCAAGAACTCGGGATACTTGTTTAAAGTTATACACACAAAATAACATATATGCAGATCCTTTTGTATGTTGAATTTTTTTCCAATTGAGATTTTAGCTTCATTAACAAGGGAATTATACCAAGGGAAGAAAACAGCTCGACATATATATTCAATTTAGAAGGCTTCCTTTCCCATAAACAATTATTAGTTTTTTAGATTTTATCTCACTGTGTGATATAATTACTCTTCGTTTCCTTGCCATAGAAATCAATTAAATATAATCTATATTTAAACATATAATTACAATTTGATACTTATCTTTGCGAATATTTAAAAATGTTCTTTCCGACTATACAATAGTACAGGTAGAGCCATCTCTGGGCAGAGGCACGAGCTGCTCCATTGCTGGTGTTGCAAAGTTGCCTCCCTGGTGGTCAATTTAAAATAACAACAAAATCGTCTTTTTCACAACGTATATTTATAACAAAACGTTAATATATTTCACTCACACCTCTTTCTCAATCCACTCTTCCGCAAAGGCTTATTTCTCCAACTGCTCCAAATGTAAGATAAAAGTTATTACATATTTCCTTGTTGTTACAAGAAAGATAAAGGGACTAAATGTTTAACCAACATTTGAAATTTAACCCACGAATGAGTTTTGCTCCAAAAACCTTTTGGTGATTAATATTGTTGCATTTATTGTTGTGTATTATGTACACATATGAGTAAGTAACCTCCTTATTTCATACACAGCGTTTAGAATTTATGAAGTGCAGCATTTGAACATAGAATTCGGGACTTTCGTAACATTGGTACGGGATCTTTATTTGAAACGAGAAAAGTTCCAGGGTATGTATTATTATCGGACTATGTTGTAAGGTTAGACAGCGTTATTAGGTTTATTGTGCTACATTGCCGACCGCATGCTCTGCGCAAGTTGTTCCAGGTCTTCAACTGTCTGAATATGAATCTGATATGGCGCCAGAGAAAGAAACGGTGGCAAAAGTACAGCAAGTGCACAACGCAAGTATAATGCAGCCCGCCTCGGTAGCGTTGTTGTAGCATGTCTGCCTCATGCTCAAGAGGTCCCAGGTTGGAATCTCGGTCAGAGTTAGTTACCTGGATAAGGTTTTTCCGGGGTTTTCCCTTATCCTGAAAGACGAATGTTGGGTAACTCTAAGCTCCATTGAACCCGGGCTCATTTGGGCATCATTTCACTCATTCAATTCATCGCCCGATATGACTTAATTTTGGAGGATGAAAATTACAAATAAAAATATATAATGTACATAATAATTAGCTCGATAGCAGTGCATTTCTTGTAATTCTACAATATATTCGTTTACATTTTACACATTCCTAGGAAGCTAAAGTAGAAGAAAAAGCTGAACTGTAATATCCATAAAAGCAAGGGATGTTGCAACTTACGTGGTCAAGGGTTCCTTTCTAGAGTTTTCGTTACAAGTTGTTGAAAACTGCTCTGCTTTTCAATTTTTCAGGTGTGATGTTTACGTAACTATTTTCCGATATATACATGTAATAGAGCAGAACTTCTTATGGAAACCTGCTAACAGATAGCGAACTACGCCTTAAACTACACTGCAAGTAGGGTTAGGTTTACTACGGAGAGGAGTTGGTACAGTGATCAGTCTTGATTTATTGTACAGACGCGAGAAAATATATTCCGATATGTGCAAGACTGACCTACGGGAGGGAGGTCAGTTTGCATCAGTTAGTTGTGCCAGGACGGTTTAGTTTCCTTATACCTGACCAGCGAGTTCGGCGCATAGTTATTTAACTCTGAAAGGAAAATAAAAACAACTTTGCCACATGAAACGTAGGTGGTTTTATACAACTCTCCAGTATCAACTTAGGTATTTATCGATCCTTTTCTTATTGACTTTATTTTCTCTCTCTTCCTCTCTCACACATACATTCATCAACAATTTTAATCTCCCTTTCTTCTTTTTAAATGCATTTCCAATACTTATACTTGTAGTTTTATCTGGAACGAAATACTTCTACCTTTCATAGGTTAGCGATAATTAAAATAATATTAAACTGCGTGGTACTTAAAATTAAATGTATATTGTTCGGAAAATAAATACATTATTTCCTTTGCTAGAGTTCTCTGTAACAGATTATATGGACATACTACTACAATCAATATAAACGCTAAGTTACCAAATGACTTGACCAGAAATAACTTAACCACCAACGAAATAAATAAAATAATTATTTTGTTTGATAGTGCCAGTTCATATACAAAATCACATTAGCGTCACCGGTATGTTGGAGGTTTGTTTATGTTTGCAGGTTTAATTATGCCATTTAATTCAAACCTTGTCACAATTAGATTACAGTAGCTGATTCTCAATTGTTTGTTTGTTGAGTAAATAAAACTCTATCTAAATAAGTAGGCGGATTTTCTGAAAACGTTCCTTTTGATCTTTGGTACACATGCAACGTAAATCCAAGCTTCGCATAGAAACGTATTCTCGTTTTTGAAGTACGTCTTTCATAAATATACCAAAACTAAGCTTTCATAAGTCAGTAAACGTCGGGATCTGTATTTCCCTTTCCTCGGCAAATTATAGAAGGTAGGAGAGATCGTAATATCCTTTGTCAGTGCACAAAAATTAATAAAACATACATAAGGATCTGATTTAATCACTTAAATTTTCGTACATTTGAATTGATTACTACCATTTAGCACTTCTATATATAAAATTTCAACTCACTATTTGGAGAGTGTAGTGATATTTAAGTCAATATAATGTCTAAAACCTATTTGAGCGACTTTAGATATTCTAAGAGCAAAACAAAGCACTTTAAGTAAATCCAAGCTCCTTAAAATTGAATTTATGTATACATATATATACAGAATTCTTTTGGACAAGTCAAAGCGTGTTAAAGCTATATATTAGAATAGACTGATTTGCTTTCAGCCTAATCCAATCTATAATCTTATTATTCCTTGAATTATACAAATTCTAAAGTTTGAATATGTTAAAGTACTAACATTATGTTTAATAGGATTAAATTTGTTACAAAACAAGAATAAGAAGAACGTTGAATGGGTAAGAAAGAATGAATGAACCAAAATATAGCACAAAAGGAATTTAAAAATCGTGTTATTTGAGAGAAGTTTGTTCTGTTTAAATATGTAACGTTGTATTTTAATTAATATTTTACAGTAGCGGTTTCATGCACTGTATTCCGAATTTTATTATAAATGATACAATCGTCTGCAAAAAACCTTATCTGGCAGTTAATATTAACAGCAATGTCATTAACAAAAATGAGAAACAGTAAAGGCCCTAGTACTGAGCCTTGCGGCACACCCGAACTTACAGTTCCACTATCGGACAGCTCTTTACCTACTTTAACTTTTTGCGTTCTCCCTTTCAAAAAATGTCTAACCCATAATACTACGCGTTTGTCAATTGCTGTATTAGCTAGCTTACAAATAAGTAAACTATGTGGCACTACATCAAAAGCTTTAGAAAAGTCAATTACCACTGCGTCAGTTCTTCCCCCTGCATCTACCTCATCTGCCATATCTTGAAATAATGAAGTCATTTGACTTTCGCACGAATACCCAGGTCTAAATCCATGTTGCCCTTCAATAAACCACTTTTTATTTTCTAACTCCTCTCGTATATATTCTGCAATTAAATGCTCCATTAATTTACATACTACTGAAGTTAGACTAACTGGCCGATAATTATTTATTTCTGTTTTATTACCCTCTTTATAAATCGGAACTATAATAGCTGTTTTCCAGTCTTCCGGTAAGGCACAGTTGTTAATTGACATGTTGAAAAAGAGCATTAGATAGGGAATCATGGCTTCACACCCAAGCTTTAATATTTCAGTAGGTATATTATCTGGTCCCCTTGATTTTCGGTTTTGCAGCATCTTAATCCTTTTGCGTAATTTGGGCGCCATTATTTGAAAAATCGTTTCTCCACTCCCCCCAATTTCCTGTTCGGAACTATCGTCGGATTTAAGAAAAACCGATACAAAATGCCAATTTAATATATTAGCTTTGTCCCTATCACTTAATACATCTATCCCATTAACGTTAAAATCTGGTATGCTCTCTTTATTTCCCCTGCGTCTTTTTACATAATTGTAAAATGATTTCCAACAATTATTTGTCCCGCTAAGAACGTTATCTAAGAATCGTTCCTGCGCTTGCAACTTTTCGTCTTGTAATTGTTTAGCTAATTCTTTAAATTTGTTAAGATGCCATTCTGATATCTTTCTTTTATTATAAGCGTGCCTAGTCTTTCTTTTAAGTTTCCTAGTACATTTTGTATAAAATTCTGGATCCTCTTTATGATTAATAACTTTAAAAGGTACGTGTTCTCTAATTGTTTCCAGGATAAGTGTTTTGAAATTAACCCATGCTTCATTTACACTAGTGGCAGATTTTACAAATATCCCATATTTTTCCCGGAGAAATGTTTGGACAGCCTCCCCGTTCGCCCTATGGAAATCCCAACTAATTACTTGTTCCGTTTCAAACCGGTTTGTCTGCCCTTTCCAGTCTAGGTCTAATTGCACACACTGATGGTCACTTATACCTGGCAAGACATCGCATGCAGAAAACAATGACTCAGGTTTGCATAAAAATACGTCCAGTAATGCTGATTGTCGAGTAACAGTTTTCACGACTTGAAATAACCACTGCTCCCAAACCAGAAAGTTAACGAGCTTTTGAGCTTCACCTCCTATTAACTGTCCGTCCCAGTTTACATTTGGCAGATTTAGATCCCCTGCTAATATAACATTTTTTCCCCTTCGGAAGAGATTTTCTCCACTAGTTTATGAAGTGTAGCATAATCAGTTGCTCCAGGTGGTCTATAGCAAGCTATTATTGTTAAATTATTCCCTTTGTTTGCTTGATCAATAATTTCGATTGCCATAATCTCAACCTCTTCTTCTACCCATAATGTTTTGCTGTTTAGCTCTGATTTAGCGCAAATAAAGATTCCCCCACCCTTCCATCCCTGTCCCTCCTAAACACCCTGTAATCTGTTCTGAATACTTCTGAATCATTAATGTCAATAGTCAGCCATATTCCGTACCTATAATGACACTTGGATTGCATATTTCTACTAAATTCCAAAACTCAACAATTTTATTCATAATACTACGGCAATTTACCTGTAGCAGTCTTAAGGAATCAGCCCCTACCGGAAAGTCTATGTTTTCCTGAAGTTGGTGTCATTGCTGTCCTTGCTGCTCGTTGCCGTCAGCCCACTTCGTCACCCTCGCGAACAAAGCTGCCAGCTTTGACGATCCTCTTCGGTTCAAGTGTACTCCATCCCGTCCATAGTCCCAGTCTTCAATCCACGAATTCGGGTCAAGAAACTGAGCACCCAGTCGCTCCGCTACCCATGAAAAAGCTTCATTTACCTGCATCACCTTTCTCCAGCTGGAGTGCGTCGTCTTAGTACTCCACTGACGACTATTTTTGCTGAAGGAAACAGCTGTTTTGTCCTTTTAACTAAGTCGTACATGTCACCCAACATATAGTTAACAATTCTCCGCAAGTCATTGCTCCCGACATGTAATACGATTGTCCGATAGTTGCCTTCCATCTCCTCTTGCTTTCTCTCGATTGCCCTCAACAGACCGTCAACTCTTATGCCAGGATAGCAAACTACCTCTGCCGTTGGATTTCCAGCATGCCTTACAATAGAGTCACCGACAATTAGGCTAGATTTCTCCTCTTCTTTTACTCTTTCTTCCCCCTGCTCCTTCAGTTGACGGTTTTCAGCTTCGAGCCTCCAAATGATATCTTCCGCCTGTTGTAGCTTAATGCGTAGTTCCCGTGCTTCTTCTTGAACCTGCTCCAGTTTCCTCTGATTTGCGGTGACGGTCTTGGCTCCCATGCATTCCTAACATTCCCAGGATTATACAATGCATTGCATTAAATTTTCTTTTTGCTGTAATTTAAGTTACATTAATTACTGATCGGTTATACATGATATTTTAGGGGGCCCGGATTTCAATTTTTGCAGTTGAGCCTGTATTCCGTACGTTACGCCTCTGGCTCTACTCCCAAAGAGAAGAGCAATACCAGAGCTACCACGGAGTGAAACTGTGGCCGCATTCCGGAGGATAACGCGACATCACTGTTTGGCAGAGCATTTCCATAAAATGAAGCTTTTTCCTACACCCAACTGCATGCTGTGTTGTGAGCATGTGGGCATGGACTGAGAACACCTTGCAATATGCACTGCACTAAAAATTACAGGAATAAACCCAGTGGAGGCTAGAAGATGAATAGAAATGTTTCCAAGTGTATAGAGCATTAGAATAAATAGATAAAAATATTGATGTATTAGCAATACATGGATATACCTCAGCTACGCATTAGTTTATTTATATAAAGAGTACACAATTATAAATACAATGTTGTAAATGAATAACACAATCATCGAGTTCTGCTTTTAGCAAACATGGCCTGAGGTCACTAGCAGTTCTTAGTTAAATCATCTTGTAGCTGCAGCGGATAATGGAAATATTGTAAGCCTTGAGGGTGTTTAATATCTTAAGTGTTGACCGTTATATATGACCATACAATTTCCTTTCTGTTTCACGGCCAAAGGGATGAAATATGTTGAGCAACAATTTCCAATTTGGGAAAATATTCCAACAGGTAGAGGGGATTACTTCCACAAAAATATGTACTTACATTAATGGTGTATCTTAACGAGATCTAGATTGTTTTTGTGGTCCAAGTTTTTTCTGTTTCTTATATTTTAACGTGATTGCACAGTATTTGAAAGGTTACTACCAGAAACTTCATTTGTCATACAAATACGTTAAACATAGGCATGTAATAAAAGTAGAGCAGCTCTTTGTAGGAAAAAAGGATGCTCCATATATAGCGGAATGTCAAGCGAGACTTTCTTAAACTTGAGTTCGATCGTATCAGCGTAAAGCTTTGAGAGCTGTCCGCTAGATGGTGGGATTGCACTCAAAACGAACGATCCACTGGCATATTATTCCTGGTAGTAGTGAGCGGGGTGGAGGATTTTCTTCAAAATCACGTGGATCCTTTGAAAATGCTGAACATAAATACCAATTTTAGTATTTAACCGACTTAGTTTTCGAGTTACGCTGTTTGCATGTACACACATAAACACATGTATGACTTTCTAAATTCCTTCTCTTTTTTCGTTTTTCTTATAGAAATGTTCATAAGATTTATGATTGGTGAAGTTTGATAACTAGTTGTATGGAATACAATATTTTACTAGAACAATTGAAAGTGAATAGTGTGAAATAGTTCTTGTGAATAGTCCAATTCCGGGCCGCACCTTGGCCAGACGGTTCGACATAAATCCAGTTCCAAAATGGCGCCCAACGTGGGGCTCGAATAGGCAGAAGGAGGATTACACCACAGGAGAATAAATAGTGTAATGGACAGGTAACTTCGAATCAAGAAAGAAGAAAGAAGAAAAGTGAGTACGGAAAATCTTAATAGATAATTAATAGAAAAAGTGACAAAATTATAATTTTCATTTTTTTTATGTTATTAAGAAAGGGAAAAATATTACCTAAAATGGAAGGTAAAAAATTAACAGACAATAAGAATAAAAATGTTGGGGAAGGAGTGGAAAGACTAGTTAGTGATAAGAGAGCAGAAATACAAGAAGTCAGGGAAGTAGTGGAAGGAATGAGTAGTGATGATGCAGGAACAAGTAGAACAGAAATTATGCAGAGTAAAGGTAATGAAATGATAATAGACAGGTTAGAGAAAATGATGAGTAATTTTGATGCTAAAATGGATAGTTTTAGACAGGAAATAAGACAGGAAATAAGACAGAATTCAGATCAAAATTCAGAAAATTTAAATAGTTTTAGACAGGAAATTAGACAGGAAATAAAACAAAATTCAGAAAAGGCAGATCAAAATTTAAGGCAGGAAATGAGTAATTTAAATGCTAAGGTAGATCAAAATTCAGAAAAGGTAGATCAAAGTTCAGAGAAGTTAGAAGCTAGGATAGATCAAGGTTTAGGTAACCTAAGAAATGAAATTGAGAAAGGAAGAGAAGAGTGTAGAGAAGGCATAAAATCTTTAAAACAGAAAATAGAATCTCATGATGGAGAAATGTCTAAGTTAAAAGAGATGTTTCAGGAAATGAAAATAAGTCAGGAAAATGTAGTAAAAGATATAAGAAGTGAATTGGCTAAGGAGTCAGAAATCCTTAAGCAACAACAAGTAGAATTTGTAGAAAAACAAAAAGTAGAAATAGGGGAATTAGAGAATAGAATAAGACAAGGAATAGATGTAGTCTTATTAGATAATTCACGGAAATACCATGAGGAAAATATTGAAATACAGAATAATTTTGTAAGAGAGGTAAATAGTATCAGAAATGATGTTAAACTAATTGCTACTGAGGTGCAAACACAACAAGATGAACTAAAAGTTAAATATGATGAAGTCAGTAAGTTGAATAGTGAAATGATTACAAGAATAGATTTGGCACAGGAAAGTTTTGAGAGAGAGAAAGAAAACATTAGCAAGCTGAATCAAGTTGTGGCTGCATTACAGGCAAGCAAAATTTCTGAGAACCAGAGGGTAATAAAATCTAAGAATATTACATGTATTGACTCACCTGGTAATTCAGGTAATATTGTACAAAACTTAGAGAATTATTTGGAGAGTGACGATACAGAATCTTTGTCACCTGATTGTGAAGTAAATGGTAATGGACAAATACAAAACATGCACACACATACACAGTTACACAGTCAAGGTAACACAAATTGTACAAATTATTTGTTGCATGACATAAGTCCACCTACTTTCGAAGAAGAATCGGGAGACAATCCCAAAATATTTCTAAAGGAATTAGAAGAATATTTTAAAATTAAAAAGATTCCAAATGAATTTAGGATGATGATTGTTAAAAGGTGTTTGAAGAAAAATGCTTTAGAATGGCTGAGGTTAACACTAGCATCACATGAAACGTATAGTATGTTTAGGAATGTGTTTATAAATAGGTTCTGGGGTCCAGAAAGACAGAGAAGAATTAAAGTCGAACTGGCCACTGGTAAATTCGAGTTCAAGAAGGGTGTGTCCATGACAGAATATTTCCTAAAACTTGCTAACAAAAGTAAACTTGTGAATCCAGATATGTCAGAAACCGAGATCGTGAATATGCTAATACGACATTATCCACCGCACATTAGAAACCACCTAATTGTGGCTAAGCCCGTCGACTTTACTGATATGATTGAGTTATTATCAGAATTTGAGGCTCATAACCTTAATTCTGATTCTACTCATAGTCAAGTTGATCCTGACAAGACTCATATAGAACAAAAGCAAGTAAATAGACAGGAAGTAAGACCAACATTCAGGGAAAATCACAACCATACTAACCAAAACCAAAATAGTTTTAACCAAAATTGGGGCGGGGCACGTTCAAGAGACAACTATGAACGAAGAGAGTACAACCCCAGAAAGACATATGAATCGGTAGTGCCAGGTATAGGAAGGAGAATTCCAAATACTCCTAGGAGGAATTATAATAATGACCAACCTGTGGGAAATGTCAGGAGTAATCAGGTGAATCAACTGAGGTTTTACAGGGGAAATAACTTAAGAACGGGTTATCAAAGTAGAGGAAGGGGAACTAGCATCGAAGACTCTTCATTAAGAGATTTTGGGGGTCCTAGGTTTGAAAGGGCAGACAATAACCTAGAAAGGACACGGACTCAGGGAATAGAAGGAGAAATAAATAACGGTAGTACCAACCCAACTGCTAGTGTAACTACCGACCGCACTAATGCGGAAAACTGAGTACCAAATCATTTTGTGCCTTGGAAAGTGGTTCGGTAAAAATGACACAGGGCAAAATCAAAATTCAAAATTTACCAGAAGATAAGCTCACTCTCTCCAGAAGTAAAGATCGGGAATTAGTAAATCCACCTCAGATTAACCTTCGTATAGGCGATAGCGAATATAAAGTATTGATAGACACAGGAGCTAGTTCATCAGTAATAAGTGAGAACTTATTCAAGGAATTACTATCCAAGTTTAGGATTGAATATTTAAACGTGTGTAATGTATACTGTAGCACAGCTATTGGGAAAAAGAAAGATAAAGTTAAATATCAAGCGTTAATTCCTGCGCGAATAGATGATTGGAATTTCAATTTTATCGTATTGGTAATACCAAACTTAGCTCGTGATATTATTATTGGCAATGATGTATTGTATGGTTGGCAAAGTGTGATAGATTTCGAAAAACATGAAATGAAGGTCAAAGGAGATAATGAAGTAATCAAAATAAATTTGTTAGAAGAAATTATATTAAAAGAAGATGAGAAGGATAGTATAAATAATGATAGGTTTTTTGTAGAAAATATAATATTATACGAAGAAGATATAATAAATAATGAAGAAGATGATAGTGGTAAAGAAAATTTACTTTTAAATAATAAAGAAAATGAGACGTTTGACCTTGGAGATCATTGTTGCCAAATAAACACATTAAATACCGACACCGAGCGAAAACAAGAAGAGGAAGAAATGATATTCCAAAGAACTTTGAAAGAAAAGTTAGGGAAAACATACAATTTAAATCACGCGCAAAGAGAACAATTGAGGTTATGTATACTAAAGAACAGGAACGTTTTTAGTACGAAACCTGGATTGTGTAATAAGTACATACATACATTTAAGGTGAACGACATTGCTCCTTATACTCATAAAAGTAGACCTGTGCCTATCACTATTAGACAACAAGCATCTGAAGTAATAAACGATATGCTAGAAAATGGAAATAAAATTTTAAAAGATTGGATACCAAAGTATGGGCCAATAAAGGCAATATTATCAGACAACGCAACGGTTCACCGGAGTAAATTGTTTACTTCAGAGATGAAGAACAATAATATTAAGATGTATTACTCTTCAGCATATTTTCCCCAAGGAAATCCTTGCGAGAGAGTGATGCGTGATTTAGGCTTGTATTTCAGAATTCTGTGTCATTCTAACCACCGAGGCTGGTACAAATACTGCCATATTATTGAGAAAATCATTAACAATACCCCAAACTCTACTACCAAATTTTCACCAATCGAATTAATGACTGGACTACAACCTGAACCTCCAGTAATAAAAGCACCAACAACCTTAAAAGTAGATGAAATGGAATTGAATGAAGAAGAAAAGTGTGCTGAAGCATTTCGAAGAATAAAAGAAAAAGCAGAGAAAAGATTATCAAAGATACAAAGAAAAGGAGCGAAATGGAATCCTGAAATAAATGATAAAGTTCTCGTAAAGACATTTAATATCTCCAGTTCTAAAATCAAATCCTATTGGAGAATGAATTTGTTATATAAAGGTCCATATAAAATAGTAAGAAAATTTGGGGATCATACGTACGAATTAAGAGACGATGATAATAAAATGATAGGAAAATATCACAAAACACTTTTAAAACCATTCAAAAGCCTTGACACTCACAAGAATAAATGATTTAAAAAAAAAAAAAAATAATAATATGTTTATGAATTACTGAAAAATGTTTTGTTTATTATTATTGTGTTCGAATAATTTCTGATTTTATATTGTTATTTTAAATTGTATTGATTGTTCATTGTTGTAATAATGTTTAATTATTGGGGCATTCTTCAGAATATATGGAACAATATTATTGGGAGATTTAAGTTAATTTTCCATATATTCTGAAGAGGGGCATCTGAAACAGTTATTTTATGTTGTCCCCAAAGAGTTTCAAATATTGTATTATGTGAGGTTATGTAGAGTGAGTCACGCACAGAGAAGCTATGTAAGTGGAAATGACGTCACAAAAGTGTGGAATAACAAACTTATTTGTGATTGGTGTGACGCGTATATCGTAAAACGTGGACCAATCAGATATAGAAGATTTTACGTTGCCATGGAGGATATTCAATATTCCTCTAGAGGGATCGAACTATTAGCGAAATGCTAATGTGTAGAAGAAGCGGAACCGGTCATTCTTCTCCTAACAGTCGCCGTGAACGGATGTAAGGTTCTCTTCTTAAACGCCGTTGTGTGCGGAAGAGTATAAGTTTATTCTCGTAACCATCATCGATTATAACTAGATAATCTTTACATTAAATATCATCGCTAGAAGACACACAATTTAATTATTATACACGGTAGTAAAAAAACGTATAAAACTTTTGATTCTTGCACGCATCCAGATAAACGCGTCACATCAAGTGAATCTTGTGTAAGAATAGTGTTATAAATGTTGTATCATACATCTTGTTCGAACTGGTGTTAATTGAAGTAAGGAAATAAAAGTTTCTACATTATTTAATACAGAGGAAAATGATTACTCATTTTACGTAAAATTTCCTTCCGCCGTACCACCCCTGTAAAAAGAAGATATCTAGCTCAACCGACTGAAGCCACGCCGAGGTAAGCTGGGACTTCAAGAATCATCAATTCCAACCCTGTTCCAAATGATCACCTCAACGAGGGGCATAATTCGCCATCCTTCTATACGATTCGACATAAATCCAGTTCCAAATAGTTCTTGTGAATAGTCCAATTCCGGGCCGCACCTTGGCCAGACGGGTAGACCACTTCACTCTCACCAGGTCGACCCGGTTCGATTCCATGAGACAGGTGTGAGATTTGGTTACAAAACATGTCATTGGGGCGGTTTTTCTCCTGGATCTACGGTTTCCCCTATCAGTTGCTCCATTATCATTTTCCCTTTCATACACTTTGTCCTCATTTTGCCCATCTACTTCTCTCACTCTCGTTCCAGTCATCGGGCTGATCACCCATCCTGGGTTCTCTATCTGTTCCAGAGTTGCGGCTCCTCAACCCGGCACCTAAGGATATAAGGGGTAGAGGACCAAAAAATCCCTAACACCACGATCGTGGTATTACCAGGGAAGTTAAAAAAAGAAGAATACTACAACTCCTATTGATCACTGTGACAAAAAATCAAAACATCCACTTTGAACTTCTCTATTTTCACCAAAATTGTTAACTTAAGCAGCCTCTCTTTCACACAAGTATAAACAACATTTCGAAACGTCTCTGTAGTGTTAGTTTAAGACTCTAGCATGCATGGAGCTGCACACAAATTTTAAACACAGCTCCCGATATTGACACGTAAACTGCTTTGACAGTTCGGCCATTCCTCACTCGTAGCCGCACTTACTGATTAGTGAACAGCTTCCTGTCCGTTCCAAGGTCTGCCGACTCATTACCGCGGAGCTGGCACGTACCACATTGCTCTCACTACTACTCTACACTAGTCACTGTGACTGCTCCAAGCCTTGCATCTGCTTCTATATATCTCCCGGACGTGGTAGATGCTTCTGGAATTGAGAGCCTCACGAATCACTGTGTATAAGGGTATTTTTGCGTAATAGTAGTGCAACTCGCTTCTTGGCGTCAGCTGTCCTTGAGCGCATGTTATTTTCTCACGACAGACTTGTGTGAACGCTGATGTGGCAGCACATTATGTAGCACATAGTAGCTTTTTGTTGTTAGACATGATTATATGCCTTAGGAATGTAGTTATTTGCCTTCTTTCGTTGGTAAAGGTCGTATAACAGTTAACTAAAAGGGCACCCTTGCTTAATTAATTGAAGCCAGTCTTTTATTATTATCTGAAGATGATTAATTTTTTGGGGGTATGTGCTTGTATCAACATTTAAGACCGAGGTCTTGAGTATATCCCCCCCCCCCCATCCACGTTGCAGCTGTAGACGCATTATTCTGATACAACTCTCTCTTGAGAGAGTTTCCGCAAATAGGTTTGACGTGAAGGGAGAGAATCTGACACTACTTGGCTATACCCACCTCAAGATCAAGTGTAGCTAATCTGCAAGAAACAAACGACTGACGACAGGCGATCCATCATCCGCTTGCTCTTGATGGATGGGCCATAAGGGGGAAGTGGCGTCCTCGGGCCCAAATGAGTTATATCTCTGCATGGATTGCTTAAGACCATTCATAGACTCATACCGTAACACAAAAGCTATTGAAGAAACATGATAGCTTTAAACGAAATCATATATTTTGCGTTCACGTGACTTTGTGGAATAACTTTGGCAGAAACTATTCCTGCAAAAGCGTATTATTCTAAGTACTTCATAGTATTTCAGAAAATTTCAATTCACTTTTTTATATTTTATTGTAGGATGCAGCAGGTAATTTTGTGGCTATGTAATTCGCTTAAAGCCCCAGGCTTTATGAATGACTATGAGAAAAATTGTACATCAGGCAGATGCCCTACCGACAATACCTTACGGCTTACTGGTTATACGAAGGCATCCCGAAGGAAGAGCTCTTCTCAAAATTACAGGCATATTTGCATTCTGTTTCATTAAAATGCCTATAACGTATTGTATTTTAATTAAAATTCCTTAGAGGCATTTGAAGAAAGGATAAAGCAATTCTGTATAAACAGTAGTTTGAAGTAGGGGAAAGGTTCTTAATAATTGTTGTCGTATCCTTGGGAGATTGAAATTAAACAAAAAGCTTGGTATCTGATATTTAATATTTATTTGACATTCTGTAATTTTTGTTTTTTACAGACAGGCACACACATGCACATACGCATTCGCACCTTTTCATTTCCTCCTTTTAGCTTTCTTTTTTTAATTAAGAAACACAAAGAGGACGTCAGTATGAGTACTTTCAGTTACATTTCTATATTGAATACTTTGGTGGAAAGCAGTACTGCCAGTGGATACGTATTAGAGAAGTAAACAGTGTATTTTATGAACAACTGCTAACAGTTTCAATAGTTTTTCTCTTACAAATTATGCTCTGAAGACTGCGGGGCGCTTCTGGCCCAAAGGCATAATCATAGTTATGTGTTGTTCTAGTTTGTTATTGTATACATAAATACTTTAGATAATGACTGTGAATTAAACTTTCTTTTTGTAATCTTCGCTTATAAAGAGGCCTTCGGAAATGATTTACATTTGTGTTTCTTTAATACTACCACTCAATCTACAAAACATGTCTCTTACAGCCTGACTTTTAAAAGAAGATATGTGAAGGTCATCTGTTTCTCCACGTGGATGCTGCAATGTTGCCCACCAGATCTCCTTTCTTGATCCTCTCAACACTCGAAACATAAACAAGCGTTCGAGATATCTCACCTCAACAAAAATATGCACAGTTAATCTGTATTAGCCTACTTTAAAACAGAAATAAGTTGTTCACACATTCACTGAGTTGTAGCATCTTCACGTGTGTGATTTCTTTAAAATAATTCTTTGTGCTGTGTAACTAATATTCCATACTTACCGTTAATGTTGCTATGCATCCTAAGTTGAAATTACCGCACTAGTGCGGTCAGTATTTCTTCATAGAAACACATATACGCAATGCACGTTCTAAAATCTAAAATTTCTCTTCAATTATATTTAGTAATATTTTAGCTAATATCTTAACTACTAAAATTTACATTCATATAAATACATACACATAGTGCAAAAAATAATATGCAACATACATTGGTAAGCACATAATGGAATCTAGAGAATTGAAAAAACTCGGTGCAAGCGCCTCGTTCTTTTTCAAACCTTTCCTCGTTCCTATTAACGACTTTGTTAATTGACATGTTCATATCAACGCCGGCGATATGCCCGAATTTTGACCCACAGGAATTCTTTTACGTGCGAGCATAACTACTGACATGGGACTGTCGCTTTTGGATAAAAGGAATAAGCTGTTCATTGATAAGGAGCAAACTCTCGTCTTCTTGTTGGGAGAATTCTCTAAGAGAACAGACAAGTTCTCTAGCTTGCTATGCAATGTAACAACCCGACCGTAAGCTGATCTTTGCCTTGGGTCATGATTCCTTGGCCCACCTCTAAACCTACCGCCACTACGTCATGTTTCCATAAAAACGTATTTTAATTGTGTTTTAACAAAGCAGGCTAACAATACACAGGGCAACTAGGCGAACTCTTATTTCCGCATTCAAGTAGCGATAACCGAGCTGAGGAGTATGTGATTCACCAGTGTATCCAATCTGGCAACCTTTGTTTACGTTACCATAGCAACGACCTTCCCTTCTTACACCTAGCATCCCTTGCCTGATGACCTTCACGTATCTTCTTTTAAAAATCAGACTGTAGGACGATGAATAAATACTAGTACGGTACGTAGACCATAGATGGCAATTACGAACAACAGTGTTTAGTGAAAGGACAGCACTTGTTGTCAAGTAAGGAAATCCATGGATAAGATAAGAAATCAAAACGTCAGATGTTCATTAACGTTTAGCTGCAGCGTAATAGGGAAACTCCTGCACAAAAGACTGTTTACAAATGGACCTACAGTGATAACTGGCTTAGGCGCTTTCCCAATCGGGAGGTCCGGGTTCGAGTCCCGTGGCAAGCTTACCTGACCCGTAGCTTTTTGTCGGGGGTTTTCCCGGGCCACCAGGCGAATGCTGAATAGGTTCGTTACATCCCCCGAATTTCTTCTCCCTAATTTCATCTAGATTATCATTTCACATCATCTCTCATTTGGTGGTCTCTTTCAGGGTAGAAATGTCGGCGAGTGTCGCGGCATTGCATGGCAGGATGATGTGCGACTGATAAGCACTTACTGTTCTGATAGGATGGTCTCCAGTTTCCGGTCTGGTGGGCCGTTTCCGGACTATGGCGAGTGGGTGCCGGCTATACTGCCCTGACGGGGAGTTTTCAAGTAGTGAATATTGGGGACCCTGCGCTCTGAACTGTCGTGACTCCTTGTCCCAGCGGCTCTCTGTCTCCTCACCCCTCATCCTTCCTCCCGGGCATGCCCCCCTTGGGGACACAGGTACAATAGATTAAGACTGGTCGCAGTGCTGAATTCCCATACGTATGAATTTATCCTAAAAATGAAAATGAAATGTGTAGTGTTTAACGCCCGCTTTTACAACATACGGCACCGCAGGCAGTGACACTGATGATGCATGAGATGAAGATAGAGCACCGGTGGAATGAGATGGCGGGGGAAACCGGAGGTCCCGGAGCAAACCCGCCCCAACGCCGTGTTGTCCACTACAAATCTCACTTTGCGGTCGCCTGGGATCGAACCCGGGCCGCCTTGGTGAGAGCCAAGCGGTCTAACCACTGAGCCACGGCGTGGCCTGAATCTATCCTATCCCATCCTATGCTCAGTGATAACAGTGCGGCCTCCGAGGAAATTCGAGCTAGTGTGCGAGTCGATTATGGCTCACTATGAACTGGAATGGCAGACAGGCCTCAAGTCCATAATCCAGTACACAATTATTCATAATAATCTGAATGTGAAAAAGGTACGTGCACTTTTGGTTCCCTGGGACTTAACAGAGGCCCAGAAGACTACTGAAAATGAATATTCCGAGTTTTTGGAGAAGCTGAAGAGTATGATAAATTATTTTATCACTGCCATAAACCTGAGAATACAGTTCAGTCCATTCAATGAAATTATCGTGAGAGTCCCTTCTCCAGTCTGCAGCTAAATAGATGATCAGGATACTTGTGGCATACCTGTATACCCCCGGGAAGACGGCAAGAGACGAATGAATGGGGGAGGAGCTTGAACTGTTTAGTTGCTCTGCTGGTGGATCTCTTTACTACTAAATCAGTGTATGAGAGTGTATTTTAGTCACTTAGGCTGCCAGATCTCATGATTGTTGCAATAACTGTAAAGATAGGTATTATGCATGGATGAGTTATGTGACAACACTTGCGTATTTTAAACGAATCTAGCATCCATGTCATACTCGGAAGGTGAGCATAGACACCGTTGGGCCAGCTAAAATGATCACTTACACGTTACACACTCCTCTAGCTTGCCTTCTTGTTTCGGGTCTACAATACTGCTCCCGGAAGGACAACTGTCAACAGCAGGGTTGTGCTCTGACACACTTACACAACTTAGAAGCAGGATTCAGCAATGGTAATAGGGAAAAGCTTCGAAAGAGTGTTCGACCAGAACGACAGTGGAGTACAGTAAAGTTCTTTCCTTTGCCACATTCACTGTATTACTTATGCTTTAGTCGACAGGATATAGGACACACTTTTACTGTGAAGAGAATTGATGAATCTGGTGAAATGTATGTCCAATACAGAATTATATTTTCAGGGTGTTCGCTAAAATTCATTATAAATATCTCTATTAATTTTATACATACAAACACACTTTGTAATCTAATTACATGTACCAGAAGCAAAATCGCCGTGAGGAGTTAGTTTATCTTTATTAATTTATATTCTAGTTCTTATTTGTTATATTTTTCAATAAAGATTAACAAAGGGCATTGACACGACTTTCTCCATTCGCTCTTGTGCAAACTGTACTTACAAATGGATAGAGTCAACATGAAAAATTCAATGCCATGGCCGGGATTTGAACCACGGATCTCGTGGATTCCGTCCAGTCGCTCTTAACCTTTCAGCTACCATGGCCAAGGAGTTAAACGATGATCATATGTCTTAAGGGCTAGTCGTTACACCATAGTTTTGAAATTCCGTGCATTTAAATGTCCAGGAATAGAAAAAACGAGTAACGACTTTCCATATGAAACATTTATAAATATTTTAAAGTACCAGCCAATAATAAAGAATATCAACTCCGCGCTTAGGTTTAGATACATACGTATTTTTCGGATAGTAAGATTTTTTTTGTCTTTTACAGTTTTTAAGCTAAGTCAAAGTAATTTATAATGAGGAGGGCTTCAGATATTATACCCAGAAAGCTCAAGGTATGCATTTCATTTGTCACAAAACTGTTATAAATATTTGGTATTGTAATCAAAATTTTAGAGCAAATTTTGAGAAAGTAATCATTTGCAAGACTTTTTTGTCAGGTTCTTGAAAATCTTCCTACCGTATGTGTTGCGAATGTCTGGCTGTCTATCTTTATACACAACCACGCCAGATATATTTGCTGATAAAATTAATAACTGTATAAATTAACGACAAGCAGAATTTATAATTACAGTAAATGATTTCCGTTGGTTAAAATTGTTCGATAGTGTAAGAAGCCGAACATGCAATTTTGTTCGAGGACTGAAGTATTTACAAGTTACATGTTAAGGGAAAGCTGTTATTTAAGTTAATGTCGTTTAGTTAGTTAGTCGCTTCTGGAACTAAAGGTCCTTCTCAAGCACATAAGTTCAAGATTCGGATTATATTTTAAGTTAGTAAATCATATGTACTAGGCCAGTATCGAAAGTTAGAGATGGCAATGAAATTCTTAAAATATACCAAGTCCTGGAGAGAAACAAGTTGTGAAGGAAATACAAATGCGAGATTAACAATTTGAAGTATTATGCAGAAACATTTTTGGTGGGACCTCTGTTGATAAAGGAGCATGCATTTCTGAGCTGTGTCTTTTCTTAAAGACGTTTCGTACCGTGACCAAATTACACCATCCTTAAAAATAAAATTTTTGGTCGCCGGTTTGAGATCTGAAAGTCTAAACTGATTGATGCTTTCCATTTTTTCCTATCACGTAAGGTTTTCTCATTGATCGCAAAATAAATTTTGAAGGTACTGCAATTATATATAGTGTCCAATAAACAAAGATTAAAATTTTATAAAAATGATACGTGTTACGCAAAATCTGTTACAGTTTTCGAAATCGACGTATTTGCTACCATATAAGAAGCCTATTTTCATCCAAACCGGGAAACAGTCGCAGAATAGGGTTATCGGCAATCCGCAGCACCTAGACTGCGTTCGGATTGTGCGACCTGATGGTCGTCATCGCCTCCATAAAAGTTACATATGGTAAGGAAAGGGGACACTAGCTCTTCCCTTGTCTACTGTCTTAGCAGGAAGGAGCAGGTATTCGCATTGGTCATACAAAGTTAACCCACACATACTTCCTTAGCAAAGGCCAAAAACACTCGCCTCACAGTAAACCATCTCTTCGCAGAGTGCAAGGAATACGCTTCATCACATCATTGGAGACTTATCCACCATTCTGAACACGCCATCCAGCTTCATACACGTACTGCTATTCCTCAAAAGTACAATTTTGTATACGAAAATCTAATTGTGAGCATACCAATTTAGAATATACATAAATTATTAAGCAAGAAACTAATTGTCTAAATACTACCGCTGATTGTTATTCACAACTTAATCCTTATGCTTTATAAATACTTAATGTCTTTGTCATGTTGATCAATTATTTATTGTTTTCATGTTTTTGTTTAAATAATTGTAACCAATTTATTGTATAAACTGTATTATACAAAATAGTCGTGATATGACCTAGTTGTACCGAGCGGAATGGCTCAGGTGGTTTCGTCTGAGACCAGCATTCGAGAGGCCCGGGTTGAATTCCCGTGGCCGACCTACCTGGCCCATGGTTTTTTTCGGAGGTTTTCCCGGGTCGCTGGGCGAATGCTGAGTAAGTTCATTACATCTCCGTTATTATTTCATATCATTCCCTTAGGGGAAGGGATCCATCCCTTTCAGCGGCCAAACTGCGGGCGCTGCGGACCCTTAGCACTCGTGGTACCTCTGACATTACTAGAGGAACCTCGGGCCGAACTGCCGAGCCCCTCCTTCGGGAGTTGTTCGGATTGGGATGGACTCGAGGGGGCAGTGTGTTCCCGATACCCGTGGGAATCGGGTACGTCTTCGGACGGGGTTGAGGGAAGCCATTAGGTCTCCCGGGCCTGCAAAGCTAGTAGAAGGTGTGCTAGATCACCAGGCGGCCCCACCGAGTTTTTTCGGTAGTCTTCACCTTGAGTGTTGGCACGCGTAAGTGGCGTATCCACTTCCATCCCGTCTTGAGTCCATAGGACCAGATGGGGGGGCTTGTTAGTCTCTAGGTCTTGCCCTATATAAAGCCCCACGGAGGACGCCGAGCGCCCTTTGGGACAGCTCGGATACTCCCTGGTTGAAGGAGGCCCGGGTCATGTTCCTACGGGTTCAAGGCTAATGAGAGTAGAGCCTCTGGACTCAACATTTCACATCATATCTCATCTAGTAGTTTCTTTCAAGGTAGAGGTGTTGGCGGGTGTCTCGGCGGTGCATGGCAGGATGATATGCTCTGAGGAAAACTACTTCCTTCTCTGGTAGGTCAGTTGCCGGCCTCAGCACCTCGTCTGGGACCATTTCGGGACCGCCAGCCAGGGACCTATGGGGCTCGGCTCCTGGACTCGTTGCCGTCCCGCTGTAGTAGGGGAGCGAGTTAGTTGTCCTGGCCTGTCGGGGGAGGTCTCTATCCAAGTAAACTGTAGGGACCCTGCCCTCTGCACTGTCGTGGCTCCTTGGGTCGGCCGTCCTCTGACTCGCCCTGCCTCGGTAGCGTGGATGGTAGCGTGTCTGCCTCACGTTCAACAGGTCCCGAGTTCAAATCTTGGTCAGGGTGAGCTACCTGGATAAGGTTTTCCCGCGGTTTTCCCTTATCCTGAAAGACGAATGTCGCGTAACCCTAAGCTCTATGGACCCTGGGCTGATTTGAGCATAATTTCACCCATTCCATTCATCGTCCGATATGATTTAACGTTGGAGGACGTAAATTTAAAAAAAAGAACCTCAGTCTCCTCTCACGTCATCCTTCCTCGCTGGGTTGCCCCACTTGGGGGCATAGGAGCAATGGGCCCAAAATGGTAGCCTACGTACCGAATCCTCTCCGTAATGTAATTGCAATCCCAACCCTAATGTCCTAGTCGTTAAAGCAACTCAAATAAATAAATTTATAAAAGACCGTTCTCCGAATATCATTTCAGTGGCTCACGACAACTTGCGCAGCTTATAGTGATATTACAGAAACTGTTGTTTAAAACCGTATAGTTACTGATACATCAGGAATAATGATTGTCGTGCCCAGATCCACGAACAGATTAATTCTACAGCTTCAAACAATAACTGGCTTCAACTACTCCTGTTACTAAAGTTTGTTAGATATTTTATTAGCCAAAATAACATATTTTCATATTCATCCACGCATAAGCGGAGAAACGTTTTCATAGCTATCAAGCATGAAAGCCCGCAAACGCATACAGGTGCGACATCAACACACATACAAAAACAAACAAACACGCACATTCACGAGGTTTAATGAAATCTGTTATATGCTCGTCCCCAGTGCATCACCTAATGTACATGTTTCCGTCCCAGTAATTACATGAACTGACTCCTGCTCAAAACGTTACCTTGGTATTACCTTTGTTAACAGAAACCTTTCAATTTCTGAACCTATAGTGTTCATTATAATTATTTTTGTCTATATATGTGAACAGAGAATTCCTATATTCCCGCTTTAATGTTATAACTAGTGTTGGAGAACAGCAGATATATATATATAATTGCTGATGCAAACTAGTCTAATATTATCGATAGTGGTAAGTTAAATTTGGCGTATTTTTATGTACCAAACCATTTATTAAAATATGTTTATATTTATTTTACTAGTAATTGAGTACATTTTGTAATGCTAAAAATCATTCGCGTTATTTCAAAATAAATATGGAATATTTCATTTCAAATCCCAGTGACAAAATTAATAATCATTATTAAAATTAAGCATTCAATCGATACATATATGCTATTTGATAATTGTTGCTTAACAGAGTATTCAAGAGAAAGTAATTAGTAAAATTCACGTTTTCCAATTTTAATTTTGCTTCAAAATTACATTTGTTATGACCTTATTTTTTTCTAAAAGCTAACATTAACATACGTAGCAGGCTGGCAGTCTTCAACGCTGGAGACATAATAATTTGAGTTTGGCATTTAAACACCGAGGGGGCATCGTCGATCTAATCGACCTTAGCAGCAAGAAGCTTATCCGTCTTTTTTTTTTTTTTTTTTTTTTTTTTTTTTTTTTTTTGTAATATACGTCCTCCAACCTTAAGTCATATTGGACGATGAATGAAATGGGTGAAATGATGCTCAAATGATTCCGGGGTCCATGGAACTTAGAGTTACCTGACATTCGTTTTCCAGGATATGGGAAAACCCCAAAAAAGCCTTATACAGGTAACTCACCTTGACCGAGTTTCGAACTCGGGAGCTCTTGAACGTGAGGCAGATGTGTTACCATCTACGCTACTGAGGCGAGCATCCGTCCAACAAACGCGTCTTTGAACATGAAAGGAACATATAGATATGTGACTTATAATGAACGAAAAATAAAACTTACTACCATTAATGGTATTTAAACCCCAAACCCCAAATCCAGCAATTTTCAACTAATCTTGCTGGAATTTATACCACTTAGTTCTGATGCAGAGTGAACACAGAATTCAAAATTTAGTTTTTGTATCTTTAACAGTTTATGAGTAATTAATTCGTGAAATTCAAAATTTGGGCAAAATTCAAACCGCTCCACGTGATGAAAGTTTTCAGAATTTTAGTTTTTCTATTTCTATAAATATTCAGATGGTTATGAAGAAAGGATCTATTATATTTATCTCCTATACTGCTTTTAGTTCAAGAGGGAGAAAAAATAAGGTATTGAGCAAACAAAAAAAGCCAAGAAATGATTAAACCTTTGACTTTATAGATATCAATAACTTTTAAAATATAACGAGCATTAAGAATTCATATGACAGAAATCTTTGATTGATTTTTAAGAATATGTGTTGAAAATATTAGTGGGACTGAATCAAAACTGCAACGTGTGGAACAATTTGAATGACAAAAAATGTTGAAAATGAAATGTGTAGTGTTTAACCCACTTTTAATACATACGGCACCGCAGGCGGTGACAATGATGATGCATGAGATGAAGATGGAGCACTGGTTAAATGACATGGAGGGGGAAACCGAATATCCCGGAGAAAACCCGCTCCAGCGCTGTGTTGTCCACCAAAAATGTCACTTTGCGGTTGCCTGGGATAGAACCCGGGCCACCTTGGTGAGAGCCAAGCATTCTAACCACTGAACCACGGCGCGGCCCACAAAAAATGTTGAAAAAACTGTAACTGAGTAAATCAAATTTTAAAATCCAAAATATTTTCCTTCTCAGCTACATGCCTTGAAGCAGACTACGGCCCTCCAGATAGGTAAGATGGACCCTACTGCCTCTTACTTCTCTCTTCTTCAGCTGTTTTGTTCAACTTTAGTTTACTTCTGGATGTTTTAGAAGTTGCCTTGGCTGAAATTTCTGAATGGAGTAAGGGTAATTGGTCCTTCCCTTGGCTATTTATTGAAGATGCTGGTGAAATCGCAGTGTCCATTATGTCTGACTGCAGCTTGAGTGAGGCGGAATAACCAAAATTGAGTTCACTGATGGCTGATGTCACAGCAACCTGAAGTCTCTTCTTTGCCACAAATATTTTTTGGACATTTACGCCATATCATGCACTGTAAACTTTGATTTGCATTTTGTGTCTTACCCAATGTACATTTCCTTGTGATTTCATCTGATGCCAGCCTTTGGTGCACAGGCATTAGTTTTCTTACCACATCAGGCCTAAAGTATGTTCCCATTATTGTATTGTTATGTTTAGGTGTTTCTTCCCAAGTATTATTTAGCCTATTCATGATATTATATACACAGTCAACTAAAGGTCTGTTAATTGAAATAAGTTTTACCTATAACCTGTATAACAGTTATATGCACGTTTAAATGTATAAAACGCGTTTATAAATCTTAAATGACACACTAAAGCTCATTTATTATATATAAACAGCATGTAGTTTAACGACAAACACAAGAAAATCACTACCAAGTTAGAAACTCACACAAAAGCAAAAATATAAACATTATTATTTGCTTTCAATGTTTGTAGCCAGTGTTTTGTTTCCATGGTGCCACATATTGGCAGAAATACCCATCATACCGACACATAAAATTCCACCAGAAACTTTGCCCGCTAATTTCAAATGTATTAATTTAGTACATTGAATCTAACTCAAATGACAGAATTCTGTGAATCCAAGGGCCGATATACACTGCGCCTGGGTTTTTAAATTGTCATGTGGGTGTATTTAAATGCTCGAAACTCATAGATTTGGTTAGATTATGATAAATGTCCCATTTGTTTTAGCCAATTTCGGTGTAGCATTCCTTGAAATTATCAAGCACACGAATGAGGCATTGGAAGACCAATAAAGGGATGGAAAGAGATTTCATGCTGTCACTGGAGAAAACTTGTAATCGAAGATGAAATAATAATTGTAATAATGACTATAATTAACTATATATAAATAATTCATGAAAACAAGTATAAGGAAAGCGATGGTATTAATTAATATATGAGACGTACTATATATTCAATATTTTGCCTCTAAAATTTCGTGACTGGAATACATAGAAAATAATTGTTGTTCTGATATTCTGAGACCGGTATGCTGGCTGGATATTAGCAATATAATATGTTTTAATGTGTTGTAAATGTTGGCAACCTATCAATTGCCAGAAACCATCAGCGTCGCCTGTGTGCCGAATTTTGCTTCAACGAGAGGCCACTAAATATATTGACATAATCCGGTTGCTTTTAAGTTCATTTAAAGGTGTTTTATGTGGACCGTATTTGAACTCAAGACCGTGAGATCAGTAGGTCAGTGCCTAACCAACTGAGCCATGCTGAATGGTAACTTATTAGCTGTCTCCTGTCTGAGCAACAAATATTCAATAACAAACTATAGAGCAGCAAGATTAGTATTTACTTAATTAAAGGGTGCAATATTGTGAACTTAGTATGTAAAACGTTCCTCCTATCTTAGTACTTATATCAGCAAAACTGGCAAACTGGTTTCGACAACTCAGTACTAAACAGTGACTGCTGTGTTGCCTATTTTGAATTCTCAGGAAATCTATATATAGCTAGGAATCTGATGTGTTGCACTCGCATGCTTTCTCTACTCATTCTTGAGGAAACTATTCCCACAATTGCTTATTCTACCATCTAAGCCGTGTTAGTATGTATTTGCGTAAATGCTTTATTACATTTTTTGTAAGAGAATAGGGGATTGCCGTAAGCTTAAACGATAATCAATTCGTTTAAGATGAAACAGTTGTTTTGGTTTGGACTCCGAGAACTGAAAGATGCTTAAATATCTTTAAATATGTGGTTTAGGAATGAATATGGAATGTTAGAATAAGCAAGAAAAATTGTTAATATTCAGTAGGCCATGAGATGACACTACATGTAAATGAAATTATGTTAATTTTTGATTGGTAATTTTAACAATGAGATTGCGTAATGTGTGACGTGGACCAGTAAGAATTGAGTTTGAAAGATCTAGGAAAGAAAGCGTCTTTCGATGGTGACCGCAAAGATAATAAACGTGTTTCACATTTGTGATTATTTAAGTGAACGGGCGTACAATTTTGTTGGAAAGTCGTGTAGGAAAAATGTAAATTATATTCTATAATCTAAAGATATTATAAACTTTATTTACAAGCTCTGCGTAAATACAATTGAATTACATTGATAAAGCTCATTATATATACGTAATATCGTGTTATGTAAATGTATTACTCTGAATTAAAAGAAATAAATTATATTAATTTAAAAATTGAATTATTTCTTCAGAAGATAAAAAGTTAATTCCCTCGTTCGATACCACGCCTGAGTTAACAAAGTTCTCATGCACCGACTGGAGTAGCGTCGGAGATCGTCTAATCCTTGTTTCACATAAGCTTGCCCCGTATCTCTTAACGGTCAAGTGACCCACTCATCTCTCATTGGCCGCTATTGTAGTATGGGCTGTTGTGCGGTAAAATTAGTTCGTTATTTAACATGGTGATATATCTTTATATGTTGGAAGAGAATTGTCAAATTTATATTTTCGTAACTGTCTGAATTAAATAAATTAAGCAACAGAGTTGATTTATCTGAAATGCATGTTAAATCTTAAACGAAGTAAAGAGGAGGTTCCTTTGCTCTCAAGCACATAACACGATAGCACGTGCTTTAGCGGTAGTAGTAACATATTTGTTTATATGACTTTTATCACTGACCTTCTTTTGAACTGGATTAGTCATATATCGTCATTTGAATGTGTGTTGTACCGAGTGCGAGAGCTAAATTGTTTTATTGATCGTGTATTGCGCGTGTACTTATTATATGTATAATGACAGAGTCTACCGCCAGTTTTTCGATGAAGTATTGCAAGGGAAATCCTTTACAAAGTGGCCAAAAATAATTGTGGTGCATGCACAGAGGAGTGCATGTCAGTGAGAGAATACGAATAGCTGTGCTGTGAACTTACAGGTGTGTTAGATGCGTAGGAACATCGGGACATGAAATTGAGACAACAGGAAAACTTACCACTCCAGGGGTGACATTGCTGTGCGGCGAAGACGTTATTTAAGGACAATCAGATTGTAGCGGGATACAAATCGCAAAATATGCTACTTCGATGAGGCTTGGCTGAATGAAGAACACACGACAAGTATGGCGTGACACGATTTTTAAGATTGAAAGACAAGCATTTTTGCAAGGTATGTGTGTTGGTTTTAAAAAATCCCAGTGGAGAAGGCCGAAAGCCTTTAATTATATACTTGTTTCTGTTTCATTGCTCGTTCATTCAGTTTTAACTTGCTCAGTTTCATTATAAACTTCATTATTTTTGCATGTCGTCATATTCTTATTTGCATTATTTTATCTATCTTCCTGGCAATTATTATGACGTTTCGTGCAGGTTTAAATGTGACGGGAAGGCACCGCCTATGGCCTGTGGCGCGAAAGCGTTAGCCAATTAGAGTGAGGGGGAAAGTAGTTGCACGAGGAGTGATACATGTCAGCGGGGCAAGGTTATATGAAGCAGAGATTAGAGGCATCGCTACATCTGAGTGCCATATCTGAGCAGAAGACTCGGATCGAGGAAACGTAGCAATCCGTGACTTCATTTTCTTCTCGGAGGGCTGAATTCAGCCAGCCACCCCAGACGCAACGCGGGACGAATACAGGTAAGGATAATTCCGTCCACAACTTCATCACAAAGAATTCCCGCTTCAGAAAGTTGTTCCTTAGATGCTTGCTTTGAAATCCCATTACACCTTCATAACTAAAAATAAAGAAAAAGAAGTCAGGAATTAAACGAATAACCACTTCCCATTTGAGTTAAGTACAAGTACTCGAATACTCAAGCCATTACCAACTAATACCTAAGAAATACTGAGCTCCACAAAAATTATTTGATATAAATTGGGTGTTTTAATGTGACATGCTTTTGTGTAGTAAGATTTTGCATATCTCTTTCAGTTTATCAAATATGTAAATGTAACTGTAATATGTTGCAACTGGAAATGTTGCAAAATCGTGTGGGATGGATGATGTTGATGGTCATTTGTTTCTCACCTTTTTTGAAGTTCTAGTAGTCTCATCTTGTAGGTTCCTCGGCAGCATCACTGAAGCTAGAGATCTTACCTCTGGGTGTGTTCGCAGAGTGGAGGAAAAGTTATTACTGTTCTTAGAATGAATAAATACTTTTCTTTTGAAAGTTGTATATTAAATTCTTCCATAAACTTATGAAACTTTGATACAAATTTAAATGATGTGAAATTCTGTCCTTTAACAAATGTCGATTGATGTATAGATGAAGTGTTCCTCTCTTACACTCACGCTAGTTAATGCATCTTAAATGCACACACACACACACACAAACACTCACACACACACACACACACACACACACACACACACACACACACACACACACACACACACACACACACACAAACAAAATTATTTTTGCACCTGCTCAGAGATACGCAAATACACATTGCGCTCCTACGGAGTTTTGAAGCAGAAGAACGCTAATTTCAGCCTTATTTCTACGTTGCCACAGCAACCAAATAACTTATCTCCTACAAATATGAGTAGCTGCCATGTTTAATTTGTAAGATTACTCACTCAGACAGGTCGGTGTTCACCATTTCTTCCAAAAGCGCTTTTTGGCTGATTTGTTCGAAGGTTTTGAGTAAGTAAATTTCCCCATTACGGGTTACCAGCCCGTAGATGGGTAAGTCATGTGAAGGGTTTGCCTTCTCACGGCTCCTGACTTCCGGTAATTTTTAATCAAGGTTGCCTTCCTTTAGCCCATGGTAACCCAATACCTAACTACAGGGCAGTAACACAGAAGATGTCTTCTCCGCCTCTTCAGTCAGAAACAAAATACGTAAAGAAACAAAATTAAAGTTCTACAAAGTTATGGCTGTACCTATACTGACATACGGAAGTGAGACTTGCACGCTAACTAAAAAGCAACAGAGTATAATACAGGCTTCAGAAATTAAATTCTTGAGAAGTGTGAAGGGATGCACGAAGAGGGACTTAATAAGAAATGAAAATATAAGAGAAGAGCTGGATATTCTTAGTATGAATGATAGGTTAAAAGATCTCAAACAAAAATGGAAGGAACAAAACAAATAATACAGTATCTTCCTAAAGGTAGGAGATCGGTGGGCAGACCCAGGAAACGATGGCTGGAGAACTTCGAAGGCGGAACAGGCACTTGATTGCCTATGCTATGAAGTGAAGAAGAAGCTCTTTTCGGTCTTTGCTTCTGACCATATTCAATGTTGGAGCAGAACCCACTGAAGATGGTCTGAAGCAAAGAACTAAATGCGCTTTTGGAAGAAATGGTGAACACCGACCAGCCTGAGTGAGTAATCTTATAATTAATCATGCCAGCTACTCATATTTATATAAAACGTAACCCAATTTTAACAACTCGACAGTTCTTTAAAACTTATCTCCTACTGGCCCTCGTCACCACATTACGTTACCACATTCTTAGAAGTACCAATAACGACATTATAACATAACATTTCACTCACATTGCATCATCTCATGACCACCCTAATTTTACACTTTCATTTCCGTACAAATTAATCCTTTCATAGTATTTCCAAATCAATTTTTTTTAAAATTTAGAAGCATGAAATAACCGCCACAATGTAGAGGGTTTCAGAGGCTATTATAGAAAGCTTCATATATACTATTTATTTATAATGAAAATATCTTAAACACATGGTAATTGAATCAAACCTGACAGATCTTATTGAACCAGTCTTTTTTTTTTTTTCAAAGTATGTATAGAGGATTGTTTCGTATCGTATCTTTGAAAGAGGCTGTTCTTTGATAAATATGAAGTTTGGTATTTAACCAACTTTTCTTTTTGTGTTAATGTTGTTCATAGACAGGCAGACAGATGACAAAGAAACTTATCCTGTTCTAAATCTTTGGTTTATTCAGGTAGCCTAAAAACGTGTATTTCCTGTTAAGTCTTGCCATCGAATTTTGGAGTGGGATACAATAGTTCCTCTGCTTACTGCAACTTAGTAGAGGAAGTAGTAAGTACGATATAAATTTAATGTCGTTAAAATATACAATGCTTGTTGCTTGACCTTCCCATCTTTGGTAGTGTATTGCGTACTAAGAGTTGTAAGTGATACTTATCTGATTGAGAAAGCATATTGAGCATACGAGGTCCGCAGGGAGGATTCCCCAAGCATTCGAGATCTGATAAATAACTTACAATTCGTGGTTAGCAATTACCTTTTCCAATACTTGAAAACACTGTAAAAAGCAATAATATATAAAAATTTTTATTACTATGTTACGTACCGAGCGGGATGGTTCAGACGGTTTCGTCTGTGGCCCACATTCGGGAGGTACGGTTTGGATTCCCGCGGCCGACCTATCTGAAACATGGGTTTCCCCAGTTCGCCAGGCGAATGCCGAGTAAGTTAGTTAAATTTCCCGAATTTCCATTCCCTCCATTGCATTTCTATTTCACATCATCTCTCATCTGGTGGTCTCTTTCAGGGTAGAAGTGTCGGTGGGTGTCTCAGCGGTGCATGGCAGGATGATATACTCTGAGGTAAACTACTTCCTCTTCCGATAGGTTAGTTTCCGGTTTCCGCTCCTCTGCTGGGACTATTTCGGGAGAGCTAGCCAGGGAACTTAATGGCTCGGATTGCCTGCCTGGGACCATTAGGACTCGGCTGCTGGGCTCGTTGCCTTCCCGCCGTAGGGGAGCGAGTCCGTTGTCCTGACACTTCGGGGAAAGTCTCCATCCAAGTAAACTGTATGGACCCTGTCCTCTGCACTGTCGTGGCTCCTTGGGTTGGCAACCATCTGTCTCCTCTCGCCTCATCCTTCCTCTCCGGGGTGCCCTCACTTGGGGGCATAGGCACACTGGGCCCAGCATGGTGGCGTATGTACCGAATCCAATCCGAAGTGAAATCCTAAACCTATTTTCTTGCGTACTGCGTCAGTTCCTTTTTTTTTTTTTTTTTTTTTTTTGTAATTTACGTTCTCCAGCGTTGTCATATCGGACGATGAATGGAATTGGTGAATGATGCTGAAATGAATCCCAGGTCCCTAGAGCTTAGGGTTACCCGACATTCGTCTTTTACGTGAGGGAAAACCCTGAAAAAGCAGTCACGCTACCATCTACGCCACTGAGGCGGGCTGTCATTTCCTATTGGTACTGTAAGTATTATGCTGCTGCGGTTACTTCATTTCCTAGTTGTAATGTAAGTATTGAAAACTAGAATCTGTTTCATCCTGTTGCTATATCAATTGACGAATGTATTGTAAATTTAGCTTACATAACCAAATACGTCTTAACAATAATTAGCATAGAAATAAACTAGTTAAAAACAAAATGTGTTTCCTTACTCTCTACTGTTTTTTGTATCTCCTAGGCCCAACATTCTTTGGCATCTAAGTAGGGAAACTATTGCATCCACTCCAAAGTTCACTATCAACAAACACATTTGAGGCTTCTTGAATAAATAAAAGGTCATCCTTGGACAAAGGTCTCTCTCTCTATTCTCTCTCTATTCTCTCTCTCTCACTCTATCTTCGTTACTGTGTGTTCACGAATGAACAGTAACAAGCAAAACCCAAATTTTAAATAAATAGAAAATCTCGAAATTTAAGTTCAGCCACTTCCAAGGTTAACAAAGAACTCCAGAAATCCCAGATACCTAAAATACCTTTATATACAAGTTTCATTAACTTCATATTTTGTTAAAATATGGCTTCACGTTTGATTGAAACTCCAGTTACTATCTATCAAGTAATTGTGGTAAATGAAATGCCTGAATTTTCTAGTGAAGTTATATTTTTGTGCTGAAATTTAATTACTGTAGTACTTAATAAATGTTTTTAGCATAACTATTTTCTAGAAATTCATGTCTTTGATATGAATATGTAAATATTATATAATTTTATCATTTGCTTGTTTCTCGTTGCCATGTAATTTACAAACATCGCACTACAAACATTAATCTCGAGTTAGGTTATCATTAATGTAGATAAAATAGTGGCTTGTGAAAGAGGTGAAGAGAGAGAGAGAGAGAGAGAGAGAGAGAGAGAGAGAGAGAGAGCGAGAGAGAGAGAGAGCGAGAGAGAGAGAGAGAGGGAGAGAGACTCCTGTGACTGTTGTGTACGCCTTCTTTAATTACTGCAATAGTATATCCGTAATTAAGATTTGTAGTCGTTATTCCTAATAAGGCGGAGTTCATTATCCCATAATTACGCCACTAAAATTGCCAATTTGTATGAAAATTAAGAGTAATTTGTTTTTTGTTATCGCTGCATATTATCAGAAGAAAATAAAAGCTCTTATGGGTTTTCCTTAAAAAAGGAACGTTGATTGTTGTTTCAGAAAAGGGCAACGGAATGGTTAGTTTCAGACATATCTGTACAAGAGACCTTGATACCTGACTGGATTTATTTACCGTGTTATCGACTCATTAAGAAACGAGCAAAAATATTGATTATCTGGCACGATGTGTTAGGATGTATTTAACAGGGCAAAAAACGTCAACGGGAATTTTCGTCTTTTGACGGCGTTTTGTGCGCATGTGTGGTGCGACAGTTGAATGATGGAGAGGACTTTAGTTGCAACGGCGGCTGACAGATGGAGTCGCGACCGGACCCGACGTTGCGCATTTGTCTTCTTTGTTTAGCTTTACTTCATTAAGATGGCGATGGAAAAAAAAGAGAAGCAGAGCAAGGGTCCAGTGAATTAAGTTTTGCATCGCAGTCATGTTAACGGATATAAATAGCGCTAGTTGTGTACAGTGTGACGGCAGAAATCAGGGTTCTCGCTCTTCTGATGTAAGTTTGCTGAACATTGGCTGCAGGGGTGACCAACTTCAAGAGATGACAAAGGAAACGTCCTAATTTTTGTGGCGCATCTTCCGAAGCAGCTGAACTTGAATACCAAATTTCAGACTAGGCGAATTTTCGTTTTGGGGTTATGTCATTCACAGGCACGTAGATATTTTAATAGAAATGCTCTTTTTAAATTCATAACATATACTTGAAGCGAAATCTCGCTATAGAATTTATGGGTGGAATACAATACCTGCTCTGCAAATTATGCATGTGGTAGAAAAAGCAAGAAATATAGTTGATATAAATAATGTGTTTGAAAGATATTTACATCCTTTTATAAAGTATCATTTTATCCACACCTTACTGTTTACCGTTTTCATCAAGTAAGTCCATTTAGAATAAAGGGAACTTGTTTGAAAAAACCAAAATCTTCCATAAAAGTCCCAAATGAGCAATTTGGGTTATGGGGATTTTCTTGAAAATTTTCTGGTCTCATTCTTCTAAGGACCTGAATTTGTTATTTCACCATTTGTTTCGTTTTTAAATTATACTGTTTACACACACACAACACACATGGACCTTTTTCTTAAAAGAAAGTTGTTTTCTACAGTTCAGAGAATTTCAAAACATGTATTTCTAATTAACGGGCCTCGCAGTGGTCAAGTGGTCATCCCACTAAAGTGGCCCAGGTTCGATCGTAGGCAACAGTACGTAAAGGCGGGGTTTTCTCAGGGATCTCCGGTTTCCCCCACCATCATTTCACCAATTGATCCATTATCATCTTACCTATCATTCATTACACTAACATTTCATTCAATTACTTCTCTCACTCTTATACCAGGCACCGGGCTCGTTACCCATCTGATACTTCCTCAAACGAAGCCTACAAGAGACAGAGGAACCAGAATCCCGTAACACCAACATAGTGGTACAACCCGGAAAATTAACGAAGTATATATAATTAATTCTAGATTCGTAATTTTTGGGTTGAATACAATCTCTACTTGCCGCTACTTAATTATACTTAGCAGAGAAGGGGAAACAAAATAAATAAAGGAAACAAGAGATAAAAACAGTAGCAAAAGAGAACTCTTAAATGATGAAAAATATCAAGATGAGCTTGCTACAGCTGTTAAAATACACTGTAAAAATGGATGGAATTAAATTTAATCTTGTAGTGGTGGGACGTATTTAGGAGAAAATTTTGCCACTACCTTTGAGTATTAATGTAATAGTAGGTAAGAATCAGTGGCGTATGCCGGGATTGTGACCTGGAATGTCACTAAGCCTACCAGATCCGGACAATAAGGGATTGTTGGTTAAATGTTAACTTCACAAACAGTACATTTTAATCAATTTTTCTAGAAACAAGCTGTTATAACAGCCGAGGTGCCTTTGAAAACGGTAGCTGTGTTTAGATGCTGAGAGAGTGCCGCATCATAATTAGCCAGAAATTGTAGCAATTCTATATATTGCCTTCATTTAATGACTCCTCACTTTCATCGTGGCCTCTAAACAAACATTCCTGTATTGTAAGAAGAACCACTGCATCAATCAATCTTTTCAATACATATCTCTTTTCCTTAACTTTTCATTGTAAAAATTGTCAGCAAATTTCTGGTAATTCAATGTATGGTCTGCCCTTTGAGTGCCAAAAGGTTTTAATGTCCTGAAAGATTTTATGGGTGTTTTTGATCTTTTATGTTTATCCAAATCTGTGACTAAATAAGTTAAATTTGCGAAACCCGTAGTATTCCAGAGTGTTCTCTTAGTTGCAAACAACAAGCATGGCCAGCAATAAAGTTTTAGTTCGATTGAGCCAGATAGTCACTCACTCAGACTTATCATAATTTCTTATACTAAAATACCTTTTATAAGGATTCTTATTTTTTCCCCTTCTGTTCACACAGCAAGTGCGAAAGAGCTGGAGTAGCCCTTCCCTGTTTTATTATCACTAACTTATCCTCGTATCCAGTCGTGTCCATACGGTATATTTTGGAGAAGCTCGTATGAGTGTAGTGACTTACGGTTCCGAAGCCTTGACGTGTTGAACCCTGCATTCCTCCTCCTCGTCCCTCAATGTCCCTTAACGTAGAGAAGGCTGCAACATTAGCTGCCGAAGCTCTGCTTGCCCCTCTGTTCAGTGATAGGAAAAGAGAGATATTTCAACCTACGCACTAATTCTTTATGGGGGAAACTCACTAGTATTGCAGTGATTATTGATATTGCTTATTAATTTCTAGTTTAGTATAGGTATGGGCTTCGGTGATAGCTCTGATAGCCCATAATATACGCAACCGCCAAGAATGATTGTAAGTTAATTAAAAAGGGGTAAGTTTCCCTCTAAGTCACTGCAATGTTTCTTTCTTAAATAAGAGCAGTAACAATAACAATAATAATAGCTGTAATTTTCGTGAATACCTAAAATAACAAAGTTTTAATATGAGTCTCGAAAGATTCCTTGTTATGATTTAAATAGGCATTTAGTGAAAGGGGTGTAACTTTGTGTCCATGAGATATGGTTGCCTAGATAACTAAAGGCTCTGTCTTGCAACTATGATTTTCTTCCTCGTTCTACAGATTGCCTTCTACCTCTAAATGCCGATATTCATACGTACATGAAAAATATGCTCTGTGCAAATCAAAGTCGCTTTGGAGAAGCCCCCTCCTTGCGTCATTTAGAAAGGCTGGTTTAAACCGCAGGACTCTCTTACCTATTTGCTAAAGTCACATACGTCACAGATGCATGAATTATGTTACTTAATATATTTAATTTAAAACTTTATGAAGATGTAAATGTAATTACTTGCTTGGAAAAATAGGGAGCTATTTTGTATCGCACAAAACCTGTTCCGCGACATCAACCAATAAGAGGTGACATTTAAGAGATACAAAGCAAAGTTATATGGAACAAGGTTTAAAGCATATGGTTAATAATACTACCGTTATTTGTACCAGAATTAGAGGTATTTATAGTTACAGTATTTGTGATCATAGCTTTTCTAACTTAACAAATTCCATTCCATGAACTTTTAATGTCCGATTTCACAACAGATGTTAAAACTTAACACGAGTTTAGCAAAAGTTTAAACAAAAATTGCATTTCACCAACTAGTGTTAGCTTAACCTCGTGTTAAATATCTTGTTAAACTAACAAGACTGTTGTTAAGTCCTTAACAATTGTAAATAGTCAAGGTGGCGGGCGTGAACGCATCTGTTGATATCGATTTGCTATATTTAAGACCGTCTAAATGGCATTAGTAATAGAGTACGGCCTATGAGGAAACATGATTTTGAGAAGCTATCAGAAGAAAATTTTCTACAGAGGTTTTCTACAAGATGCTATGAAGGTTACTGCGGAAAAAGAAGAGAGGTTTGAACATGTATCGAAAGCAATATGCCGATCTCAACTTTTTTTCAAGTATTAATAACTTTGCGATTTTATAATTCACTGAATTATGTGGACAATATACTTTACACCTGACGTTGTGAAACGTTCAAGTCACTCGTCCTTCCGCGCTCCTCGTTTTAAATTTACGTAATACTGAGTTAGAACATGCATCGAAAGGAATATGCCGATCTGGTCTTGCTTCAAGTATTAATAAATTTGCGATTTTATAATCCACTGAAGTATGTGGATAACACATTGTCCACCTCCCGTCTTCAAACGTTCAAGTCTCTCGTCACTTGTTATTCGCACCTCGTTTTAAATTTACGTAATACCAAATTTTTTCGTGCTTCTACTAGTGATACATGTATCTGAATTAAATTCGTTTCCAATATTTTCCCACGTGACATCTTTCTCTTTTACATTCACCGCATTCGTCCTCTTATTTTCCACGAAATCCTTACTCTTCGTCACCAATTCAAGTAACAATTCTTTCTCCATCAATGAGAAATTTGTCTCACGGCTTTTGTTTACCATTCTTTTACCCGCCATTTTTTCAGCTGTGTGCAGATGAAAATGAAAACAAAAGCGAACCACAGTACGTTCAGAAAATAATATGACTCGTCCATAGCCTTCTATAGCTGTAATACAAGTCTCTTGACGTTGATACGTTTTTTTTAACATTTTCAGACAAGTTGATGAAATGCAAGAAATTTAATAGCTTTGTTAGCACCGTGACAATTATTACGTGTCATTTGATAAAGTCGATTTTAACATCTGTTGGTGAAATCGGGCATAAAAGTAATAAAGTGCAAGGAAATAAGATTTAAATAAAATACATTTTTGAACTTCATGCACTATTTGTGCATATCTGCACACACCTATATAAACGGCATGCTTGATGACTTAAGTGATCTAAAGAGATTAGAGTATTTGAGTGCCCTTTGTCAAAAATTCCAGAAAGTGAGCTTGTTCGGGGTCTGTAAAGTTTAACTAATAATATTATTATAAAAAGTGGTTGTAACACGTTTATAAATATCCTAAGGGATAGCGTGTAAGAGGAAAGCTGTAAACAAGGGATACGAAGGAAAATTGACACACTAGCCAATGGCTATGTATATTCGCGCTTTAAATTCCTCATTTTACTTTCTGTACGATTTACATAATATTGCGATGAAGCAAGCCCCTAACTCATGGAAAGCGAGTGGGTACTTTAGCTTTAGTCAGCGCCTGATTGGTTGGAGAGAGGGAGGAAGGGAGGGAGCGAAGCTCCGCGATAGGGAAATGTATAGAACAAGGGAAGACAGGTAGTGGTGGTGTGACGTCAGCTCGTCAGCTCTAACCAGCAAATACGTTCCCGAACGAGAGGCTGTTTGGCGAGTGACGTCACCAGTTTGAAGTGGTGGGTTCCGATAGCGTAGGAAAGACAGGAAGCGTATCGGGTATTAATAATGTGTACAACTTACATCTTGGATGTTGTAATATTAATGCTGACTGCTTTAATTACACAATTGGTCACCGTTTATAAACAATTAAAACCTGGCTCTGCGTTATGAGAAAATATATAAAATTTCAACTCGTAGTTTATCTGAAGTTCAGGCATGTTGTAAAGCAAATAAAATAAAACAAAGTAATTTTCTCTGCAAATTACAGGGGACCCATTCAGAACAAAATTACGTGGATATTTTCAGGCCCTTTCTGTCTCATTTTTCTTTAATTAGTTTATAAATGTCAGGACGCAATGTCTGGGAGATTTGTAATCGAAGGCTGTATGTTAGACTGTGTTCCGACATGGTTCTTCGGGGTTTGGACTTAGTTAATTTCATAACAGAAAAAATCGTTCGCACACATATGCCGAGCCAAACATACACAATGTCCGTGCGGCAATTGAATACAACCTCGTAAATCTGGTTTGAGGGACATTCTTATAAAAATCAGCCAAGTCTTTCTTGTGTGTATATTTGTCCCTCAATAAATCGTCACATTGTAAATTTAACAGTTCTATTTGGTACGTGACAGCTATATTGTTATCATTGAGTGTGCTAAAGCTGACTGAACTGTCAGATTCGGTACTCACAGCGCCCTTTATATAGGCTGCTTGGTACTACACGGCTCCTGCCTGACGTCACACGCACCGCAGGCCTCGTTCCCAGCTGAATGCATCAAAACTCTCGAAGCTGTCTTCCTCTGGTCTAGAAGGTAATGGAAAACTATAGTGAAAATTTGGTTCTGACCTCCCAATTGGAAGATTTGATGGGTATAAACAGGAGCGATGAGGAAAGGACTAAGCAAGGCTTAAGCTTTGGTTTAAGCTTTGGGACCTTTACAATAGGACATTCACGTTCGTTGTATAGAGCGGTACCACGGACATGAAAAGCTAGCAACCTTTGCATATGCCCTCTTGTGATTTTTGCAAATTTGTAACTTTTGCTATTCCTAAAATACGTGTTTGTAGGTTGTCTAGCAAAATAAGCTAAAAGGGTAAAACAATAAAAAAACGCACAGTAAACTTCACTTCTCCTAAAGAGTGATAGAGTCGGTGAAATTACTATGCAGAAAGAAAATAAAAACTGGGGAAAAGTGTGGGGCAAAGATGTTTAAAATTTTTCGTATCCGTTTTGATAGCTGTGCATGCTGTGGATTCTGAAATGCCAGAATATTCAACAATAATTAGATTGTTTATGATGATAGGGCTTTGTCACAGAACTACTCAAAGGCAATACCTTCAGATGTGATGGCAATAACTGTGACAAAGTTTACGATGATTGTACGAGACATACATTTAGAATTAAGTTTTGCTTTCCGGTCGGTTCTAAGTTTAATTGCATCATCAATCATTTCTGAATTGAAATAGTTTACACTTAATAAAGAATGTTGGTATTTGCCAGTTTCATTGTGGAATGAATTAATAAATAACAAAGTAAGATATTTAGTTCTTTCGTGTTTCTCCACGTGCCATTCACGAACGTTTAGCTTAACTGAGCAACTAGCAGAACACAAACATACACAATAACAATTGTGAAAGAACGTCAGGCACAAAGAACGTTGCTTATTTTCTTTTTTTAAATTTCCGGCCACCAACGTTAAGTCAATTTGGATGGCTAAAATGGTTGAAATGGTGCTCAAATGAGCCCAGGTCCATAAAGCTTAGAGTTACCTGACATTCTCTTTCAGGATAAGGGAAAACTCCTAAAAACTCTTATCCAGATAAGTAATTCACCTTGACCGAGATTCGAGCTCGGGACCTCTTGAATGGGTGGCAGAAAAACTACCATCTAAGCTACCGAGGCGGACGAGGAAGGGAAAGGCTTAATATTATTACATTTTCCACACATTTTTGTAATTGATAAACAATAAAAGAGAGGGTTGCTTCACGAAAAATGTAAATTGCGTTCAAACTGGCCATTCACCACATAATACTTCTGGAGATTATGAATTTCTGAAACATTCGTTCTTGGTTTGAATTTTCAAATAAATTACACATTTTCTCATTCTTGTGGTTCCCTTGTAAAGAGTGAAATTTGAAACATAGCATATCCCTCTTGCCTCTACAAGAAAGCTTGTAGTGAATTAATTCTGGTAAAGGCTTTTCTCGATTGAGATGAAATACATAAATACAAAATCAAGCTCTTTTAATTACAAATTACAGAAAAGGCGCAAAAATAAACGCAAAACCTGTGTTGTTGTAATTTACGCCCTCCAACGTTAACTCATATCATGGAAATGATGCTCAAATGAGCCCAGGGTCTATTGAGCTTAGAGTTACCCGACATTGTCTAGCAGGATAAGGGAAAACCGCAGTAAAACCTTATCTAGATAACTCACCCTGGCCGAGATTTGAGCTCGGGACGTCTTGAACGTGAGACAGACACGCTACCACCACCCCACCAAGGGGGGCAAAAAACCTGTGAATGCAGCTCTCGATAACTTGTTATTGTTCTACTATTAGACATTTCAAGCTTAAGCACGTAATAATGTACCAGATATTGTTTTGGAAATAATTTCAATGCATCTTGGTATATGTCGCCAAACTAGTCAAGTTTTGCTTGCCTTACAATGTCACAGTAAGCAATTTTAATGCACCAGTATGCGCGAATCTTTCTCGTAGATGGATAAGCCCGCCTTCCAGAAAGATGTCTTGTTTTCACTGTTACTCGGCTGTAATGAGGCAGATAACATGTGATTGATGTGACGTCATCCCAACAAAAGGGTGCCGAAGCATAAGTCAACGCCTTAGCGGGCAGCGACTTTTTTCGCATTGATATGAAAAACAAAGAGGGCTTTGGAATAGATAACTATCTAACTTGGAAACATTTTCAATGATGTTAAAGTCGGCTATAATAAATTGCATTATTAAAAGCTTACATCGTTAAGGTTTCAAGATTAATTAATGACCTATAATGTTCATCTCTAAAAAATTTGATGTATAACAGTTACGTAACTTGCTTTACCCACAACAGCTCACTGAATTTTTCTTTTACACGTTTATTAAGTGTTTTTCAGGAAATTGGTTCAAATTGAGCAATTTGGATTTAAAATCACCATGAAAACAACAATCCGTTGATAAATATATATTTTATTTTGCTTATGACTTACTGAACATAAAATACATTCAACCTAAGTGTTTAATTACAACATGTGGAAAGAGATTTGGAAAGTTTAATTGTATTGCGTTCTTGTAAGCGAACAATAATAATAAAACAAATATAATGTGTGTATTCACACGATTTTCTCTATCCGCTCCTGTAGAAATATTAATAAAAAGAATTATTCTTCTATTTCATGTTTTCTTATAGATACAATGGGAATAGGGGAATACAGAACACTTAAGCGAAAATATTTTAGGAACATTTTCTTTCATTCACGTCCTTCGAACGATGGATGAAATGGGTTAGATTATGCTCAAATTGGCCCACAATCCATAGAGTTTAGAGTCAACCGACATTCGTTCTTCAGGATAAGGGAAAACGCAGGAATATCCTTATTAAGATAATTCACACTGATCGAGATTCGAACTCGGGACTTCTTGAAAGTGTGGCACACACGATACCATCTACGCTAACAAGGCGGGATCTTTCAAGTGCTGGTCACTATATAATGGCTTTAACAATTTGTTCTCTTTGGCATGAATCATGGCGGCCTTGGTGAGAGAACACGGTGCCATCTCAATATTAATATTGATTCGTTTCATTGTTGTGTTAAACTTTGATTTTTATAAACATTAAATTCACATGCCAATTTGCACCTTCACTCATACTTTCAGACCTACGAAATGTGGGAATAAGTCCGGCAAAAGGCAATTTTCCATTGCTCAGCCGGGAATCGATCCCGCATCCTCTGTATTTGTGAGCTAGCACACCAGCAACCGGAACCACAACAACATTTTCGCAACGAAGACCATGTGCTTTTCAAAAGCAGAATTCAATTTTAGAATATAATTTAATATTTGAATAAATTAATGATTCGGACGCTAACAACCGCATGTTATTAGGACGAACAAAGTAATTCTAAGGGTGGTGAAATTAATTCCTGAAGTGTTTTAATTTTAGTTTCTAAGCAAACGTTTATCCAATACAGGTATCTTTATTTATACAGGATGCAACGATACGACAGGGCTAAACATTTAGGATATATCCTTACATACAGTAGAATAACATATGTTATATCGAATCCTTTCTTATGTTCTAAAACATCTTTCACAACTCTTCATAGGAACAGAAAATATTAATTAAACCTTTTGTCATACATACGAGGGGGTGTAGTAAAGTTTTAATCATCACCCGGTAGTTGCTATTATATAAAGTGATGAAACTTTTCTAGTACCATCATTGGTCCCTCACGACATAATGTTAGTAGTTTCCGTAATTTGGGTCTTCTTGTTTTTTTTACAGTGAGTGCCAGAAGTGACTGAAGTGTAAGGTAGAGAAAATTGAGGCGGGTAGTGTAATCAAGTTCCTGCATTTGAAGGGCAAAACTGCCCGGGAAATCTCTGATGAGTTAACGACTGTCTATGAAAATGATTGCATATCGTATGACACTATTGTGAGGTGGAGAAAGTATTTTCAAACTGGTCACATGTCCCTGACAGATGAGCCAAGAGCTGGTAGACCATCAATGACAGGCGATGCTGTCACAGTGAAGAAAGTGGAGTGTTTAATAATGGAAGACAGGCGAGCAACCTTCCAAATGATCATGAATGAGACACATCTTGGTTATGATAGAGTGTGGAAAACTACTCATGACGAACTGAACATGTCTAAGGTATCTTAGTAAAAGATGGCTAGCAATCACTAGAAGTTTGCACTGTAGACATCACATAGCTTTCTTAAAGAAAGGCAAAGTTTCAAATCGTGAACACAGCAATGAACAAATGACAAGATTCGGAGGGGACAACTTAACATCTACCTACACCGGGGCCGTCCTTAATCCTTGTTTCACATAAGCTTGCCCCGTATCTCTTAACGGTCACGTGACCTTATCATATCTCATTGGCTGCTATTGTAGTATAGACTGTTGTGCGGTAAAAATTTGTTCGTTATTTAACATGGTGATATATCTTTGTAATTATGTTAGAAGAGAATTGAAAATTTGTATTTTCGTAACTATTTGAATTAAATATACTACGCAACAGAGTTGATTTATCTGAAATGCATGTTAATTCTTAAACGAAGTAAAGAGGAGGTTCCTTTGCTGTTCTCGCCTTTCATGATACGATATCACGTGCTTTAGCGGTAGTGATTTCATATTTGTTTATATGACTTTTATCACTGGCCTTGTTTGAACTGGATTAGCCATATATCACCATTCGAAGGTGTGTTGTGCCGAGTACGATAGCTAAATTATTTTATTGATCGTTTATTGCGCATATACTTATTATATGTATAATGGTAGAGACTACCGCCAGTTTTTCGCTGAAGCATCGCAAGGGAAAACCTTCACAGAGCGGCGGAAAGAGAACTGTGGTGCATGTGTTTAATGCACTCACAGAGAAGAACCCCTCTTTGTGAGTGGGAGAATTTAAACAGCTGTGCTCTGAACTTACAGGTGTGAGTGTTAGGTCCGTAGGAACATCGCGACATGAAATTGAGACAAAAGAAGAACTTACCACTCCAGGGGCGATATTGCTGTTTGGCGAAGACTTTATTTAAGGACAATCAGACTGTACCGGGATACAAGTCGCAAAATATACTACCATGACGAAACTTGGGTGAATGAAGGACACACAAGTATGACGTGACACGACTTTTAAGAATGAAGGACAAGCATTTTTGCAAGATATGTGCACTGGTTTAAAAATTCGCAGTGGAAAAGGCCGAAGGCCTTTCATTATAAACTTGTTTCAGTTTCATTGCTCATTCAATTAGTTTCAACTTGCTCGGTTTCATTACAAACTTGTATTTTTACATGCCTTCATATACCTATTTGTATAATTTTATCTATTTTCCTGGCAATTATTATGACATTTACTGTAGGTTTAAATGTGACGGGAAGGCACCGTCTCTGGCCTATTGCGCGAAAGCAGTAGCCAATTGGAGGGAAACCGTTTAAAAGTAGTGAGAAACAAATTATATAGAGCGTGTTTTGCAAGTTGTATGAAAAATACCCAACTTTAACAATTGAGGACGATATTAATTTGTCAGCAGAATTAACCGCTGTTTCAGCACCAAAAGTGTTTCTGCCGCTCGAATTGAGATAGTGGCTTTCTACTCCAGGAAAACACCAAAACTGAAAGAAGCCAGTTGTGGAAGGTGAATATAATGAATCTGTTAAAAGTGTTATTCTTGATAAGGTTCATAGCTTCTTTGAAAGAAAGGAGCCACCAGAATTACAAAAGTGCATCAAGCAGTAAAAATGATCCCGATTTAGAGCTTTGAGAAACGAGCTACTACGGCATTCTTCGCGACATAGGTTTTGAATTTGTCAACAGAAGCAGAAAAAATATAATTGTGCGTGAAGAGATACTGTTGTGGTGCCGAAATTATCAAAGGAAAATTCGGAAGTGGAAGTCGTTTAAACAATTTCTCCATTGTCATATTCCGATTAGGTACGTAAAGCATTTTTTTTTCAGTTGCATGCCAAAGTCATTGCCAAAGTACTGTTATTCTTATTTAGCGCTGTTATTCTTCAGAAGAACTCGAACTTTAATTTCTTATTTAGTAATTAGGTTGAGTCTAAGTGAAGAAATCAACTATTGTTGTAATTATTGTAAGCATCAGCCACTTTTTGGAGTGCGACAGGAAAAAGTATATTACACAGTAGACACACCTTTGCATTTAATCTTAACGTGAAAGTGCTACCGTATAAGGAACCCAAAAGTTTGAAAATGACAAAGCAAACGTTTGTTTAGGAGTTCGTTCACAGTGCATTTTTTGCCATATTAGGAACAAAATAGCGCGAATCTCCCCTCCAATCAAAGTCGCCGGAGTATTAATACATTTTCTTGCTTTGTTTACATTTCAACATAAACTAAGGACGGCTCCAGTATATTATACAGGTGGCCAAACTAGAATGTGATTGACAGTAATCACATGGAAAAGCGCTGTAAATAAACAGGAGGGGATGAGTACGTCATAACGGTTGCTATAATAACCATTGGAAGCATCAATTAGAGTCGAGACGTTTTCATGACAACGTTAGACGCTAAACGTTGGTTGTCGATATTCTAACACGTGCTTAGCATGACCTGCGGGCGATCGAGTTACGCAAACGATGCAGTAAACAAAACACCTTGGCTTTTGTTTCTCTTCTGATAAAGCTGCGTAAACAGAATTCTCCCATGTATACAACAGTTAGAGATCCTGTACTGGCAACTTACTTTGCATCTTATTTGTGGCAATTTGCCTTGGTTTACGTGTGTCTGAGTCCGTGTATCTGTGCGCGTGTTGTGATCATTTGTAATTGCGTTTAATGAAAGTTTAATTATGTCAAAATATAGTGACAAGCGAAAACCTGATCGCTCTCAGGAACCAAATAAAACTGTATTTGGTAAAGGTATTCCAATTAAAGGACATACACGGGAAATAATATGCTCCGTGGTCGATGAGGAGAAATTGAAAGGGGAGTCCAGTATTCCATTCTTTAAGTTGCTTGATAGGACTTCCCGTGCTGTAGGTATCAGTAAGAACATTAAGGTTAAGATTGTAAAAAAGAGCATTTTAAAGAACAAAGTTAGACATTGGGTTATAAATTAGAAAGTCCCGGAAAAAATTATGTAAGCGACATTTTCCCACTTCAATAAGCATAAATGTCACAGGTATGCCTCTTTTGTTACGCTGATCTTTACACTGATGTGTTCTAGCATGTTCTAGCGTTTGCCTTAGATCCACGATTGTACTATTGTCTTTGTGTACAGTATTCTAAATGATAATAACAATAATAAATAAGAATAATGAAATACCCATTGCAGTCACAACTGAATCACCTTCGCACGCGTAATCCTATCGCGCTCTCCACGTGGCAGCAATAAGTGGCAACGTCGCCTCTCTCTCCGTACGAAATGTCAATCACTTTCTAGATTGCTGACCAGTGACTAGAGCTATAAAAGCGCCTCGGCTGTCAAAGCGAGTCAGTTGCTAGTTGAGAACTGTTGTTAATGGAGTTGCAGTTGTACACTGTGTGGATTAATATGGACATTCGAATTCTACCGCAGTTGTTAATTGAGAGTGCAGTGACATTTTTTAAGTATAGCGCAAGTGAATTATTTGTTTTTTTTTACTTGTGGTGAAGCAACGAGGGACCTTGGAGATTGCGTTTGTGTATGACACGTCAATTTTAGATTCCTAAGGGGTGTACAAAGCGTGATTTAACTTAAATAAAGAGCATTTAAAATTTCTGCCAACAATACTTTTAATTCCAGGAACCCACAGTTACAATTAATCTCTAGAAATGCAAATGCATTTTTCATATTGGTGTTCTAATTTAATTAAACCATTTTAGCTAATTGATGGAAATTAATCATTTCACCACACTAGCCGTATATAGGCTAAGATGTTTGATGGATAGAGTCAACATGAAAAGTTCAATGCCAAGGCCGGGATTTGAACCCCGGATCTCCTGGTTTCCGCCCAGTCGCTCTTAACCTTTGAGCTACCTTGTCCAACGTGCCTTCCTGACATTAAATTGTCCAGTTGACTCGTATATTTCCCCGGTAGACCGCTAGGGGCTCTCGCATCCGAGATACACCGTTTGTGGCGACTTACTATTGTAAGTGCTCAAGTCCCAGGCTTCATCGCTTAACTCTTATTACTTTAGTTAATTGATGTAAATTAATCATTTTTCTACACTAGCCGTATATAGGCTAAGATATTTGATGGATAGAGTCAACATGAAAAATTGCATGCCATGGCCGGGATTTGATCCGTGGTTCAAATCCCGGCTATGGCATTGAATTTTTCATATTGACTCTATCCAGTAATTAAACCATCTGCGATTTTTCATGGTTCTCAAAATAGCTGTTAACCGCATCAATGGTCTTCTGGTTGCTGAGAAATGTTCATCCTCCAAGGAATATTTTGAGGTTCACAAACAGGTGGTAGTCACTGGGTGCTAGAACTGTCGAATAGGGTGGAAGTTCAAGCAATTCAAACCTTAATTCGCACATTTTTTCCTCATCGGAATGACGGAACAATGGACTGGAGAGTTGTTGTAAGGAAACAAGGTTTATTTGTTTGCCAAATGAGGTCTTTTAGTTTCAACTAATCGCTCAAACGTTGCAGTAAGCTATCGTTGTAGGCACCAGGTAATCAGTAAAACTAATTTCCTGTACATCCCAGAAAACACTCGCCATAAACTTGTTAGCTGACAGAATTGACTTTTCCCATTTGGAAGTTGGTTTACCTGGTGCAATCCACTATTTTAACTGTGATATACTTTCTGGAGTGTAGTGATATATCCAAGTTTCTTCCATAGTAGTAAAACGTCTCGAAAATTCACTGGGATTTTTACGACAGAGCTCCAAATTCTTAACAGCAAGAGCTTATCTTTGCAACATTTTATTAGGTGTTAACAAACGCTGTGAATTTCCAAAACATTACTTAAAATATTACCTGCATGTTCTTCTGCTGTGTTTACAGCCTCTGCTATTTCAAACAACTTTAATCTGTGGTCTCCCAGTACTAAACGATGAATTTTTTTCACTGATCTCTGGAGTTGTGACTTTCAGAGATCGTCCACGGCAAAGCTAATCACTAGACCTCGTACGTCCCATATTAAACTCTCCAAACCACCTTTCAATCATTGGGGCAGGGTCTTCTAATATATTGTCGATTTCTCTTTGATTCCTTTAGGCGTTAAACCTTTATAATGGAAGGATTTAATCGTTGCTCGTTTTTCCAAATCCTTCATTTTCTTGAAACCTCTACACTTGTCCTGTTTAAAATGCTTTCGCTCAAATGCTAAACAAGCTATTGATCTGTAACTATGGATACAAGCTATTCTAGAGTTAAACTACATGATGCTGTCCGTAAAACTGTCCCATGATGCTATCCCTATGTGAGGCCTAGGGCTGATCCACCGATCCTCGTACAATGGGATTGGGTAATACATAATCCACCCCCTTTTACAGATTGACTATCGTATTGGCTTAGTGTGCTGCTTTATACATGGAACGAAATATTTAATTGAGTAATTAAAGTTTATTTCTATTAACAATAAGTGCATAGAAGAATAAGCTTTCATAGGAGTAACTGAATAAGTCATGAGCAGATATCGTATCCCATACAACTTCAAAGGGATATGAAGTTTAGGAGTCTAGCAGTGTATAACTGCTGATGTCAGTCCCGAGGATAACACATATGTAGAGATAGTCCGGTTCGCAACGGACTAGATTCATTATATCTGCTGCTCCCCATGGAGGTAGATCTGTCTTCTAGGGAGTGCAAGGTGTTTGGCATATTATCTTAATAGCATTACTTTCATTACAAATATTGGGCAATCTCCATTTTATAAATCAAAAGTTTTGGTTATTATCAACAACCATTAAGCAGCTTGAAGAATGTATATACTTTCGAGCTGTCTAAAAGCAGTCAAGGAGATGTCTGCAGAAACTAACAATATACAGAATGCACCACCTACCAAACGAACAAAAAATAAATAGTCCAGTATTCAACACAAAAGTACCGGATTTTCAGTGCTGCGTAATATAAGAAATAAACTAAGTCTCGGACAAACACATGTCAGTGATCTGTACTACTCATATGCATCATTAACGTCATGTGACATTGAACGATCTTACTCCCAATATTTTTATATTGTTTCAGTGAGAGACGAAGTAAATTGACATTCGAAAATTTACGAAAGTACATGGTTGTTCACTGTAATTCCCGCATCGAAGGCAATGAGCAGGATGAACTTATGAATCAATTTTATTAACTTTCTTAAAACTAAAAATATGAACAAAATTAAGTAACGCAAAACAAGAGCATCCCCACCAAAAGAAAGATTTGCCCAAATTTGGCCTGAGTCTGCCAACCTGACTACCGGCCTCACGCCTCCATACCCAAGGTAGAGCTGGGTGATCTTCCAAATTATACGGTGTAGGCATCTCGACACCTCCAGCTGGAAAGTTGGCTTTCTAGACCATGGTTCGCTACCTTCGCTCCTTCATTTTCTCACGATGCTGAATGGGCATCGGTCCTATACCCGTCTAAATGAATAGATTCCTACATGCTTTCAAACTAAAGCACGTTTGTTCATAAGTATTAACATGGCCTTTAAAGGACTAATTCCTCGTTAGTTTTCCCACTATTTGTGGTTGCATATTTCTTTTAAAGGTAAAGTTATACTATTGCTTCATAAGAGCATACGAAAACAGACTGCTTCTTTTACAGTAGGTTAAAAAGGAAAACTGTGAAAACATCGGCAGCAGAACCAAGAGTTTAACTCTTTGCGATTACATAATATTGACATTCACAGTTACAGCCAAATTTGGGCAAAAATTTCTTTTGGTGGGGAGGCTCTTGTTTTGCGTTACTTAATTTTGTTCATTTTTTTGTTTTAAGAAAGTTAATAGAATTGATTCATAAGTTTTTTTTTCGATGCACAATTTGGGCAATTACGCCATGGGTTACTTTAATTTATTTAGAAAAAACAAAGTAGATGATCGTATATATATATATATATATATATATATATATATATATATATATATATATAGTAATTATAAAGTAATGCGGAATAAAGGTTAGCATTTATAAACATTCAGCCTTTATTATTTACGTTAAAAGGGTTGGCAAGAGTAAAGTATAACAATGCGAAGAAATATCCTCTCGCACAAATAAATATTTGATTGCTTTCTTTTAAACAACACACAATCAAAATGCTACACTAGAATAGAAACTTTGGGTTATGAACTTAGTCTTCTTCTCCTGGTATAGGACACAGTCCTGGTCACTTATGGTCCTCTACCCGTTATGCCATTTTAGGCGTCGGGTGAGGAGACACAACTATGGATCAGTGAGAGAAATCCAGGGATAGGGGACCAGCCAGGTCTTTGTAAGGAGAGTGGGGGAAGTAGAGGAACGAAATTAGGGCGAAGGTAATGAAAGGGAAGATAATAATGGAGCAATGGGTGGAATAATGGCAGGGAAAACCGGAGGTTCCGCAGAAAACCCTCCCCACTACTGTGTTCTCTACCCAAATCTCACTTTAGGGTGAACGCGGACCGCCTTGGTGTGAGCCAAGCGATCGCTTGGCCACGTCGCGACCTATAAAATTAGTAAATGCATATATAAAGTATAAGTTCAAAGCAGAAAGTGAAACAATAACGCCAAATTCCTGTTTAAAATTTAGCATTATACAGGAAATATACGTCGCACACTTAGACTTACGTAAGTGAACCGTGGCTACGGTCTCCAGGATGAAGTGAAGGAACCAGTTGACACTGCCGGCCACTGGCAGAGAGGCGCAGAAGTCCCTAACGGTCTCAGGTTTGAATATCCGTCCCATTTCTGAGCTGTGTGCAGAGAGCAGTGAAGTACCAGCTACTGAGGAACTACTTCAGCATTCGCCTATCAGCAATGGAAAACCGTGAAAACTCCAAAGGCAGGCTGGACTACGACGGAACTCAAGCCCGGAGATTCTGAACGGGAGTCACATGATAACCAGGAAACCATGTCTCGCTCTCTTTGGCCTTTATTATTTATACAGAGTATTAATGAACCATAAGGCAGCACGGAAAGCGGAGGATTGGTTCCCACTCAGCATAGTGAGGAAGTTGAGCTTACGGTAGGTAAGCAGCCCTGGTCAAGAAAGTCAACTTTCAGGTTGGGGATGCCGAGATGCTGACATCTCCTTCCTGTATCGATTGGACGATCATTCAACTTTACTTTGCGCATGTGGGTGTGAGGCCGGCAGTCGGGTTGGCAGGCATTGGCCCTTTATGAGCTCTCGCGCCATGTTATTTATTTTTATTAATGAACTGTAACCGAAATAGTTTGAGCCATTGTATACGTAACTAAAATAAGCAAGTTAAGATAGGCAATGAATGGCCCAGGGCTAAATATAATGCAGTCAGTTGTGTAAAAATTAACTGGCACAAGAGGCTCATAAGTTGATATTTAAACAAGGTTTGTGAAGTTATGGGTTTAGAATGTCTATAAACTGCTTTCCGAATATAGAAACATCGATTCTTAACAGTTCGTTATTGACGTTCTCAAAATTTAATGCCTCAAAGATTTATCACGTCTTCAACTGATCACCTACGAATGCGACACTAAACAGCGATTAACTGCTTTGTTGTATTATGTAGTGATATTTCTTTCAATATTCTGGTAGCCCAATGCTTAATGCCGAAAAATGTTGTTTCTAAGGTTATTGGTTCGGTTTCTGTCATGTAGTTAACTTTTTTCTTACTTCTTTAATACGTGTCTCAGAAGAGGACATACCTGCCGATAATAACAGCACTTGAAGTTATTTGACACACACAGGCCATTTTGAACAGAGTACGTCAGTCGTTCCTTCGCGGCTGTCAACTTTGTATTGAAATCGAAGGCAGCCATTTTGAACAGTTCTTATAAACCTTACGTAGAGAGTTGCACTGTCTTTATTTTATGTAAGTTCCTTCATCCTTTAAACCACCTCTCATTTAGACATAGAGCATGTGAAACTATTAAGTAGGATTCAACCTTTGTTAGAAAGAATTGTGTGTCATTGCACTGACAAGGTGAAATTAGATCGTAAAATAACACATTTACACAATTATTAAAAGCTTAGGGAGAATATGACAAAAAAGAGAACTAAAGCTTGAAGGAGACTCGAACCCGTTTACCTTTGGATTGCAAGCTGCCATAGCCATGGCGCCAGAGTGAATGCTGCAATAAGTCCCTTCATTTTCGTGTGTTGTAGACTCAAGTGGTATCAAGATTAGCAGTGGCGTACTGGCACTTTAGAAACTTATAGCACTAACTTCTACATTTGAAGCAACAGACCATTCGTTTCTTATTTCAAATTACTTATTTTCCACTTGCTGTGAAGATATTTCAGTATAGTTTACTAACATCCTGTATACAACCGAGACCAATACCCAAACGGAAAGGGTGACCTAACTAAGCGTCTTATTTTAAATTACCATAAGAGTGATAAAATTAAGTTCTGAATAACAAAAGCATTGAAACAAAAATGTCTAAGTTTATAATAACGAGACAAGACAATATATGAAACTTCTATTGTAAACCATGCGTGCATTTAACATGGAGTAATTTTATCTTTTTCTCTGTGTAAGACTCAATGATCATGATAAACACTTCCACAGTTGATAATAATTTGGTAAAATCATAATAAATTTTCATATTTTAAATAATTGACTTATTTTCACCCTTCAAATAAATTTGTTTCCAATGGCTGCTTTTAAATTACTCAGCTATTCAGTAGGATTTAGATTTTACAGGTACTAAGTTTTCTGGGAGGCACATATATAAAACAACGTGCAAAATTAAAGTTAAAGTTAAAGTTAAACAAATTTTAAAGTTTTTTAGTGTTTTAGTACAATAAGCAAAAAAATCAGACATTTTTGTATATTTCTCTTTACATTGTAACAAATGGGAACATCAGCTGTTATTAAAGACACCTGATCCATCACTTTGATTCTTAGCGCAACGTTAAGTTTACATTTAGATGCTGTTGCATGCACTCAGAGCAAAACGCAATGATCCATGAAATAGAAATCAAAACTGAACTGGTCAGTCACAATTCATCATTGAACTATTATTTGCCTACCCACAATCCACTACTCAACCTTCGAGTCATGTAGACCAGCCGAATGCACTCGTACATCCAAATTTTTGGTGCATTCACGCCGTGGTTAAAATATTCTGCCTGACTGCACCCACGTTACTGATACTTCAATATTTTTGTTTCTAATTATTTAAAAAAACTTTTGAAAGCCTCCCGCTTTACTCCAAATTAAAAAAGACGTTTCATTTTTTGTGTAGGTGTTGTATTATACACTTAAAACTAGGGCCCACTAAAAGTCAGCAGACAAAATCATATACGCCACGAAACCCAAGTTAAAAACGTCGTACTGAGTGGTATCTTAGCACAAATATTTTATTATGGGGCCATGATGTGTTAGATTCATACGAATATTTGTGATTTTCAAACATGAGTCATAAGTCACATTGCAACTGCGTTTATCCTTTACATTGTTTAATTATATTTAAACCATGATAATGTTTAAAAACAATCTCTTACAGTATTAATATAAGAGATTCCTTCCGGGCTTTGGAGCCGTGGTCTGATGGAGTTAAGCTGTCCATACGTTTCGCCCATCCCTGCGGTGGACATCATCAGTGGCCTGGTCTTAATCTTCTAGGTGAAGGTTCAGGCACAACTGAGGCGCTCGCTAGAGGTGTCGTATTTATATCCTGGTTGGACGTACTGGATTGGTGCGGCTGGAGCGGGGGTGTGTCCTCGGTGGGTGGGGTTTCCCTGTACTGGTGGTTGATTGGCTCTCGTGATTTTTCTGCCTTTTGGTTTTGTTTTAGCCGTTCCAGTATCGGATGCCAGATGTTGTTCAGTTTAAGAGCCTCTCCCTTTCTGTTGAAATTATTGGAGTGTTTATAGATTTCAATAGCTTCGCGCTGTAGTCTGGCGTGGTAGTATGGTGTAGAAGAAAGCACCTTTGTCTCCTCATACTGGATAATATGTTCACCATCGGCCCAAATGGCATGTTCCGCGACCGCAGACTTGTCCCATTGTCCCAGACGGCAGTTACGCTTGTGTTCTGAAAGCCGGGTGTTGAAACTGCGTTGTGTGGTACCGACGTATACAGCACCGCAGGAACAAGGAATACGGTAGACGCCGGCTAAAGCGTGAGGGTTCCTAGGGTCTTTGGATGAGCGTAATAACGACTTAATCTGCCTCGTGGGCTTGAAAATAGTTCTAACCTTAAAGCTTTTAAGCAGGTGCTCAATTCTGTCCGTCACGTAAATCTCGCCCTGCCATCTGCGAGAATAGTCCGCATGAATACAAAGGCATTGCATTCCTGCCATATTTTAAGAATGTGACGGACAGAATTGAGCGCCTGCTTATAAGCTTTTATATTAATTCTGACCCCGGCCGTGAAAGCTTCCGAACACTCAATCTCTTACAGTATTTTTAGAAGTTAAGGATCTGGATTTAGTTACATTCTGTAAACGATGGTACTCCAGAATGGCGTTCTGAAAATTATTAGGATATATGCGTTGGTAATGAGGGATTCATTAATTAGTTTTATACGCAGATGATCTGGTAAAGTTAGAAATCTGAAAACTGGTGAATGAATTGTAAAATCCGAAATGGCAACTGTAATATTATAATATCCACCAATAAATACAAGACCATTACTTTTCATGGAAAATACCCCTTAGCCTTAGATCAATTATTATTTGATATATAAGGGCGCTCAACTACGGCGGTCATCAGCGCCCTTTAAAAAACGAATCATAGCAAAAGCCTGATATAAAACTTTCTAAAAACTATACAAGTGTAACAAAACCTATTAAAAATACACGTACATAAAAAACATCAATCAAAACCTACTAAAAATTTCGTTCACTAAATCCTAAACTCTAAACTAGACAAGAATCTAAAAACCTTCTCCACGGGTCTTCACGCACGGCCTACACATGGGTGGGTCTGCTGACCGTCTCCCTCAAACACGAAGAGGAGCCCACAAGAGGGAGACTGTTGGCTCGGGACCCCATGTGCGCCAAACTCGTACCTACCGAAGTAGGCCCCTGGGAAACACCATACCTGAGGCCTAAATCACTATGTTTTCAGACGTCTTATAATGGTTATGATTACATATTAATGAAATGCATAAATCCAAAAGCATATTTGAAGTAACAAAGTTACGAGAGATAACATTAATTTTATAGCCGTGCTCATTTCCTGTTGGCTCAAAAGCTAATGTTAAGAAAGTGATATTGAAAAAAACTCAACTAAGAAGCGTTGCCAGTGTTCAAAGCAAAGGAAGTAAATTAGGTCATCTCACGAATAGTTATCGGGGAACAACTTCTCATTTTTGCCCCAGAATATAAAACCATATTGCAGCGAAAGCAACATTTGGAGAAGTATATAGGCCGTTAAGCAATAATAAGAGCATAGGAGAGACATCACAAAGCTCAAGTAAAGGTGGATTTCAACTGAGGAAAATAGAGAAAATATCTAATGGTTGACCGTCCATGACGATAAGAGGACATGACGTTTTAAGCACGTCTCGCTTTTCCTCTCTATTTTTGTCTTTCTTATTTTCTGCTATTCTTTTCCTTTATATGAGAGACATTAAGCTCAGTCGTTTGACGCAATTGTGTAATGTGTTCTCAAAACCTCATCCACTTATCCACTCGAAAGGTCTGAGCTAGACTTTCAGTCTGTTGTCTGGAGTTTGCGGCGGTTGCGACCCAGTGGCCCATATCACCCTATAACTCGACAGGCTTTGCCAAACGCTCCTGGTAGCTTAATAAATTAGAACAATACACTTGTGGACCACTAGCCATTTATGTAAGTGTGCTTCCTTGTCCTCCCTTGAAGCATAAATCTACCCAGGCCACTAGCGTTGCTTCATCACTTTCTTCCTGGGGATGGGAAAAGTATCGGTAAACACCTAGTAACAATCTAACTCTTAGAGACTTCTCTAACAGTTCGCTGATTCTGCCCTCTGCTGGCAAGAATTCTACCTTTCCGTCATCATTTCCCCCTTGTAATGTTAGCCCACAAGACAGCCCTGCAGGATCACGGTAGGCAAGTTGTCACCCCTTCTTTCTTTCAGTCACACTATATACATGTTAATAAAAAAGGGCGAAAAGTGTAACTAAAATTTATATTCAAGAGGAAAAAAAAAGAATATCATTGGCTAAGAAATAGGGAAAATGAACAATATATTGATTTTGAAGTATTCGAAGAAATTATGAGCTTGCTGAAAATGAGACTACGTCAGATCCAAATTTTGATAGTGAAGTGAAGAAATAACGCAGTGCCGCGGATTTGGATGCTTTTAGATCTGGAAAAGGTATAAGGAATCTGCATAAGATTCTGTTTCGAGATTTACCCTTAATTTTAAAAGTTAAATGTATCCCGATGCAGTCTCATTCAGTATCCTTTTACATGTTTCATACTTGAACCGAAACCACCATCCAAACGTACCCCTAAGCTCACAAAAGTGCCACGTTTCACTCGCATTAATTTCCCTCCTCATTCCTCTACAAACTATTAATTTATTTCTTCTTACTACAGAGATACATGATTACTCCCACATTTAATTGTATACATTAAAGCAATAAATTAACTCTTTCAATCACAGTATCCATTGTAATAAGCACAGGCATTTTCCCTAATTGTGATGATTTAATGCTTTTCTACTATATTCTTGTTATATTGTCCTTCGCAATTAAACGTATTGTGACTTTGTGGGTTCGTGGAATTAAAAGTCCAATTTGCCGAAATTCTAAGTGTTCTTTATTTCCGTAGAAATACACTGTTCAATTCTCAAGTAACAACATTACATCACATATACAACATAATCTTCCAAGGTCGAAGACAATAGCAAGCAGCGTTCTGATCACTTTGCAACATCAGCTCTGTTACAAGACCTCACAGCTGGTTACTACTACTCTACTTGGCAAGTCGTCACCTCTTTAAATACCTCACTGATAATTTCTAGACTATTCTAAAATAAACCAGAAACCGAATGGTCTCTATCAGTCAAGAAGGCACTAGAAACTTCCATTTATCTCACTTTTTTGTTTCGGCAGACCTTTATCTGCGTGCTATCTTTATCTGCCGGCTCTTTGTTTTCACATTGCCCGCCTATCAGTTCCTTTGTGTAAACAAGCCGCGCGATCGTAGATAACGGGTTCGCGACAGTATGTATTTGAGATTTTATGAATTGCAAAGAATCAAAATCCACGCAAACACAGTCAAATGATGTCGTCATCCATGCGTGCCAACACAGCGATTGTTGCCGAGACTTTAATCCACGACCTCAGGCTTTGAGTGGATGGCCAGTCCAATTCTTCTCGCCGTAAGGATCATGGCTAATTATGTCAGTTGCCTGAAAGTGTCCTAGACAACTTAATGTAAACCGGCTTTGAACTAAAGGAAGAACGGCATAAGCAGCAAAATAATTCTTGACTAAAAGGGTTAAGCTAAAGTCGTAGTCAAATCTTGTAAAACTTAGTACAAATCATCTTCAAATTTGATATTCTGTTTTCTTTTCATGAGCATGAAAAAGAAAGAATGCAAGAGCTGGCCCTCTACATTCACAGGTCTTTTTTTCTACACACTCCTCTTCGCACTCTTCAATAAACTAATATTTCAAGTGCTACTTGTTGTAAGTATAAACTTTCCAATAAGTTCTTCTAGGAATAACGTTTAGAACAAACATAAGAACAATGGATGCCATGTAAATAAACAAACTAATGGAAATGAAATCCATTAGCTCCACAAAAAGAAAAAAAAAAAGGAAAAGAGAACTTGTGGTTCATAACCAACATTTTACCTAGCGAAGGTGAATCCGTAACACAGGCCTTGTGAGCATGTGGGTTGTCAGTTCTCCCGTGGTAGAACCAAAACTGATCTAATGTACAAAAGTGGAGTGACGTCTAAACGTTAATTAAATTAGCAAAAAGGTGGCAGTGCAAATGACGAAAAAGCACATTAGCTTCTGTTCCTTCATATGCTTGAAGAATACTTGCCCAATCGTTTCGTATGTGAAATATGAAAATTGCATATAACTTCCATTACATTGTAGGTATATGTAGGTACATTTCGTCCTAAAAATTTAACACCGAGATTTCACTGAAAATAAAGGTTCTAAGATCTCCTGAAGAAATTGCAGTAGAAAGCATTTAGAGGAAATATCCGTGTGCACTTCCGTCTGTGTATGTATGTGTGTGCGTGTGTAAGAGGGAGAGAGAGAGAGAGGGAGAGAGAGAGGGAGAGAGAGAGAAAGTGTGTCCTAGCTTGAAGAGCCTAAACACAAAATGAAACATGTGATAAATGCTAAACTTTGTAATTATATACTGCATCTTCCAAGAATTCGATGCGAAAGCTTTTACAACGCAAGCTACCTTACGTGGAGGAATGCTCAAAAACGGTCATTTTATTAAAATTAACTATCTTGATTAATATACCATATGTCTCAGACATGTTGAAGACAAATAAAATATAAGTTGTACATTTTTAGGAATAGCCTCTGAAGTTCTCTTCATTTTTCATAACGTTTGCAAAACTGGTAAACCGTAAGGGATAGAAAAACTTTTTTACTACACAAAAAGAGTTCACCTCGTTAATTTACCCAATTAATGTCAATTATTTTGTGAAGATAACCATTTTAAGCATAGTCCTTGTTAATGATTTGAATTTTATACTTTTCTTAAATCATAGAGAATGTAGCGTCAAAGTTATCAAATAGACACCGGCTCTTAAAAGATTGGACTATCACTTAAAACTAGTGCATTCTTTTATTCCCTTATAACTTACAAGGAAATACGTAAGAATACCATTTTTACACTCGTATATCTCGATTAACATGTGGTGCAAGAAGGAATAAGCTTTTGTAGAAGAGTGAATGAAAACACTGTTTGTGAAAATATAAGATATTTCTCTCTTTCTCTCTCTATCTCTGTCTCTCTCTTATTCTGGAACAAGAGTTGAGAGATTAAAAGTCTGTCATAATGCTCCCATCATCTTGATACTTAGAATAAGCTCGTCAATGTTTACATATTTATCTTAGTACTTTTTCAGTGGATTCCATAATTCAAATCCACTTATCAACCTATATTTAGCAACCTATATGTGCATCATTTAATTGGACAGCTGAGGTAGAACAAAGGCAGTTTACATCACTTTAAATAAAAAGCGGAATATTAAAAGCGCGAGCTAAGTTAAATATTTTGCCGTAACTCTTCTACGGAACATTATCAGTTATTCATGAACCTAAGCTTGTTTTAGTAAATGCATCCAGATGGAATGGATGCGTATCAAAGTTTGGGGAGTTGTAATTTTCCCAGGAGTATGGAAGTGATTCTCTTTATAACCCTATACCGTGAGTTGTCTCTCCACACCAAGTAGGTAGTTATATTCATCACCTGCTTCCCGTCTTAATCTCTAGAGGACTTCGCCCCTTCCTGTAATTCTGAACTTGCTTCTGTTTCCTTTGTGATGCGGTAAGAAGCGACGTCCAAGCATGACTTTATGGAGAGAAAATCTTGCACATATAGGACTGCAGTGTTGGTACATTAATTTTAAGAGGAAATTATTCACAGCTAAAACTCCATAGATGTCGATCACACGAGTAGCCCAAGGTAGAGCAATAATTCATTACAGGTGTCTCGTTCCAAGCAAAACGATTTGCTAAAAATTCTGAGATCTTATACGTTAGAGCATCTGTTACTGCACACTACAAGATAAGAGGAAAATAGTTATTAAATAGCTATGCAATGTTTATTTGCAGTAGCATGTAGCATTTGTATAGCGAATGCTGGAGAAGCTATAACTCGATCCTGGACAGTAGCGGAAGTTATACCTATTTTGAAGAAAGATAATCAAAATAACTGTAACAATTACAGAGGAATATGTGTCTTACACACTGATTATAAACTATATGCAAAAGTAATTAACAACAATGTCTTAAAATAATATCAGAAATACTACTGGAGGAAGAAGAAGAAGAAGAAGAAGAAGAAGAAGAAGAAGAAGAAGAAGAAGAAGAAGAAGAAGAAGGAAGAAGAAGAAGAAGAAGAAGAAGAAGAAGAAAGAAGAAAAAGAAGAAGAAGAAGAAGAAGAAGAAGAAGAAGAAGAAAAGAGAAGAAGAAAGAAGAAGAAGAAGAAAGAAGAAGAAGAAAGAAGAAGAAGAAGAAGAAGAAGAAGAAGAAGAAGAAGAAGAAGAAGAAGAAGAAGAAGAAGAAGAAGAAGAAGAAGAAGAAGAAGAAGAAAGAAGAAGAAGAAGAAGAAGAAGAAGAAGAAGAAGAAGAAGAAGAAGAAGAAGAAGAAGAAGAAGAAGAAGAAGAAGAAGAAGAAAGAAGAAGGAAGAAGAAGAAGAATGGAAGAAGAAGAAGAAGAAGAAGAAGAGAAGAAGAAGAAGAAGAAGAAGAAGAAGAAGAAGAAGAAGAAGAAGAAGAAAAGAAGAAAAGAAGAAGAAGAAGAAGAAAAGAAGAAGAAGAAGAAGAAGAAGAATAAGAAGAAAGAAGAAGAAGAAGAAGAAGAAGAAGAAGAAGAAGAAGAAGAAGAAGAAGAAGAAGAAGAAGAGAAGAAGAGAAAAGAAGAAGAAGAAGAAGAAGAAGAAGAAGAAGAAGAAGAAGAAGAAGAGAAGAAGAAGAAGAAGAAGAAGAAGAAGAGGAAGAAGAAGAAGAAGAAGAAGAAGAAGAAGAAGAAGAAGAAGAAGAAGAGAAGAAGAAGAAGAAGAAGAAGAAGAAGAAGAAGAAGAAGGAAGAAGAAGAAGAGAAGGCCGTTCCTGTAGCGATAATGTTTTTAACAGTTAAAGAGAATTTTAGGAAAAACAACGAAAAAGTCTTTTGAAGTTATGTTTCATTTATTGTTTGAGAAACGCTTTTGATGTTATGAATAGAATAAAGCTATGATATATGACGAATAAGAGGGGTTTGCTCTTACATATCATAAATGCATTGAAGTGTTTATACATAAGAAAACTTAAATAACAGTGAGTAGAAAGGGGGAAAAGAAACAGAAGAAATTAAACCGAGCAAAGGAGTTAGACAAGGATGCGGTCTGTATCTGTCTCTCTTCAATATAAATTTCAATGATTTCTTTAAACAATTGAAAGATGATGTTAACAAAGAAATTAAGTTAGACAAAAACAATCATGTGAATATCTACTTTGTGCCGATATGTTACAATTATGCAAGGCAGTGGAGAGAATCTGTAGCGATGAGTGCGTAGATTACATCAATTAGGCAAAGGAATATAACTTAAAAGTATCTGCAAATAAAACTAAAATAATGGAACACTACTCATATATCCTGTGAAATCAAAGATATGTATTGAAGGAATACGCTTACAGCAAGTCCGCCACTGTAAATATTTAGTGTTACTGTGGATAATCATTCAGGTAAAAAAAAAATTAATAACTTCCAGCACATATGTGGGACAATAAACCGAACACTACAAAATAAAACACGAAGATATAAAAAATTAGGATTCTAGTAACAAAGGCTGTACCACAGTTCATATATCGAAATGAATCGCGGATATTAAGACAAAATGATAAAAGAAAGATACAAGCTTCTGAAATGCGATTGTTAAGGAAGGTGAAACTTTGTACAAGGAGGGATAAAATAACAAATGAGAGTATACGGAAAGAGCTAAAATATTTGAGTTAAATAAAAAAATATTGGAGAATAAACAAAACTGTAAAAACATAAACCCAGAATGGGCATATGCTCGTAAGCAATTACCATGAATCATTTTTATTTTCAAGCCTAGAGGATAGTAGAGCATTTGAAGCGTTAGGAACAGTTGGGACTAATTAAAATGAAGACAAGATGTAAGAAGAAGTAGAAGAAACTTAAAGATACACATAGTCTATTAGTGCCATAATTAAAGAAAGCACAATGAAAATTATGTTGCACCAAAGATAATATTATTATTTTTGATTATTCCAGAACACTAAGCTATCGTATGGAGTACGCCAAATAAAAGTCAACGCAGGTCACAAAATTTCAATTCTACTACACACTTCATACATAAATCAATGTAATTACAATATGAAAGTAATTTTTACCCCTATCACTGCGGATGTTGAAAGTTTCTCATTAATATTTCCTATTTTGGCCCAATGGACAAACCTTTGTAAAGTGTGTAGCGGGTGTTTTAAACCGTTTTATTTTTTAATTTTGTTACATTGGAATTCAACTACAGCAACTTCGGTGAGTGATTCAGGATTCTCTGTGATAATTCTTCATGATATTTTAAGGAATGTACTAAGTAATGTTTATCTAAAAATTCAGCAAACAGTTCCAGTGAGCTTGTTAATATCCTATCAGAAGAGAGAGAGTTAACTCACAGAAAATTGGTGGCTCTGTCTTGCAGTTACTCTTAGCTTATCGATGTACATGGCGATGATAAACTTGTCTACAGTACTTGAAAAACTTTTGTTATCACATTAACTTATCTTATCCTTGTAGTTGTGTATGTTCTCACCTCTTTGGGTCTCAGTTCTTTGCTATTTCTGTATTGATTTTTAAGCTTCTCGCCAATTTTAAATAGAGCTGCTATTTAGAAGAAGTTAGATACGACTCTCTACACCTAAAAAGCTTTTCAAGCAGTTTTTTTAAACAAAATATGTTCAAGATATTTTCATGACAAAATAAATGCATATCTTAGACTTTATGGGAATAGCACGGAAAGGCCTCTCCATCTTGAGTGATTTTTGTAAACTCATAAACTTGTGACTACTGAACTGTAACTTACTACAGAGAATTAACTTCTCTTTAAGGCACACACTTAAGTGAAATCAAATACTTGTAGAGTTATCCATGTCCAAGGTACCTTTTATTAATTTGAATTTTCAAGTACTACGCATTTTAACGCATGTAATTTCTGTGTGGGCATATAGGGTTTCGGTATTTAAAAATCTGATTAGGGCTGCAGCTTAGTTAATCCTTCTCAAAATGTGAAAACTAGCTATGCAAGTTTATCTCAATTAACAATAACTAGAACAAACTTTGAAAGGAAAGTTTGTTGAAGAGTGAGTACACAAAGTCCGTGAACGAAACACGTAAGATTTTTCATATTATTAAATAATATGTTGATTTGGTAAATCTGGTTATGTGTTGCCTTAGTGAAGATAACCAGTAAGTATAATGATGAATGATGGTCAAGGCCGTTGCGCGACTTCAGTGAGGAAAACGTCCCCTGTTTACCCCGTGTTGCTTCAAGAAATAAGTTTCAGAAATATTTTAAAATATTTTAATGATGTCTTTTGTTACCTTATTCTATACCAGCAATTACCGATACAAAATAGGAATTTTAGGCTCATTTATATTATAACTATTTATGCAACGATCCTGTAATGCAAGATATTAAATCATGAGTGAGTGTCAAAAACTTCACCATTGTTTACTATTATATTAGTTGCGTATACTTAGTTTTTCTACGATATATAGATGTAAAATAAATATTTAATATTTAGATACGTAAGAAAGAAAATGGGAATATGTGAAACCAATTTCTGGGTTGGTATTTTAGATGCGTTTCGATGACAACTGAATATCACTTCAGGGTGGCAGGTATTGATTTTACAACATGAAATAAATGTCTATTAGTGAATCTGAAGAACTGGAATTTAGTTCCACTCCAGCTGTTATCCTGGAGTATGAGGCGGTAATTGGTGGATATAAAGGATCCTACACCGAAAGACCGATTTTGCTCCTGACTAGCGATCAGTATGGGAGAGCGACTCCGTTTCAGGTTCCAGCGATCGAATGAAAATACAAGCTGCTTCCTTTTCCCACCAGTTTATTTATATAATATTTAGATTACAACTTTGTCTCCAAACAACTTGCTCGTTACAACGTTACCTACCCCGAAAACGATCCACGATGAAGTGTCACGCCTTCACTCGATTCTCTGCGTCCTTTCCTACCGCAGACTATCTAGCACGCCCCTTTCCTATTTCCGTGACTATTCCGCCCGTATCACGTGATGCATAACCATTTTTATTGGAGGTTCGTTTTCCTATTTTTACTCTTACTGGGATCTCACCCCTCTGTCCCTCCTTTTTGACCTACGGGGTTATGGGAAAAAATATTCAGACTTCTTCTCACATTCCTTATGGGAGTGTTTTCTTCCTCAGCCCCTTGACACATTCCTTAAGTTAATGTATTTTTGTTCCCCCAACTGGGTTTCTCCCTCAAATGCGGTTTCCGACTCCAACTGCAGTACCTGTCTCAAGGAGATGATGAATTTAAACAAGCCACTGTTTCTAAACGTTTAACACATGGACAGAGATTCACTAGAATGTCATTTTAAAAAATTAAGCATGTAAACTAAAGTTCATTAACGGTTTTTTTAATAGCTCTGAATTGGAAGGCCCACAAATGTGGATTTCTTGGAACAAATGAATGCATTTAAGCATAGTATATAAAATTGAATCCCATTTTTTCTGAGAAAGGAAGAAAACTCCAATCAAATCAAACAGCAATCAAATGAAACCCTATCATCACAAACGAATACCATCTTACTAATTGTCTTACGTAGGTCTTCCCCTTCATTTCCTTTGACTGCTGTCGCTGAAAGTTGAGCTGATGACGAACAGTGCAGCTATTCGAGCCACTTGCTTTAGCGTGCTCCTGAATGTGCACATGGAAACCTGTATGTAATAAAATAATTTGTACGTTAAAGGGTTAAAAGGTTCCCTTGGATGCTAAAACTAATGGGTGTTGAAGAAACATTCTTTAAAAGTTCAAATATGGATATGGCATGACTTTCACACTGAACAAAGTAAAAAAGTGAACGTTATGTACAGCGGTGTATTTAGGTAGCATTTACTCTATGCTCTACGAAACATTTACTCTACGCTGGTTTGTTTTAGCCATCTGAGCCTTCTCGAAACGTATTAACACAACATTCAAATGTCCAAGTGACCTGCATTCCTAACGGCAAACCACAGGAAGGAGTCAAATTATCTCAGGGAAATAATACTTTAATTACAACTGACAGCGTCGTAAGTTATTTAAATCCCAAGTATTACAGTTATGTTCTACTACAGAACGTATGCTACGAAACTTGGGCTGAAGGCTCACGGCCTGTTGCTTGGTCACTTATGTGGACGTCAAATTAAGTCTCAAGTCACATTAATAAAAGCCGGAGAGATGTGCATTCACATACTATTTAGCTGGACAACAGAGTATGAATGACGTCAGAAGTACAGCACGGTCATCAAATGTGAAAACTTCGAAAACAACTTAACGTAGTACTCTACGAACCAGTGAAGCATTGCCTTGCAAGCGTATGCAGAGTCATAGTCAAGGTGTGGTACAACACAACTGTATTGTTTCCTCTGGCAGTGAAGCAGTTGTCATGGTTTGGCTATGCCTACCTACAGTTGTTTTCGTTCGCGAGTTATAATAATATAGTCCGTGTGCAGTATACTTATGGAAAAAACGCTTCGCCTCCGACCTTTACACATTAAAAATTATCTGGATAACATGTAACATATGGCAGGAGTTGTCGGAAATCTGCAAAGGCACATCTACGTCGTCTTCAAAGGACATTTCCACTTACACGCATTATTATGTGTTTCAAATGAGATGATGTTTGGCCTTGAGCACCACTAGACGAGCAACCAATCGCGAGCAACCAATCGTAGTCCTGTGGTGTTGTCGTATGGCATTCCTCCTAACTGGTGTGTGACGAACGCCAACCGAATCAATTTCTAATAAATACTATTCGCATTAAGACAAAAATTCGGTTTTGAAAAAACTGATCCATGAAAAAGGTAGAGAGTAATGTATCTAACGTAACCGCAAAAAACCCATATTTTTAGCTCAAATATTTTTCCTAATAAAAATAATTAAAGTAAATAAAGCACTATTATATTATAACAATGCATCATGACGTAAGCATTACAATGGATATCGTTAATGTTTGGCATATATGCGTGTACTTATATTGGTAATTACTCAGAACTGAAACGTAAAAGTTTGACATGACGTGATGAAAGGATTACTTTTAAGTAAGCTAACGTTTTTGTTAAATTCGAGCGAGAGGAAACAATACACCTCCTGCTGGCTTGAACAGTACGGCCGTTGTATCTCTGACTCTGACGTTATGTGGATGCAAGATGTGGAGGGGGAAGGTTAATAGTACCAACATACAGTAATGAGCAATTAAAAACAAGTACATAAAATGAAAATGTAGTACTATATTAGCTTTAAAACACTGAAATCCAACTTTCAATTTCATTATTATGCAATATATTTATTACATCACCACTCTATTCGAATATTTGGCTCACACCTTCCACACACACTAATTGCATCTGTTGGTAGTACTGAAAGTCTCTACATCCGATGTTGTGGTCAGGTAGTTAAAACTGTCAGCTAGCGCTAATCAGCATTGTCGTAGCTAGGCGTTTCTTCTGAACACAACACCGTGTTGCCAGCTTAAATTTGTTTGAGCCACGTGGCTTTCGTTGCTTGCGCTGGTGAACCTTCTTTGCTACAGTTTGTGTGCCTGAATTCCGATTTTAGTGATCGTAAGTACTATTATTATTGCTATTAAAATAATATGGGTACTGGTTCATGAAATATATAAATGCGCGAAATATATAAATTACGCATTGTTCCTCTTCTTGAAATTCCCACTAAAGAACTCGCAAGAGTCCGCTTCCCCTTCTCGAGAAGTGTCAGAGCTGGAGAAAGAGTGGCCGAACTGTAGAATGGTGCATATGTAGAACGTGACTTGTGACACTATACACGTGAGTAGTATAGAAAGGAGAGTTTCGGCACAGTGTATATATGATGCTGAATTCTCCTCTGTGTTAATATATGAGAGATGTGGAACACTCATTGATTTAGAAGTCTCCTATGTGAATATCGAGATGTAAAAGAAGGGAAGTGTTGGCGTAATGCCGTTCTACGCTGTGCAGTGAGGTGGTTGAGGGGTGATGATGATGATGTTGATGATGATGATGATCATGATGATGATGATGATGATGATGATGGTGGTGGTGGTGGTGGTGGTGGTGTGTGTGTGATGTGTGATGGATGGGTGGGTAACGGGTTTCCGTGGTTGTTTGAATTAAATGTGTTGATAATAGTTTTTTTCGATGTCTGTGCTTAAACTCTCATGTACGAATATCGAGTCTAGGGTTCGATATGGGGTTCGGGGGATGTTTGAATTAAATGTGTTGTTAATAATTCTTCGATGTCTGTGCTTAAACTCTCATGTATGAATATCGAGTCTAGGGTCTGATATTTATTACGTTTACTGTATGATATATAATGCAGTATCGTTATTCTTTAGATAAAATAATATCGAGAGAATGATTAGGTAGGTGTACTGGGAGAGATTTATGAAATAAATGTAATAAGACATTCTGGTAAGGGGTGTTTCCTATCCAGAATCCAACCTTGAGCTATGTATCTAAGAGCGATGTAAGGTTAAGAAAAGGTTAAATTCCATTCCCACATCGAGGTATGAGAAAATATAAATCTGTTCCACATTGCAGTATAAGGGTGATGACGTGTTGTCATTCCCCAATATTTGTGCATATGTGTATATGTGTGGGCGTATAAATATTCATCTATGAATATTGAGTTCTCGGCAGGATTCATAGATATGAATATAGAGTCCTCGGTTCGATACCCATTCATGTACGAGAGGATAAACACTAGTCCTCCTCCAGTTCAAGCGACGAGAGGGTGGATGTGGGGGGGGGGAACATGATAAAACGGTAATATAGTAAATTCGATTTAACAGGTTGCATCATGTCCCACCAGCTCGGGAACGAACGCGTCCTCACTTCACATAAACCCTCCATACGTTAAGTACAATCGACGAGAGGATGGGGAGGTGGGAGACAGGTATGATCACGCTTCATCACCCATCTGCTCACTCGGGAACGAATGCATTCTCACTTCACATCGCAACGTAAAGATGAGTGGAACAACAACTCCTATCATTGAAAGTGATACCAGATTCTGGGAGTATCTACGCAACTTCAAAGATTTGCAAAAGCTTTGGGTTGAGCATCACGATGAAACGTGTGATGGGAAGATGCATCAAGTGATTTGGAAGAATCCTTCAAATCATGACTCGATCACATCTTAAGATCAATGCGGAAAGAATTGTAAAGTGTATCTCGGGTAAGTAGAATTATAATTGAGTGTTAACGTGAAAGTGTTGTTATGTGTGAGATAACTAATGATAAATATGTTTATTTCAGTAAAGCCCAAAGTGAAGATGTGGCATGCCAGTCCGAACAGGATCAAGGTGAAGATGTGTGCGGTCCGTACAATAATCGTCCGTTTAAGGATATCGGTGCATCGAAACCCGAGGAGGAAGCCATAGAAAAGTGAGTATAAAATAATAAGAGTTTTACGTTAACAAGTGTATTAAATATTCACGATGTTGAGACATAGTTCGTGTATGTCCGCAGATCCATTAAGAAAGGAGACAAGAAAAAGAAGAAGACGAACTGCAAACCGAGAATCGTCAAAGCCAAGAAGACGTTCGATCAAGACAGTTTCATCATAATGATCTTCGAACCCTTCACACCCTTCGCAGAAGAAGTAGAGGAAGAAGTTGCGAGTGATGGTAAATAGTGTGTGCATGAACGATAACGACATCTCCATCAGCATTGACTTTCGTGTGAACATAGGATTATACAATGAACTCCCATCACTTTACATTAAAGCCACCCATGACGATACGTTTGTGTATATTACCAAAGAGGATTGGGAGGTAATAATGTCAAATTTGTGTGTTTTGGATACGTATCTGAAAGATGGTAAGCATCCATGTGCACCGTACAGTGAAAATATAATATATGCATTTCATATAATGTTATGAATGAATAAGATGAAAGAAATAACATTTGTGAGTACATGTATAAATGTGGCAGTATAAATCTGAATAGTCCTCATTCAATGGACTTAAAAGACTAATTCCATATATTGAAAGGAATTTATATCAATTTTATGTTATTCATAAATCATTATGTTCATATGAGGCAAAAAGTAGGAGTGCAAGGAAGAGGATATTGGAGATGTATGTTAAAGTCAATAAAAAGGTAATTTGAATTTGTAATGTTTTATTTATTACACCTATATGATAGATTGTACAACATGAGTTAATGGTTTATAAGTGAATAATTTATCATGAATAATTAAACAGAATAATGAAGTTTGTGCAGGAAAATTTGACGATGCTTGAACTTCCAATCTGACGTTCACTGCCCCCGTCACATTATCCTCAGATTGATGAGAGCAATTGATGACGAATTGCGGTGCATATTTCAGAAAGTCGTTCCTTTTCAAAAGAGGGTAATTCTCCTTTCCATAGTAGGATGACTGAAATTTGGAATATTGTTCATAAAGAGATGCAAATTTCGAATTGGCTAATTTCAAATTAATATCGTGATAGGGGTAAGATTCACTGTTGAGATAAAGTTTCAGATTGGTGATATTACAATTATCAAATAGAGAAGCATCCTTAGCGAAATGATTCAATCTATCCACTTGGGCACCTACTATAATGTGGTTGCAATGTTCCTTGTGAACGCTTTAGTTTGAGGTACAGCAGTTTGAGTGTGAAGGTCCAAGGTTCGAAATGCGACGTGCAGAGGTTTATCCGATTTGACGAGTTTAAGTTTATCAACTAGTTCAGAATCTGATAGTCGAAGTACAGGCATCCTCCATTCGAGTCTAGTTACTTGTATGGTTGTAGGATCGTTTCCAATGATAAAATTATTAGAATCCTTAGATCTAATGAGAATAAGTTCAAACCTGCTATTAAGTATGACCTCCTTGTGATCGTCGGCGGAACCCAGCAACATCGAAAGAGGAACGAAAACATTGAAGATACCATTGATGTATTCACGATGTCTACCACATCTCCTGGATAGATCCATCCAGCATTTAGTAAACGATTCGATTCCAGTTCATTCAGTGCGGCATAGTTACGCATCGTTGATGAAATGTCCGGATTCCTAGTTCTCTCAATAGTCGTTCCATTCATATCCAGACGAATCTCATCGAATAGGAATGCCATAGCATTGTTACTCAATTTCGATGTGGCGATGGTGCCGTCGGGTTTAGTGAGAGTCCCCTCAATGTAGAGATAGCATCTACTAGGAAGCGTGTACAAATCTTCAGCTTGACATGGAATTCTAATTTCATCGTTCACATCGAGAGCTGACGTATTGTACGGTAGGAATACGTGTTCTTCCTCCTTACTGATCTTATCATCAAAGGTCGGAATTCCGGTCACGTCCAACACATCCATCATAGAACCTTGAAGCCTAAGTTAGCGAGAAATTTTCGATTAGACGATGTGATTAGCTTGTGGGTCTATGACCGAGTAGAGATCAATCTCGAGAGATGTTTTTTAATATAGCATCGTCTCTTAAAACTTATACCCATTACGACGTATGTGCAATTGTACAGTGATGGTTTCGTTCCTGAAATCTAACTTATCGCCGGTCTGGTCTACCACTCTTATGTCGAGATGATCAATGAGATTCGTATCGATGATTGGTAAATATTTAGGACTTAATGGTTCCTGCGAGATATGATAACCTGGGGGTACCGATGGGAAAAATTCCTACAGAGAATGACCACTCTTACCATTGATGAAGGATCCCGTTGCAAGACTACACTCGATACGTATGATGCTGACCCTGAATATGTTAACCAAATCATTAGACTCGGTCAGCACGTTCGCCGGTACCCTCTGTTTAGAGGTGAAACCGAGAAGAAGAGCAATAGATCTCTCACGATTAAAGTCGATAATATAGGGAGATTGAATTTCTGATTTCATGGTGTTATTATTAGCACGTAGAATAAAGTCGTCACCGACGTCGAGAGCATCCTTGATCAATCTGGCGATATCATCCAATTCATAAGTATCCGGTGGAATTACTACACGTTCGACTTTTCCATCCTGAACGTAATGGAATGGATTATTACTCTCGTCCACATTCGAAATCGAGTAAAAGGTCTCAAAATTCAATAGAGCTATCTCGTAATGTCCGTTAGGATCCAGATGTAATAATGGATTTAGAAATGTAGAGAAGCTGGTATCACTACCACTCAACGGTAATCGTGTAACTCATCGAGGAGATACTGAAGGCACAAGTGACCGCAAATCACAGAATCGAATTCTTGAAATCTCGTCGTATTATATAGGAGCTTGACACCCGAAAGGTATGTTTCTATCTCTTCCAGAGGTCTCAGATCGCCGAAACTGTCAAATTAGTAGGCAACGTCACCATCCTTACGTACAGCAACCCAATGTGTACCAGGATTATTTGATGTATCCAGATTCACTACTATTCTCTCATAGTATCGAGGACGTGGAGACAGTTTATCGATCATGTAGACACCTCTAAAATGTGGAATGTGTAGACGTCGTGCATACGAATCGATCTCGGTAGCACTCAGGGCTTTTTCCGGGATAAATATAGACCTCGCCCCGAGTTTTTTGATCGAAGATACAATCCTCTACCCTTACGACGTCTCTTACGGCGAAGACCTTTGCCTTGAGCCAAAGATTCCATACGCTCGTTGTGACGTGTTAATTCCGCAAGTTGTTTTGCATCCGAACGTTTCTTATTGACAGCCGTAGCAATCTGAGCAGCACCTCCAGCTAGACCACCTGCTGCACCTAGAGCTGCTAAAAGTGGTAGCAAAGGTAAGAAACCACCTCTCTTGTTGCGACGTTTACGCATACCAGCGCCCGCTGCCAATTTACACTTCATAAGTGTAGTCACAAGTCGAGCTGCAAGTCGTTCTCCCAAAGAAGCGTCGGCAGACTTTACACGTCTCCAAGCTTTCTCTACCAACACCTTATCGGCTAGACGACGAGATTCTGTATCAGTACTCTCTGCGTAAGCCAGATCGTGATCGAGACACGCGGAATCTAACCCGTTCACGGGTAAGTCACCTCTCTGCAAACGTTTATGTAGTTTCGTTCCGGGACCGCAGAAACGATAACCCGGTAAATGTACCTCAAATGGTAATGAATTAATCAAGGAAATAAGAATTCCCGAACCTTTGCGTGCACGTGTTTAGCGCATGTCTCACTATGAAATAAAAAAGGCAAAACGTGCGCTTGATAAGTATACGATTCCTATGACGACTGGCTAAATCCAGAAAATACATAGATTTTGCATGCACGCCCTTATAACGAACGAAATAACAAGGCAAATCTTATGCTTTATAAGTATTAGTCGCGATATGGAGATAGTAAAGCAAAAGTGTACACTACCCATACAGGTGTTAGATTTCGAGGTTGACATTCGCAAAGGACGACACGGTACGTTGTTTCCGAATAACGCTACAGCGCTTATACTGGGCAGTTCAAATGCTGGAAAAACGAACGTTTTACTCAATCTGCTTATTCACGAGAATGGTCTGAGATTCGAAAACCTCTACATATACTCGAGATCGTTGCAACAACCGAAATATCGATATTTACTCAGGTTACTGAAAACTATACCCGATGTAGGTGTATTTACGTTCGATGATGGTGAAAAAGTGATTCTAACGTCGGATGCAAGAGAAAATTCTAAATTCGTATTTGATGATGTGATAAATGAAAAACAGGGTAAGATAGCTTCATATTACAGTATGCGTAGACATCGTAATGTCGATGCTATATATTTAGCACAATCATATGCTAAAGTACCTAAACATTTAATTAGAGATAATGCAAATATGATTGTATTCTTGAGACAGGATAACCTCAATTTAAAACATATATACGAAGATTATGTATATACCGATATGTCCTATGATAAATTTTAGGATATGTGTAAACATATATGGGAGAGTGATGAACGATCCTTTGTTGTTATAGTACCAGAATATCCACTGAACAAGGGACGCTACCGCGACGGTTTTGATCGCTTTATCAGAAAGAATAAATAGAATAATCCATCACTTAAGCAATGAGTATCGACAGGTTCGGATCCTGAAGAATCATACCCTCTAGGAGTGTGTTCAATCGATATATCATAACTAGAGATGGTTCGGGAAACTATCGATTCAAGGGAAAGCGATTGTGCAATATTCGCGACCCTGAAGAAGGCGACGATGCATCGACTAAACGTTATGTGGATACGCATACGGCTGACGTCGAGAATCGAATGCAGATCTTCAGCGAGCAGACCTGGTATCAGCGTATAGGCGAGTTTGAAGCTATGCTTAGGGTTCACATACAAAAATCGCTCGACATCCAATACAACAATTTAATGGAGTACTTAAGTAAATATGCATCTAAACGTGATTCCGAAAATAATGTCATTATAGATGGTATAAGAATGAACACGCTGTTGGAACCCCTTCATGATCACGACGTTCCTAATAAAAAATATGTAGATGACAGGATTCCAATTCACGACTCTAATGAAACTCTATCATTTCGAATGAAGAGATTGAAGCATTTAGCCGATCCGATAGATGATAGTGATGCAGTCACCATGAGTTATGTTAATCATTTCTTTATACAGAAACACAATGAATTGCAAACGTGTTTAACTGAGACTATAACAAACATTGCCGATACTATTACACTGAAACAGAATGAATTACAAGGTCTGTTAACTAGAACAATCACCACCGCTAGCGAGACTACTACCACAGATGTAGAAAAGGAATTGAAAAAATTAACCGCACGACAAACGGAACTTGATAATAAACTAATCACTATAAATAATGATATTCATACTATGAAAACACGAATGAGAAATGTTGTAAACACTATGTTACAACAATTGAAAGCACAACTCATAATTTCATTGCAAACACGTCCGTTTCGAGGTCCCTCTTTAAGGTATACGTTAACATCGGGACTCGAATACTATAAAGTTCCTGGAAATGGAAGTGTACTCTCGTGTTCCATCGTATCATCGGTACATCCGCATGCTGTAAATGATACATTGTTTGCAATAATATGAAGATTAGTTGAAAGATATCCTGTAAAAGTTGAAACTGGCGATATTCTATCGTTTACAGCGCCAGCCGGACGTGCTAAAAATTGTCATATATTAAGTATACAACTGATAGTTTCATATAAATTAGCAGTAGCTGATTAATTATACATTCATTTCGATATGGATGCTGAAGCTATAAGACTTAAGGAATCCATTGCCCGTCACAGTAGGGCAATAAGAGAAAAGTTACGTTCTCTCAAAGGAATGAAATTCGAAACGCAACGAGTCATGTCTGAAGTTCTTCAACCTGTAACCGAACCATTGAAAGTAATAGCGAAATCACACCAAGACGACGACGACGACGAAAATACAGATGATGCTAACGGTTCTGATCTCGTTTCAAATTATCTACACAAGGTTCGAACTGCTAGTTCGAGTGACATGGACAATACTTACGGCATACGTTAAGAGGATAATTAGTATAAATTGGGTAACAAGACAGTTGAGTTTAAATCTGATGGTATTCAGATAGGGACAGAAACGTATGAACCCACAGCAGGCTTATATGAATTATTATTTAGACGTTTATCTCGCAAGACATTGTACACAGATGATGATTTAGACGTGTATTCACAAATCTTACAGAATACTCAAGTTTACAGACAGGGCTATTCAAGAGATGGACGTTTAAGAGCAAATCGAGGGTTCAAGTATCGTCATATCATTCGTGACCTTGTTAGTAATCGAACTGGATTTGGTTTACGTTGGAAAGAACATATACCGCAGAGAAAATTAGATTACGTCTACTGGAACGATCCGAATGAAATAATAAACAGATTAAGATTATTAGTTGCATCGAGGGATGCAGGTAATTTGAATCACTCACCCGAGAAAGAAGAAATTATTACAGAACTTAAATCATCAAAAATTATAGCATGATCAAACGTCGCATTGCAACCGAGTTATATGCACCAGCTAGATGACGAATTTTGCGTCGTAAGATCATAAGCAAAGGAATGAACGATTTAGTACAAATAGATCTTATGGACATGTCTAATTATGCAAGAGACAATAGGAATTATAAGTATATTCTTCTTGCATGCAATTTTTATTCCAAGATGGCTTATGCACGACCATGACGTGATAAAAGTGGTATTAACGTTTCGACTGCTATGGAGGAGATATTGAGTGAAATGGAATCGTTTCCGAAGAATGTTCAATCTGATAATGGAAGGGAGTTTTACAATAAACATTTCCGCGAACTAATGAATCGTAATAATATTAATCATTACAGTACATTCACCTACGTTAAGGCTGCTGCAGTGGAACGTTTATTAAGAACGATCAAAATGAATTTGCATTAGGTATTTACTGTTCAAGGCTCATATCAATGGATAAACATACTACCTAGAATTATTCATACATACAATAATACTTACCATCACACGATTCGTATGAAGCCTGTAGAAGTTCGTGATAATTCTCTCCTCCTTAGTGTATACAAGTATGATAGAAGTCTGCGTGAGAAGCGAAGATCTAGACTTCATCGTGTTGGTGACTACGTGAGGATTTCTAAGCATAATGGTGTTATGGAGAAAGTTTATCTACCAAATTGGAGTGTTGAAGTCTTTAGGATACGTACAGTGAAAAGGACACATCCATTGACTTATCTCATCGAGGATCTGGAGGGTAAACTGATTGAAGGAGCATTCCACGGTTATGAATTACAGAAAACTCAATATCCAGACACGTATTTAGTTGAAAGGAATATCAGACGACGTGGTGATAGGATTCTGGTGAAATGGTTAGGATTTCCTACCCGTGAATGGATTAATGAGGTGGACATTGTGTAAATAAAAAACACACAACTCAATAAATAAATATAGTTTTAATGATTATTGTGTTTTATTTTTTTTGTTCACATTAATTCCTGATATCTTCTGTAATATAACGTTCATGCTAGTTCACATTGATTATATATAAATTCACATCTCCTTAACATAAACATGATAATAACATTTTTATACATTTTTAAAAAAATCATACATGATTATAGTTGTATTAACATTTAATTGTAGAGATTTTAACATAACGTACATGCTAGTTCACATTGAGTATATATAAATTCACCTTCCCTTAACGTAAACATGATAGTAACAATTTGATGTAATTAGTAATATACGTTAAACAAACATTATACATGATTATAGCTGAAATAAGAGCCTTTAACGGAATGTACATGCTAGTTCACATTGCTTATATATAAATTACCCCTCTCCCCTTAACGGAAACAGATAATAACATTTTGATATAATTAGTAAGTATATTTTCATAAAAAATCATACATGATTATAGTTGAACTAACATTTAATTGTAGAGATCAATAAGGCCACATTGAGTCCTGCTATCTAGCATTTCAAAACCACATGAATAGGAAAAAATATTCCTTCCCCCCTAACGTAAACATAAAAAAGAAAAGCATTATCTTTCAAATGAAGTAAATATGTTATTATCATGTAATTAGTAACACACTTTACAATTATACTTGAAACTCAATTATTTTGTTTCTTGAAATACAGTAATATGTTATTATCATGTGCCTAGTAATACCTTTTAACTCAGTTGAATCTATGGTTTATTGAGAAAATAAAAAAAATTACACTTGACAATTTTCTATAGCATAATGTCCCCATGCTAATGTTGAAAATGAATTATCGGGAATGTATCGTTTTGTATCGATACCACTTCAAGCTATCTAATTAGATTCAATGGTATGAACATTATGTTTATAACTTCTGAAACATGTCTGCATCCTTCGATGTATCGTGTCAGGATGTGTAATACATGAGAGATATTGTTCAAAGGTTATGAATCTCATCGAATCTTTTGTTACACATTTTGATTTTTTAAACACTTCAGTATCATATCGATAACAATATAATTTCGATTTCAATCCCACATATTCAGTCATCACTCTACCGGCTAGCTCATCCTTGAATAATCCTGAAATTTTCTTATTTGCTAACGGAATACCATACACATTATCCATTGGATAATTCGATGTATCGAATAAATGTATATTGGTTTTAATAAATTCATATATCGCAGCTAGATTCAAAGAGAAAAGCATCCGTGTCCGTATAGATTAAAGTTACAGCTTTCAATTTTTTCATATATTTCATTTATTTTTCATTTTATGTTTGGATAGATCCAGGATTGCTTGTCCTATGTATATTGGCTTATTCATCAATATTTCATCTCTGACCAATTCTATACCTATTAAATTTTCATCAAAAATCACGTACCTTATACACGTCTGTCGAGCTAAAAATTTACGCGCTCGTTTCCAGCTGGTAGCTAAATGAAATGAATTATAATGTTTTACATTCTCTATAAATTTTCCATAAACACAATTATTCATTAACTTCAATAGATTTTGGCCAAATTTCGTTTTATCTTCAATACGTTTACGAGCGTTTAGTTCAATGTGAGGATTTATCCAGTTAGATTGTTTATAACCTATTACTCTATGTATACGTGATGCAATCAAACCAAGTTTAACACATTGTTGAAAATTGAGATAGTGTAATACGTATTTATTTTTATCATTCAATGTTGTTAGCAATTTTGTATACTTATCACCTGGCGCGATTTCATTCAAAGGGCATAATGGCCAATCATTTTGTATATCATGAAGTTCCTGTGGATATTTAAAGTCTACTTCCAACACATATCCCACGTCAGAATCACTTGTAATAGACATAAAATCTATTGATTTAATTTCAGCATTAGTTAGCCCCCTTATATCTGTGTATGGTAAGCTATTATTCCCCATTGTGTATGCATATAAAGAATTGCAGTCTACGTACATTAAATAATTAGTTGTTTGAGTGTTATCATAGCAAGTCTTGTATCTGTTATTCGCCTTTGCATAGCGTTTGGACACAGTGCAAATTACATCTCGTATTCCTTTTTCGAGGAAATCTATCATAGTCTTATCTGTTAATAATGAAATCTGTACACCAGTCGTTATTAACATTGCATCATAAGCTAATCCGGGAACTGTGTAATACTGACACGGGTCGAGTCCGTACAAACCGATACTTAATTCACGGAAGCGTTCAAACACATCCGTTAATATTAACGTATCGCTCGTAAGATATATATTTAAATATTCACCCAGATTTTTAACATTGAATTCATTCCATACCGTTCTAGCATGATTATAATCCTCATCGCTTACATGATCAAAATGATGTTTAGATGGTAGACTATCCTCGTATAATTTTTCTATAGAATCCACATACTATACGGAAAGACACCTTTGCGTTTCATCAGTTGTCTATGCAAAGGATTCGTATACGTATTATTGGTATAATGAAAATCATCTGGTTCTAACATATCCGAAAGGTTACTAAGTTTTGAATCCAAAACCGATAGCTATCCAGAAATCTTAGATATATACTCATTCCATTCGAATTTGTATATCTTTTGCTAAAGGATAAGTAATTTTCAGAAGTTTGTGCAATACAGTTGATAGGTTCCGTATCGTAACCTAGTTTTTTGACTATGAAATGAGCATCGTATTTGGACATGCAATGAAAGAATATTGGTATGCATCCTGGCATTTTCCTATTTAAATTGCAGTGCTTATGGGCTGGGCCAACGTAACTTCCAGTCAAATGACAATGATCATGAACCTTTATACACGATTTAAGAAATTCACGTCTGCATATGTGACATCGTGTTCCATTTTGATATTCTAGCTCATCCACATCTCTCATACTTATTTCAATTTTATTAGCATATATATTAATGACCTTATTTGCAATTAACGTTAATTCTTTAAGAAAATGTTCAATTGCATATGGACCTTCAAATGATTTGAAACGTGTTACATTTTTATCATAACTACAAACCAAATGTAATGCATTTGCATACGCTTCTTGTTTATGGGTGGTACGTGTCCAACTTTTGCTCGATGCATCTTGACACGAATCTACCTTACGTAAGATACATTCTATGTCTGCATAAACCACGAATGGAACTTTTAGACATTTCGAATATGCGTTAAATTCAACGAGATTTGTTTTACCAGCCTCGGGCATTCTGATAATTTGATTCATCATACACCGCTTTTTATGACTATTTAAACGTGATTCTGATGTGGAATACAAATTACAATTGTTACATAACCATTTTCGCCCATTATGTTTAGATAGCTGCTTTCCTAGCAAACGTGATAAGTCTGTTATCAGACAATAATGTCTTTTATACATCAAAAGATTAACATGATGTGATTTTATCTCTCTTGGTTGATATAAGAGAATAATCGATTTATTTTCAACACCGTATATCGTTAATGAAATATTTGAATTTTGATTCTCGAATTTTTCTACATCTTTCAATGACACGGGGAATGTTATATTCTCAAAGTTGAATTCTTTAAGAAAATCATATCTTTTATAGGACGTGGGTGGATTCTTGTTACGTTCTACAGGGTATTTGGATGCTAACAGACAGTATGCAAAGCTATATTTATCGGTATTACGAATGTTAACAACAGCTCTCTTCGATTTTATAAAGTCCGGTAATTCAGTATACATCCCGGCATTCAACGAATCGTATTGTGTCACATGTATTGTTATTTTCTCAATACTGTATAAAGCTTTTGAACTGGTACGCGATTCAAAATTATCCATATGATCTAGTATAGGTTGTGCAATCTTCTCTTCATAACATATAGATTTAACTGTAGATTGCAATATCACCTCAAGTTTACTGTTTAAGTTAAATGTATGAATATTATCGCTCTCTTGTGATATTATGACATATTGACAGGATAAACAGGATCCTATCTTAAGACCTGATTTATACATGTTTAAGCCCTTATCAGTTTCATTCAAAATTAAAGGTTTGCATTCTGATAAGAATATGACGGGGTCAAGTATATTAACACAGTTGTGAATTTCGTAGGTACATAATCTGTTTTTGAAGGCAGACTTACTGTGAATACATTGTAATCGTTCCGGGTGGATCACGTCCGGACGGGTTTCATCTTGCTGAATCGAGGGATGTCCATTGGCACTATCGGAGCATCTTGTCGTCGTTTCTGAAAAGCGATTACAACATTCGATTAACTTTACATACGGGAACATTGATTTACATATATGTAAGGTGATAAAAGAAATAACATACATGTTAATAACTTTTACACGCATGAATCTCAATTTTACGTACACACTATGCTTTACATAGAACGTAACATGCATGTAACTTTTACATATGAAAATATTTACATAATGATTATGTATTTTACACAGAGATTTCAACTATTGCTATCATCACGTAACTACAATATTCAGATAGTATGTAACTGTTTTACGTAATGCTCTCTCCCTTACATAAATAATAAAACACACACCGTAAACCATATACATGTAAAATAACGTAACTGAACACCATATTCACATGTACGTTTTACACATATAAATTAACGTTTTTTCACCTACAACGATACTTTTACGTGTAACAAACAAAACGTAACTAACATGCATGTGAAATAACGTAACTGAACTACGATATTCACATGTACGTAAATATTACACATGAAAATTAACCCTACAAGGTTCACTCTCAATTACTAATACTACATGACGTGCGATAATTAACACTTTCAGTTCTAATACAACATGTATGAGTTCACATTTACATGCAAGTAACTACATTATCACTTTTTTATGAAATTTTATTCAATGATTATGCTCACCTTTTGACGACATTACGGGCTGCTTAAAAAAGACAATTTATGTCGTTTGAAGCCACTTTCTAACGTTTCCTCGCCATGGTATTGGAGTATGCAGTCACCACGGTTTAGTAGATCTTTCTGCGCTGCGGTCATGTGTTTGAATCTCTCCGGGAGGAAGACTTGGAATTCTGATGTTTCGACGACAACCCGCTCTCCATATCTGGTCTTCACGGTTTTGACGGATCGAATGATGTATTGAACGGACTGATCTAATTCACGTAGTTTCTTTGTGGGAAGATGTGTTTCACCTTCAGCTAGTTGATTTAGCTGGAGCATCTCATGATCTGAAACAATCATATAAGCACAAACGAATCAGTATTACTTCAAACCTCTTCGTAAACAGAGATAAAAAAGAAATACAATATACAACTTTTCTATCTTACCTGTAGGATCCATATTTCCAGAGAATCGACTGCCTCCTCAATAGTCCGTACCGGGGTATTTATTGAGAGAGGCTCCGCCCCTCCTTCCGGGAGAGCTGTTACTGTCTACATATTACGCTATGGGTTTAAAGTTGTTACTAGTGACTACGTTATGAGTTAAAACTTATTACTAGTAACTTTATTATCATAGTTTAAACTTTATATAGATCCAGCATTTTTTACACCCACACCGTATCTCTCCTTCCCAAACACCATGTTGTGTGCGCACACTAACTGTGATTCGTTCCCTACATCTTGGAGGGGGGATATAGTTAAACATTTCTTTACGCACACATACTTGTACAAAATATATTTTTCTGAACATTTGATTTCTTTACATTTGGTATACTAACACATTCATAGTATTGTTTCATCATCCATAAAAATATATAGATTCAATCGTTTAATTTTAAAATATATTCTTTTTTTCCTAGCCATATTTGACAAAGTTAGACTTCGTTACGCCAATAAGAGTGTTTTGACCACCCCTGTCACCAGTCTGGAGAGATCAACTCTTTTTTTTCTCTGGCCCGCATACCGAGAGGGGTGAAGTTCAGTGGAGTATTCGTAATACTGAGGGGAGATTTTCTAGACAATTTTTTATATAGAGGGTGATATCTTGCCCTGGATAGTTAGGATATCTGCACTATAGGTCCCTACTTGCGTATATATATTATTATATTGATTGAACTGTTTGTATTACTCCTATATACTTAAAGGTGAGATACTTTTCTCTCGTTATCTTAATCATTTTTAAATAGATGGTTAGTGCTTTTATTTTATTTTCGAAGTTATGTTCCACTTTTATCATGCTTAGAGGGAATATTCTTTTTAAATTATCGTGCTTAGAGGGAGCGTTCCTTTGTCATGAAACCTTTTCACACAGATTTACATTTCCATTCTTATACCTTTCTCTCAATATTTTTTATCATTTTTAAAGAGATGGATAGTGCTTTTATTTTATTTGCATTTGCTATGTTCCACTTTTATCATGCTTAGAGGGAACATTCCTTTGTCATGAAACCCTTTCACATAGATTTACATTTCCATTCTTATACTTCAATGTGGAACAGATTTATATTTTCTCATACCTCGATGTGGGAATGGAATTTAACATTTTCTTAACCTTACATCGCTCTTAGATACATAGCTCAAGGTTGGATTCTGGATAGGGAACACCCCTTACAAGAATGTCTTATTACATTTATTTCATAAATCTCTCTCAGTACACCTACCTAATCATTCTCTCGATATTCTTTTATCTAAAGAATAACGATACTACATCATATATCATACACTAAACGTAATAGAAATCAAACCCTAGACTCGATATTGATACATGAGGGTTTAAGCACAGACATCGAAGAATTATTATCAACACATTTAGTTCAAACACCCCCCGAACCCCATATCGAACCCTAGACTCGATATTCGTACATGAGAGTTTAAGCACAGGCATCGAAAAGAATTATTATCAACACATTTAATTCAAACACCCCCGCAACCCCGTTACCCACCCACCCATCACACATCATACATAACACACACACCATCGTCATCATCAACATCACCTCTCAAACACCTCACTGCACAGGGGAGAACGGCACTACGCCAACACTCCCCTTCTTTTACATCTCGATATTCACATAGGAGACTTCTAAATCAATGAGTATTCTACATCACTCATATATTAACACAGAGGAGAATTCAGCATCATATCTCTACTGTGCCGAAACTCTCCTTTCTATACTAATCACGTGAAATTGAATGTGACATTATATGTCTGTTTATGAATCGTACAGTATCTATATTTACTCAAGAGAGTTCAAAACAGTAATATTCAGTTGTTCTCCCGTTTAAAAACCAGGGAAAGTGTATCAGCTGGATCAGCTTGTAATTGAAATGTGACATCTTACCCCGTACCACTGCCAGAACAACCCAATTGAGTTAATATGGACTCAAATTATGTTGCAAACAGAAATCATACTTTTAAACTGACTGACGCTGAACGTCTTATTCACCAAGAAATTGACAGGGCGGCACAAGATAAGGAAGACTACATGAGACATGCAGATAAACGACAAGAACACTGCTTTTGGGAAGAAATAGCACATGCGGAGATTTTTGAGCCTATCATCATAAACTTACAACTTAGACGATGAAAACAGTGACAATGACAAATTGTCTATTAACAGAAGTGACATTCATAGATATATGGATGCGCCGCTGGCAGTTTCGTTGGATTAGAAAAATAGGTAATTTATAAACTATAATTATTTTTAGACTATCTATTTAAAATATGTGCGTAATATTAGGAATATATTTGTAATAATTGTGACTCGAACAACTGCATTATTATAATTCTTTAAAAAATTCAGTTTGCGTTCCCTTAGGTCTAGCGCCAAGAAGACTCGCAAGAGTGCGAGAGAGAGAGAGAAATATAAAAAGAGTGAGAGTGACGAGGTGGCAACGCTAAAGGCCCTAATGCATTTGATTCGCTACTAGCCAGAACTCTTCCCATTTGAAACACATAACACTTTAGCTTCCATAAACTTTTACTGATAATTCTATCCTCCAACATTTCCTCAATAAGTAATGAGAGCAGCTGTATGCGCGGTGGCAGAGTCCTGCAAGAAATATCCAGACCGACACTCAAAGCCAGTCATCTTTTCGAACCTTGGTGCTAGATACTTTCTACACTGTTGTGCGTTTATGGTACAGTGAAAAATGTAGGCCTTACTATTCTGCAACCATTTATTGCGTACAATAACCCGAATTATAACTATGCAAGGGTGGTTTCATGCAAGATTTCAGGATTTTCTGTGAAAATATATGACCATGTAAATAACACTACGCTTCATTATCCAAAAGTACTAATTCCGTATCGATTGCTCCATCATTAACACTTCTCAATATACAGTTAAAGAAAGTTACTCAATTCCAGTGATCACATGTTAGCAATTTGAAATGGAACTGTTCCATTTGCAGAGATGCAGGGATGATGATGATGATGCGATGGCCCACGTTGATTTTCTCAAAGCTGGATTCTGGAACTTAACCACGACTGCTGCCGTATTAACATGAAATCCAATTTTCAGGTTGCGGTCATGAATAAGAAGCGATGATGGATTTTTAGGAATATTTAAAGACCTTTTTAGCTCAATTGTTCTTAATATTATTAAATTTTTTTGAGATAACTCCTTTATTCTATGAAAAAAAAATATAATTTTTGTGAACATTGATATTACATACTCTAAAAACAAATATGGTACATTCGCAATGTCATGCGCATCGCGTCCTTTCTGTAGACTTCCGGATATTAACCCACACGTTCGTTTTCCACGGCGTTTAAACGTTCGTTTTAAAATATTAATAATATTTTTAATATTCTCTTCAAAAGTATTTTTCACACTATTTAACACTAAAAATAATATTTCTTCAAAATTTACATTAATTTTGTTGTTATTAAATCAATCTATAAATTTTCTTTTCTTATATTTATCATACCACTTTTACACTTTCACTTCTGTTCCATAGCCTCGTTTCCTATCCACTACAATCACAAATAATTTTAAATAAAGCTAAACCAGTTTCAAATTTCTGGGCAACAGCAAGACTGTATGCTTTCAGTTTCAACGTTTTGTTACTTTCCATGCGGAAGCTTATAAAGTATCAGTTTCCTGTGCAGAGCGCCTAAGAGATTTTCAGAGTGACCGTTCTAGCCTTTCTCAGATGTCGTCTAATTTCTGCTCTGTAAGAACACGTCTTTTTTACCCTTCTTTTCCTATCACCAACTGATCCCGTCTCCCTGAATTTGTTTGGAAGCAAAGGAACGGATGTCAAGTAAGTGACTTTCAAATTGCCTTAGAACTTCCCTACAAACCACATGCCTATCGTACGTAAACTCTCTTTGTTGTACTTGATAATGCGATCGGGGCATTTTGAAACCCCTTTTAAACACTACTAATGTTGTTTACTTGTGAACTGGACTAAAAAAGAAGCAAAACGCAAGGCTGACATTTGTAGCAAATTTTGTTGTAGACAGAGGGACTTGCAGTGACGGTCACACGGGCCTTGCGCAGGCTGGCCAAGTTTTGTAGTACATGTACTTACTATACCTAATGATCAAATAGTTTCATGTTTATTTGCCTATATGTGGCTTATCAGAAGTATGCTACCCGGATGGAGACTTTAAGGCTTAACCACCTGTTCCTAATGCTTCTCAGTTAGTTACAGAACCGCGGGGAGTGCGAAAGATTCGTGTTTCAAATCTCCGTTTTAGCAACGAATTTATAAATGTGATTCTACCCTTCGTAAATCAACTGCTTTAAGTAAATATTGATTGTCACATAATATTATCTATAGAGCAAGAAACAAAGAAAATAGCTTCAATAAATACGTGAAAGTTAGGATAGTGGACAGAATTGACTCTAATGAGACATATGTTGTGAACGATGCTAGTTATCTAAGTAGCAGTAAAAAGAAATGAAAAGATTAATGCATGATGCATAACGTTACTACTGAGCGGCACACATAAATAGTGTACTGTCAGTCACATAATTCGACGAACTGATGAAAATCATAGAGGCATAACCGTTAACTGATATTCTTGACGTTTATGGCTTATAGAACCGTGTACCTTATAATGGGGGGAGGTAAATGATTGCGTGAAAATTATCCGTATTTCATTCATCTTTTCAAAATAGAAACTGCTAATTTGAATGTTTCCCTCCCCCACTACCAAGATAAATTATGACTATCACTGATAGTTTTTTAATCTTTCGAAATTTGCTGAATTTTCCTCGTTAGTTACTGTAAATTTTCATCAGCACATCTCTTTGACTGCAAATGAGTCTTTTTACCGTCGCCTTTCCCTTTCATTCCATTTCTTTAGTTTTATCATGCTTGTTTTATCCATATTTAAGCGTCATTTCTCATCATATTTTAATTTTTCATTGTTCTGCTGCCTTCATTATCTCTTTGTTAATTTTCACACACTTCTCACTTTTTGTGTATCCCTCTTCCTCATTATTGCTCCCCTCATATTTCTTTGTTGGACTCCTTTTTTTCAGTTCCTTGTTTTAATTCCAGCATTATTAACTCAGTGTAATAATGCGTTTGGTTTCCTTTAATTTACATTTTACACTTTCTCTTATGCTTTTTGAAGTAACAGCCTTCCTTCCTAATTCATAAGTATATCAATGGCGTTAAAAACTCCATAATGGAACTATAGATACTTTGATATCTACAGATATGAACTTCTGTGTTCCTGTTCTCTTAATGTACAGTCCCAAGAAATTATTCAATAAAATACACATTTATTCTCCTTGAATAACGAGGTCTCGTCAGTAGATGGCAGATTAATCTGCACAAGCTCTTAAAGCACATCGGTGCTTTTGTGAAGGTGGTTGTGAAGTTGTGAAGGTGGCTTCTTCACTGTGCCGCATTGTGTCTGGTTCACTGGCAATAGTGCAAAAGGATCCTTTAGCAGCAGCAAGTATATCAATCTAGGTACCATATTAATTAATTGCTGAAAAGTTGGTAGCTATGCCTAATTACAGATTACATTGACATTTTTAGAAGGATCTTTCAAGTTTTAAGAAAACGCTTGGACTTCCAGATGTAAACCAAACAGTAATTATCGACAGGTATTTGAGTAAATGAACGCAATTACTAAAACTTAAATAGCAAATGGTCTACTGAACATTTTGATAGGGAAACCAGGTCTCTGAAAGAGACTTGTTTTCCACTTTAGGAAAAACCCATATGGCCATCAAGATTTAAACATTGAAACATTGGATGCAAAGCGTACTGTTGCACAATACTCCCTTGGAATATAGTTGGAAGAAGAGATTTTGTTAGGCTCTGAAACAGTGAAGAGTACAATTTTGATATACTGAAATAGAACACACCTAAAGAAAGAGCACTATATATTTGAAAGTGTAGAGTAGCTTATCAGTTATCACTTTTGCGAGATTTTAAAATAAATAATGTGCAGACTTTTCCCGCGAAAATTATTCCAACATATTCCTTAGTAAATTGATTTTAAAATATCATGAGCTGTAGAAAAAAAATATAAGAAATATATAAATATAGTTAAATTTCTATATAATACTAAAAACATAAATAATTTATTTTAATACACTCTGAGACACAAGATCCATCAAATAAAAATACCCTTTACCCCTTTAAATTGGAGACGGTAAAAATTGCCAAGTTAGAAAAAACTTGCCACAAAAGTTTTTGATCAACGAAACGGAACTGAAATTGGGTGATGAATATGAAATTCTACCTAAGTTATCCTCTTTTCAATTAAAAGTTTTTTGAAAATGTTGCACTCCATATGTCAACTATTGAGAACTATGCTTTCGAATGATGAAAGATTTTCGACAGATCTAGGACTTTATATGCACCTTTGATCTTACAGTTAAAGTCTTCGAAAAAATAACATGGTGTCAGATGTTCTCTCAAGCTGGGAAAGGACGAATTTTAACACCTATATTCCCTTTTCTGTATAGTTTTATCATATGTTTTCCGTAATCTCCATCTTTTCCCTTAAACTTTAGCCTTTCAGTAATATTCTTGAGAGCATTTTATAATTTATAACGAGATGTGAGTTGTGAGTTTCATTCTGTTTTGCTTCTAGTAAACATGGGAATAAAAGCTCACCTGCAACAATGGAAAATATTATGATGTGAGTGTGTAAATCCTCCTTATATCACTTAACCGAAACAAATTCTTCGCTACAATGAAAACGCACATATAGTTTTTCAATACCTGTAAAAGTGGAAAATAATTTTGGTTTTCTCACTTCTTTATTTTTAATTCCACAGAAATCAGTCTGTTGCTCTAAGTGCAAGTTTGGAACTAACAATAAATAATCTATAACTCAGCAAAAGTAAGCGGTCTCTCATGCCCAAAATAGAATGAGACACTGACAACCACAGTTGTGTATTTATATGAGCTGAACAAATAAAATGTCACTAAAGAAATGTACTCAATGGCTGACATCTGTGAGAATCTATGACCAAGTAAAACACTTCCTCGTGTAGTTACAAATGAGATTGAAGGACATTACAAATCAGATTGGCGGAGTAAAACAATTAAAGCCTTTGTTCTCTGAGATGCCTAGCTTATGCCCGTCACAAAGATTGTACATCCATAAGGGATGGATAAGAAGTCGCAAATGAATTTCTGCCCTGTAGAAGGATCTATGAAAAGCTCAGAGTCGTGTTGTTCCTACAAGGAAATCACTGGCTCCGTCCAGATTTCCCAGAGATTACTCGCTGGGGATCGAACATCACTGTGCTGCTGTGTTGTGCGAAAATTTTGGTAAAGTAGAGGAGTTTCTGCTTTCATTTGGTCCAGGCAACGCAGGTACTATTTCCAAAGCCCAAAATCCTCTACAACTGCAAATGATACATAATTTCCGGACAGAACTATTTTGTGTCCAATCAGTACCTCACTGAAGCTATTAAATAATTGAAAGAACAAGGTCTCGGAAAGGAAAACCAATCGGATATCTTTATCTAAGCGGGGAAACAATTATGGGTTAGTTTACCTCTAGAAATAACTCTTAGTTAGCCCTTAACCGAAAATCGTAATAATGACATCTGCGTGAACTCCAAGTTAACCGTTAACCAACAGTTTAACTGGAGATCTTAAGACAGGCCATTAGAGGGCTTTCTCAAAGACACCGTTACTCCAGCCTTCGGAGGTATACAGATATATCATCAGGTATACTGGTATACAGTTATGTTATCTACAAAGACGTTCCATCTCCTAACAGAAACAAACTTATTCTTGAGAATGTATAGATGCCCAATATCCCGAAATACAACAGATTCTTATATTTGTTCTACTTCTGTGAGTAATCATTTGATGTACATAACCTGTTATAATACAGATATTTTAACGATGCTGAGCAAAATAACACAATTTTTAGCTACCTTACCTTATTTAGCACCCTTTCCCATCCTTTTAAAATATGACATTTGCCCCTCAAAATCATAACCGTTATTAACAAACATGCAGTTTTCCTCTCCTTATAAAACTGGTATTGGGTTACGTTGTTAAGATCCGATATTTCGGTATATTTACACTGTGTAATAATATGGTTAGAATGAATCATACCGCTGCTGTTTTACACATTTGTAATTGGGTGAAAAGAGACATTGTGATGTGTGAGTGGCCAAAAAGCTCGGAATTTGAATTGCCCTCTAAACGATATAGAATGAGGAAATAAATAGAACTGGAGTAGTAACTTTAGAATAATCAGCTCGTTCGACGGTTTCCAAAGCGAAGCAACTCAATGGCATCAGTTCGAAAGCCTCCCCCCCCCCCCCGACCCAACTCAGAATTATGCTGAAACCAGAGCTTTGAGAATACTGTAGGAGTCAAAGTAACAAAGGCATTCTAAAATTTGTGTGTCTGAGCAAACATGCCAAAATAATCGTTCTTCCACACTAGCCGTGTGTAGGCAATGATTTGGATAAGTACAGTCAGATTGAAAAAATCAATTCTATAGCCGGGATTTGTACCATGGATCTTTCGGTGTACATCCGGTTGCTATTAACCTTTGAACTACTATGGCCAACATGATATTAAACGACATGATAATTTAGTTGGAGAATTTAATGTCTTGTTGGCATATTGACCTTACTAGCTCAATGGTTAAGAGCAACCGGACGGAGACTAGAAAATCAGTAGTTCAAATGCTGGTTATGGCATTGAATTTTTCATTTTGACTCTATCTATCCAAATTATCGCCTACACATGGCTAGTGTTGAAGAAGGATTAGTTTCCCTCAATTTATCTTATAAATAAATAGAGCCAGATTAAAAAATTAAATTCCATAGCCGGAATTTCAAACACGAATCTCCCGCTCTCCATTCGGTTGCTCTAACCCATTGAGCTACTATGGCCAACATGCCGACATTTCAATAGATTCTCCCTCTGACTCATATGTTTCTCGGTAAACCTCTAGGGGTTTCCATAAGCTATGAGACATGCATTTTTGTGGCAACTTACTATGTACTTAAGTCCCAGGCTTCGTAGTTAAACCACTATGATTTTATTTTAAGTAAATTGATCGAAATAATCATTTCTTCCACACTAGCTGTGTGTAGGTTAAGGTATAAATGACTAGAGCCAAAGTGAAAAATGCAATGCCATAGCCGGGATTTAAACCACGGATCTCCCGTTCTCCGTGCGGTTGCTCCAACCATCTGAGCTACTATGGCCAACATGCCGACATGACAGTAACACCGAGGACATTACACACCGAGGAAATTCACCTAATAGACTATTAGAATGGAATGACATTTTTTAACATAAATGTAGAATACTGTGGAATTTTAAATTGTTTGGAGGTGCACTAAATATTCTACACAATCACACTCAACCATTTTATGATGGCAGGTTATGTTAGAATCATTCACACATTTCTAAAGAGCCCTTAGCTGCACTGACAATGGTTTGTAGAGCTGCATTTCTTGGGGTTGGCAACATTTTGGCTGAGAAATCTCCACAGCCAAGGTTTGTAAATTACGAAATTATTATAGTTGTTTCATTTACCATTTACCTAAGTACACAAAGCATAACAGAGGAACCAAAAGATAAGAAAACACACTAAATATTTTGAGGCCTCATGAATGTAATGCAATAGGTTTAGAAAGCAATGTATACAAACGTGTGATCTGTATAAATTTTAAATACCCATGCACAAATAAAAAATGGAAATTTTTCTTACAGTTGCTGATGTAGCACAGCAAAGAATTGACTCAACTAGCTGTGAGTGGATGATTGTTATGTTACAACTAGGTTTATTATAATATTAGAGGGAGCTTAAGTCACATTTCTATAATGTGTGCAGAAAGTCCTACATAACATTACTTCTTTCCTCTTTATTAATAACAAAGTTGGCAACTATGTAACAAAGGCCATAAACCACAATTTTTGTGTTGTGTACGCTTGCTTAACATAGCAAATAAGATTACCTCCTTTATTTTATCCCCCTTTGTTAACAGTCATATATTTGTGCTAACTACAAAATACATTTCATGCTGGACCATTTATTCCATTAATCTCTGAAGTTTGGTTCTACTGAGAAGTTGGTTGTATTCAAATAACTAGTATTTTGCATCAAAGCCTAGCAATATTTATGAATGTTCCCAATTAAAAGGTTCTCTGAAACCTAGTTTCAGAAATATTCCTACATGACACACGTAACCTCCTGAACGCAAAGACCTTGTGAAAAGCCCAAGCTGAGGTATCCTAATTTTATCTCAACATAAAATTACTAGTTAGGATTACTTCATAACTTGTCATAAAAGAAAGGTGCATTAAAAAGTGTGGCAATCAAATAATAATGATTTTACTTGCAAAAGTCTGGGATTCCTAATGTTGCAACAATGAATTTGTAAGCACTGTTTTATAATATTGATTAATGGAAATTAATTATTCTTTCACACTGGCCGTGTGTAGGCTAAATTGTGGAAACGTAGAGTCAGACTGAAAAATTCAATGCCATAGCCGGGATTTGAACCACCAGTTGGAGAATTTAATGTCATGTCGGCACGTTGGCCATAGTAGCACAATGGTAGTGCGGCTGGACGGAAACCAGAAGATCCGTGGTTCAAATCCCGGCTATGGCATTGAATTTTTCAGTCTGACTCTACGTTTCCACTGTTTTATAATGTTCACATTCTTGTTTTTATACCATGGATAAAAGACAAAACCTTCGTTCACGACTAGAATCTTATAATGAGTAAAACTGAGAACAACGGCGAAGAGAATGACAGATATGATGATGGTGGCTGGAGTATTGCCAAAAGTGAAAACGTGCATCTTTGAAAATACCAGCACCGCATAACCAAAGTACTCCACGACAGCAGTAGCGGTCGGTGAATGGAATGAAGGGAATGACTCATTCCCTTCAAATTCGATAAAATTTTTTCTTTCTTTTAATTTTCAGAACAATAAATTTAGTTTAAAGTTCTATTTCATCAGTTTTATGAATGTGATAACGTATTCTCTGGTCGCGTTCCCCCCTTCACTTGCGTCACTTTTGCAGGAACCTTATGTCATTGGCAAATGCTATTGATTGTTATTATTCGGAGTTGATTTATTAGTGCTGTCTAAGTTGTGTCCACGGCTGCTTATTGGGTAAGGTTTACGGAAAGCATACGGGTATGGAGATCTCAAGTTTTGGGAAGAGAAACAATAATAATTTATGCACTAATAACTGTTTATTTCACTCACAGTTTTATATCAAGTACCCGGTAGAAGAATGTTCTTACTACCGGTCCACACAGCTGGCGTCTTCCACCCACACTTCACCCCAACTGGCTTTCAGTTTCTGACCTGCATTCCTCAGCGTCTGCGTTGGGGGGATGTGGTCATTAACCAATCCTCGGCTTCTGTTTAAAAAAAGAGCATTCTTTGCATGTAGTGAAAACATTCTTTCGTTGGGACATTTATTTACACACATGTTACATTATTTCATATACATATATATATCATAATGAGGTCCTAGTAAATAATGCCCCATATGCCATTATAAGGCAAACAACTAATTTTATTACACAGTTTAAGAAATTTTGTTTGTCTTATAATCTTCCTCCTCATAAATTCAGTCGAAAGAAGTTCATCATTTTCTAGTTACGATTTCTCCTTCTCAAAGCAGAACTCATTAAGTTTCCTGAAATGTTCACTATATTTACTAGATATTGCATTAAACACTGGCTCACATTTTAGCCTACCAGGACTGTCTAATAACAATAATTACACTTCAAACAACTAGGTTTAAAAACTATTCTTACATATTACTTTTCTTACTCTAGATTTTCTATTGAATTCTACCTTGGTTCTTACAAAACTATTTTTTACAATGCTTTTATATAAAATAGTATCAATTCGTTTATTGTTTCTGGTTACTATCATCACAGATGTGCATCACGATTGTTAATTATTTTCCCACACCTTTCTTTCTTTCATTCCCTTTTTTTTCTTCTCCTTCTTCTTCTTCTGATTGTCTTCTTGGCGTATGATTTTTTTTTAGTAATTCCTTATGGAATCTTCCCAGAATTTTACCACTTTTGTCATCCATGATTTCTACGGTGTCAGTCGAAAATACCTTTGTGACCTTATATGGACCTTTAAAATATAACATCAATCTTTGGTTTTCCTTCTTAATTTCACTTGAAAGTGTTTTGTTTCTTATTAAGACTAAATCACCCTCTTGAATGTTCCATTCGATTCCTTTCTTGTTTAAATTATGTTTCAATTTTCTTTTCTTTGCCCTCTTCTTAATTCTTTCAGCCGCAATCTTGCACATCTCCTCTGCCTCTATTTCAATGTTCTCCTTTACTTTTATATGTTGAGGGCCTTTAATTCCTATTGTATCGATTATCTTTCCTTTCGTTATTTCCACCGGTCACTGGACTTGGTGCTTCATTTAGAATTCTCTCAATCTGCGGAATATATGAAAACCATTGGCTGTGACGAGTATTACAAGGGATTCTCAAAAATATCCCAATATCTTTTATTTATTTTTCTGATGGGTTGGCAGAAATATATACCTTGAACAAAAATATTGTTTAATCCCTGCGCCTTTGATTCCTTCTGTAAATTTGTTTCCAGAAAATATTGTGGCGTTGTCAGTTAAGATAGCTCTAATTTCTCCTTCTTCCGGAATGTAGTAATTTAGCAATTTAGTAAGGCAAGCCAGGCTATTGGCGTTTTTAAGTGGGAAAATTCGTACATATTTGCTGAAAACATCAAAACAAACTAAAATATATTTATTCCCAAATGTTGACTGTGGAAGTTCACCATGTATGTCTAGACAGATTAATTCTCTTGGTTGTTCTCGTATTATGGAGTTGCTATCGTACTGGTACGCAATATTCTTCTGTTTACATTTTTGACACGTATCACATCTCGCTATTAGCTTTCTAACCTTCTCTCTCAATTTCGGAATGTACATGTTCTCTAAAATAACACTGCAGGTCCTGTCGGTTCCAGAGTGAATAAGATTGATGTGAAAATCCATAATTATAGCTGCTTCCATACATTTAGGAATAAAAACTTTCCATTTAGGCGTAATCTTTCCATGCCTCTTATAAAGCAATCCGTCGTTTATGGCAGTGCTGGAGCTATTTTCTTCACCTAACCTGGGTGATAATTCTAAGAATTTAACTATTTTCTTATCTGTCTTTTGCAGTTCTCCTATTTTCTTCACCTGATTTGCCATTCCTTTACTTAATATTATATCTAATTGTAGCACTTTTATCTCTCGTTTTGGTTTTTCTGTACTTTCTGGAATTCCAGTGACAAAATTCAGTCGAGATAATAAATCACTGAACGTGTTCAATTTTCCAGGGATGTGAACGATTTCAATGTCAAAACTGGTAATGGCATGTACATATCTAGATATTTTGGTGGAAGTTAATTTACATTTGTTTATGAAGGTTAAACTGATATGATCAGAAAATATTTTAACTTTCTTCTGATATATGTAGCTTTTAAAACGTGTCAGAGCGAAATAAAGAGCGCCTAGTTCCAGTTCAGTCACTTAAGCGTTGCTCTCAATAAAGTTCAGTCCTCTTGAAGCTGTGTCAATGACATGAAAATATCCATTCTCTTCTCGTTGGCCCAATAAAGCACCATATCCTCCAGAAGATGCATCGACGAATATTTCATACTTCCAGACTTCATGTGGTCGTTCCAACAATATAGATGACGCGAAGAGTTCCTTTATCTTTTCAAAACATTCTTGAAGTTCCATTGTCCACTTCCATTTTTGACCTTTTTGTAACAACTGACGCATGGGTGCTATTTCTTGCGCAAAACTTGGAACAAAACGACTATTAAAATTCAAAATACCAGAAATTCTCTTTAACTGTTTAATATTCTTCGGTGGTGGTATTCTTAAAATAGCTTCTATTGTTTTCGGGTTTGGTTTCATTCCCCTTTCATTGATGAAGTAACCCAGAAATTCTACTTCTTGTACACAAAAATTTGATTTTTGAAGGTTGAGTGTCATACCGCATTCATGAATTCTCTTGAGTACAAATTTTAAATTTTCCAAGTGTTGCTGGAAATCTTCACCAATTAGGAGAAAATCATCTACATATCTAATTAAGAAGGAGTCTGCACTGTTTTTGGAAACTTCATGCAAGGCTCTAAGAAGTGCACATCCTGAATTGTTCAATCCAAATGGTACCCGTTGGTATCTCATTTCAATACCTTGGAAAATGAAGGTAGTGTAGTCCCTGACTGCTTCATCTATGTTTATTTACCAAAATGAAGAAGTTGAATCAATTGACGATATATATCTTGCTCTAGAAAGTTTGGTAATTATTTGAATTATGCTTTCATTCTGGAAATGATCGGCTTTCATGTATGCATTTAATTTTCTGCCGTCTATGGTCACACGGAGATCATTCTTGTCCTTTTTATATGTCCAACATAAAGAATTTATGAAGTCAGATTCGTTTGGTTCAATAATATTGTCATTGATCATTTCAGAAATGACGCTTTGAGCTTGTTCTCTTAGCGCTATAGGAAGATTGTTATATTTATGCACATATGGCTTAATATTCTCAACTTGAAAAGTGTGCGGATATACTGTGCACAAACCTGGTTTCTTACTGAAAACATCGGCATTGTCTTATAGTACCTCAAATAACTTGTTTGTTTCCTGTACGTTCAGATTATGGGCTTCGTCACATTTTTGCTGTATCAATACCAATTTGTCATCAAGGTTTTCTATTGCTGTACTGTCAGTAATTAGTGAGGTTGGTTCCATCTCAGAAACAGGTTTCACGCGTGGCTGAACAACATGGTTGCCACACGAGAGGGTAATTACCTCTTGGGCTTTGTCAATAAGCATTTTCTGGACAAACAGCTCACATTCTTCAAATTCTTTTTCTTCAGCAGTCATTTCTACAGGACACATCCTTTCTTCAACAATCTTGGTATACATTTGATCCTTATCTTTGCAAATAATAAGAACTTTATTCTCAAAATCTATTTTAGCTTCATTTTCATCCAGAAAATCACAACCAATGATCTCATCACCGTTTAGGTTGTTAACTACTAGAAACATTGTTTCAAAACACACATTTTCAATCTCAACTGGTAGTAAACATTGTCTTTTTATTAATTGTGCCGATCGTCCAATGGCTACTCTGCATACTAAATTTGATGTTGGTAAGCTCATTATTTTCCTGCCTTTGTTTATTAAATGAAGATATAATTTCCTTGAACACACACTAGCTGATGCACCAGAGTCAACACTAACTAGGTATTCTTTGTCATACAATTTAATTTTGATATCTGGGGTATCAAAGTCGCCTTTCTCATTTTTGTTAACCTTAATTTCGCCAGTATCAATACCATTCCTTCCTAGAGTATTGGGGTCTATTTGCGAATCCTTTGTGACGCCTCTGTGACCCTTGTACATTACGTCACATTTCAGTTTTCCTGCTCACGGTTTTCATCTATTTGCGGTCGGCCATTTTGAATAGGAGCTACAGTTATTTCTTGCTGGGTTCCTTGCTTTCCACGACCTCTATTCCCTCTAAAGTGAAAATTTTGTCTCTGGCCTCTGTTTGAATTTTCATCTTCGGACCGATATCAAAAGTTTTCATTCCTCCATTCTCGGCTATATCTTCCTCGAAAATGATTATTCTGGTTTCTCCCACGTTGCTGATTTCCGAACGGTAATTCACGTGCTACCTAAACAAAGTTGATTGTTTCCCGGCGTTCACGTCTGGGATCATTCCTGTCTGGATTATATCCAAATTGTGGCAATTGGGGTCGATATCTTTCTCTTGCAGAGTTATTATTTCTATACTGACCTCGGTATCCAGAGCTTCCATGTGACTGATATTGGTTGTGTATAGCATTTGGCCCTTGGTGGAAATGATTTCTAGGCTGATATATTTCTCCCGTTTGGTTTTCTAGCGCAGATTCCAAATCAACAGTTTCTACTATTGTTTTAGGTTTTGCGATCAGAAGGTAGTTTTGTATTCTAAGAGGAAAGTGATTGGTTATCAAATTGATAAAGTCCTCTTCGGAAATGTTAGGTCTAAGGTGTTTGATGTATTTAGATTGATGTAGAATATAATCTGCCATATTTATGTTTTCCCTGTCAGAATACTGTCCACAACTAGGCTTTGCTCGTATTTTATATTGTTTACTTACATTCCAAAACCGGTTTAAGAAGAGATGTTGGAACTGTTCAAAATTCGTTTCAGGCCCCATTGATAGTTGTACCCAATTTAAAGTACGATTGTCAAGTCATCTTCGAACTATTATCATTTTAAGTGCATCAGGCACATTTTTACTCTGAAGTACTCTTGAAGTTGTTCTCTGAAGTATACAGGGCTGTCCTCATTTAGTTCAGAAAAAATAGGTAATGGCAAATCATTTAGCACAGAGCTCTGATAATTTTGTGGAACTGATTCGGTCAAAATACTAGTTCTATCCGTTACATTGTTATAAGTGTCTGCATTGGGTACTGATGGCCCCGTAGCAACACTTGTCTGGTTTGGTATAGTGGAGTTTGTTCCTCCCTGATTTAACCCTTCATTACGCGATTTTTTTAAATATCCTCCTATAAATATCTTTCTGTTTAAAATTGATCACAGAAACCAGGAAAAATAGTAAAAAAAATATTTATTTAATTTTTTATAGAATTTTAACCTTTTTTTTGTCACTTTGCATATTTGCAAAACCGTGCATTTAGGTCAACATAGTGAGGTACATAGAGCACAACAAAACTTAACATACTGAGACACAAAACTGGATGAAATTACTGGCTTAAAGGTCTGAAATGCACTAAACAGCATTTGTCTTTGCTAAGGCACAGAAATATCAACTTCCTTTTCAATACACGATGCTTACTGAGAGTTTCAGTTTCTGTGAAATGCAGTAAAACAGTTTTTATCCTTATTCAAGCACAAGTTCACTTTGCACTTATCACACATCACATAGGTGTAACCCTTGCAGTCTGGTCGCTTGCATGTCGTTCTTTTCTCATTCCAGACAGGCCAGTGATTCATTGGATCCATTCTTACATCCCTCGGTGGCAGCGAAGATCCCTTGTATTTCAGCCTCTTGCACTCCACGGCATCTGCACTGGCGCTTGGCCTACCACGTTTTCTTGTTTCCAAACCAATCTTGCACAGAGATAGAGCTAGATCAGTCCTGAATTTCTTTTGATTCAATGGTGCCTCTATTTTCCCCGTTTGAATAAGCATTCTTCTGTATAAGATCCAGGAGTTGATAATAACTGTGTCAATCAAGTGAAAAAATAGACGCAGATACCATCGTTTTGACCGCACCTTTATGTGATGTCTTCCTATGTTGCTGTCCAGTAAGTCAACATTTCCCATGTGGGAATTGTACACTGACACCACTGCTGGACACGGCACCATTATGTGCTCCTTCTTCTTTCTGTCAAATCTTTTCACTTCAGTTTTTGGCATCTCTCCAACAAAAGTTGAGAGAAATGACACATTGCTGTTGTCTTTGTACAAAACGGTGGAAATATCTACATTCTCGATATTTGTAACAAATTCCTCTGAAAATCCACGTGGTTTATTTTTAAGTTCTTTCTCATTTAGAAATTTGCAATTTGGTAATCTGTTCCTCTGTATCGTTCCTACACAGAGAATGCCCTGTTTGTAAAGATAGAGAGCTAATGGCACAGAAGTATAATATCTGTCAAAATAGAGCTTGTAATTTTGATCACGTGGTATTTCTCTTGAAAGGCGGATAACTACATTTCCACTAGCTCCCAAATCAGGTTCTCCATCTAGTCGAAACTTTGCATCATTCTCCTGCCCGCTGTAAATTTCAATTTTGTGAGCAAAACCCATGTCTCCACAAAGCACAAAAAGCTTGTAGCCCCATTTATGGGGCTTATCTTTCATGTACATCTTCATGTGGTGTCTAGCCTTTGTTGAACACATCTGCTCGTCAATCGACAGTCTTTCGCTCATGGGTACAGATAGACATTTTTCATTTATATAATCCAGCAGTGGCCTTAGTTTATACAGTTTGTCATATTCAGGGCTTTGGGGACCTGGCATTTTTGCATTGTTATTGAAATGCAGTGTGCTATGCAGCCTCTCAAAGTGGCGCTGAGACAGGGTCTGCTTTACTAAATCAACACCGGTAACTTTATTCCATAGGTCACGGACACTGGAAGGTGGAGCCAAAGAACTAACAATGCATATGCCAATAAATTTGTATATGTCATAAGTTGTGCAGTCCAAAGGCTTGTTGGGATTTTGCTGAACGCTATATAAATTAGTTTCATCAACAATTTTAGACACAATTTCTTCTGTAAAAAAGTATTTGAAAAATTGGTATGGCGTTGAGAGCTCTAGAATTGATTGTGGTAGAGACGCACTTCCTTTGAATGGAAACTGATCGCTAACAAAATCTGCACTTTGCTTCTTCCACAGAATTTGATATTTTTGTGCTTTGATTGGCTTCTGTGGAGCAGTCACCTCAGGAATGGCTGTCTGATTTTCCATTGCATCCTTTACATTTGAATTAACCTCGTTCTGTTCAGTATTATCAGGTCCACTTTCACTATCTGAAGATTCCAGGTCGTTATAGTTTATTGTGGGATCTTCATCAGAAAAATCGAAATCCAGACCATCATCACTATCAGTGGGGCATTCCATTGCAACAAATTCCTCTACTGACATTAGTCTGCGCTTTCCGTTCTCCAAGTAGACAAACGAGTCCATATCCAAAAAGCAATGATCCAGGAAACTAAAAAATAATAGAGAAAAGGAAGCCATTATTGTAATGATAATTGTATACTGAACCTAATATTTTCGCGCACTTTTGCAGATGTGCAAACTAAGAAAAAAGTGCTCTTACTTACGTGATGTCTAGCAGATGGGTATTCCAAATATGAAGTAATATTCACCAGGGATAGCAGAACACCACAGTAATTTTATATTTCGCACACCTCTATTTTCATCTACATATATGCACACTCACAATGTGGCATCTCACGCTGTACTAACCCGCCAAGACGCGGAAGCAGGCAAGAACACGTGGTGTCAAGAGTAACACCATCTAGCGGCAAATTCTTTCTTACCACTCTAAAGGCATATGTATGCAGACGTGCAAAGCAGAAAACTGTGTTAAATTTTCAAGGACAACGGAGAAAATGACGTTGGAACATCCCTTTGCAGATATGCAAAGCTACGTAGTGAAGGGTTAAACTATCACTTAAGTTAACAGGTTGTACATGATTGTCATTAATGTAAACATGCAACATATTAACTCTAGAAACTAAATTCTCAATTGCTTTCTGAGAATTACGAGAAGCAGAATCCTGTTTATTTATCTCAAATTCCAATTTATTATTTATAATCTTTACCTCACCTTCTAATTTCTTAAATATTTCTTGATTAGCAGAATGTAACTTCTCGTCCCAGATTTGCTCATTTTCTTTTTGTTGTTGTTCCATTTTCTTATCTAAACTAGACACATCACTACCCAAACTTGCATGCACAAGCTGCATATCATCATTAGTCTTTTCAATTAGACCTTTTAACTCTGATCCCTGCCTTAGAATTTTAGAATTTAATAATTTTTCATTTTGTTCAAAATTTTTCTTCATCTGTACAATCTCTTTTGAGCTCTTTACAATTTCCTCGAACAATTTATCCTCTGGGATGGACACTTCCTTACAAATTTCACTTACAGTGCTTTTCAGCTTATCCTGATTTTCTTTAGGAATCTATTCTACCCTCCTTTCTACTTCACAAAGTCTGTTGTTTAATTGATACACTGTATTTTGCATTTACTCTTTGAGTTCATCCCTAATTCTTTTACTTTCTTGACCCTGCATTTCTAATTTCTCGTCTATTGCTTTCATTTCCTGACCATGTTTCCCTAATTTATGATCTATTAATTTCATTTCCTGGCCATGTTTCTCTAATTTCTGATCTATTAATTTCATTTCCTGACCATGTTTCTCTAATTTCTCATCTATTGATTTCATTTCCTGACCATGTTTCTCTAATTTCTGATCTATTGATTTCATCATGTCTATCAGTGCATGCAATTCACCGTTCGACTGTTTGGTTACCGTCTGTGAATCTAAATTTTCCACCTGATAATTTCCTGTGTCATTCATACTTAATACAACATCTGGGTTGGCTACCTACTCGGGTTCCGTATCTATATCTGTTGACAGTGTATTATCCTCTACTGATTCTACTGTTGACGTTTCTACATCTGACATTTTTCTACAAATTATTTTCTTATTTCTTAATAACATATAGAGGCTGAAAAATCTTAAATAACAAACACACTACAATTTTATTTTGTTTAGATCTGACCTTTGTTTTTGACCTTTTGCTCCGTCCCGTAAAAATGATAACCACTGGTCCTAGATGTAAATGTAAAGTTGCTCTGAAAACTCTGCCCCTTTCTTCCTCAAGTTCTTTCCGTGTTCCCTGTTGCTGATGAGAGGTGTTGTAATGATGGCCGTCTATGATGTCTGATCCACTTCTTTCTCGTTATAGTTAGCGTTTCCCAGGTGTCTTTTTCTGCTCTGCTCTCTTCTTTCTTCTCCCACTAATTCATCAACACCATCATTGTTTCTCTATTCCTTCGTGCCCCAAAGTTGGTCGCCATTCTTTGTCGCGTTCCCCCCTTCACTTGCGTCACTTTTGCAGGAACCTTATGTCATTGGCAAATGCTATTGATTGTTATTATTCGGAGTTGATTTATTAGTGCTGTCTAAGTTGTGTCCACGGCTGCTTATTGGGTAAGGTTTACGGAGAGCATGCAGGTATGGAGATCTCAAGTTTTGGGAAGAGAAACAATTATAATTTATGCACTAATAACTCTTTATTTCACTTGCAGTTTTATATCAAGTACCCGGTAAAAGAATTTTTTCACTACCGGTCCACACAGCTGGCGTCTTCCACCTACACTTCACCCCAACTGGCTTTCAGTTTCTGACCTGCATTCCTCAGCGCCTGCGTTGGGGGGATGTGGTCATTAACCAACCCTCGGCTTCTGTTTTAAAAAGAACTAAAGAGCATTCTTTGCAAATAGTGAAAACATTCTTTCGTTGGGACATTTATTTACACACATGTTACATTATTTCATATATCTTAATGAGGTCCTAGTAAATAATGCCTCACTCTATGTTGCATATATTGTAATGTGATGTTATGCGACTAATTTAACAGACGGCATGGCATGGAGGTAGTTCACATATATGCAGTTGATCTGTTCCGAACCTTAAGTCGGAAGTGGATTGAAATGTGTACGTTCATTCCAGTCGTACACTTCTCAAGTATAGTTTCTAGTGTCAAAAATCTGTTTCTAATTGTTCTTTTCATCGTCATTTGGGAACATCATTAAGGTTAATAAATGCAATTAACTTTATGTAGTTATTCTTCCCATATAAACATAATTGTTATAATATACAGAGAACACTGTTTCCCACAGATTGCTAGGGAATGCATGCCTAACCCTCATTCTCCACGCTGTGGGCTGTGTGAATCAGCCAGTGAGTGGCAAGGATGGAAAGTGACCCCGGTGTAATGCGGGAGGGAGGCACATGCGAGTGCGTCTTAGAAACAATTCTAATGCGGTGACCAGCGGGGACTGAGTTCGAGGAAATTTGAAGAAAAGGCTGCCTTAATTTCGTGGGGGGGGGATGGGGGAAGTTAGACTAATGCCTGAGTTACTTAATGTGAAAACCAAGAAAAAACGATGCGTACGCCATATCAATTCTAAGCATTTAAAAATGGTTATCTGGTTGCAAGAAAACATTAAAACTTCATTGTTGGTCTTGCATTTTATTCTCAAACGAGAAGGGTGTGTAGATCACTTCAGCTTACGATGATACGAATAATCTGCTAAAAGCAACTCAGCGCCACCAACAGTCACAAGCACATATGTATCAGTACCGAAATTCTACTTAGCATTTTAGGTAGTTATAGAATAGATTTTAAATCAGATGAGCAGCGGAAACTTAACGTAAAAAGACATACCGAAATTGTGAAAAGTAATAGAAAAGTTATTCAACGTCTCATTGATTTCGTAGCATACTTGACAAAACAAGAACTTCCCTTCAGGGGGCATGCCGAAGACAACAGATTTTGCGAACCGTGGAAATTATATTAAAATGCTAACTGTTTTAAGCAAGTAACTCTCGCATGTCATTCACGGAAAGCTATTGTGTTCTGTGTCAGTCAAACCATATTCAAAATTACATTAATGAAGTAACCACAGTGTTACTGAATGAAGTGAAAATAGAAATATTTCACTCTGCATTTGTAGCAGTTATTGATGAAACTACTGACATATCTGCTCACTCTCAACTCTCAACTGTTACAAGACTGATATCTGACAATGGAGAGATACAAGAAAGGTTTCTGGGTTTTACAGATGTAAGCAGAGATCGCAGTGCTAAGGCACTAGCAGAATACCTATTCCATATGACGAACGGTTTTAAATGTGGCTAGAAATGGGTCGCTCAGTGTTACAATGGAGCAACAGTGATGTTGCGAGAAGTTAGTGGATTGCAAAAAAGAGTAAAAGAAAAGCATCCTAATGCTTTATTTAGAAATTACTTTGCCCATGTATTGAAAATAGTCCGTTCACAGAAGACATCCAAAATAAAACAATTCTTTTTTTTTTCTTGACCCTAAGTAGTTAGTGTTCTTTCTTCTCCAAATTTACAAAAAGAATTGCTGAATTAGACATGGAGATGAAAAAAGAATAGGTTTTCCGAAGTATATCTAAAACGATGGAATTATAATGGAAGGCTGGTTGAAGCTATTCAGGAACATAAAGAAGAATTAGTTCAGTTGCTCCAGAACATTCTCGACAATCCAAAACAATGGGATAGTGAAACATATCACGAAGCTTGAGGTTTCAACAGCGTTCTTTCTGATTTCGAATTCAGCATTTTTCTCATAATTTTCAGTGAAATGTTTTGCTTAGGCGATGCCCTTTTTGAAGTTCTGCAATTAAAAATATTGAATACAAATTATTGCACTGCCAAATTAAGAGAAACAAAAGCCACTCTACAAGAAAAGAGAAACTAAATTGGTACAGTATGGGATAATTATAATGAGAATTACGAATTTCCAAAGAAAAGAAAATGGCAAAACAAGCACTTTGTTCAAAAATATAGCTACCGGCGGCTCTATAATGAAATATTTGGTTATATACAAAATAAAATTCAAATGAGGTTTAGAGAAAGTTAAACTTTTACAGTTAACTGACCACAATAATATTAGACATAAACATCCTGAAGAAGCATTCTGTTCACTGAAAGAAAGTTTTCGTCAATATTTTGACTTTTCTCGCCTTAGAAGTTAACTCAGTGTAGCATGAGTGTTTGTCAATGGAAGTTCAAAAGCTAATGATTTATTTGAAATCCAGTGATTTGACATCATCCGCTTTGTGTGAACTCTTCAATTTGTACACACTGTTTTCCATAATCACAGCGTCCAACGCGAGTGCCCGACGTTGTTTTTTGGTGCTTCCTCGAATTCATACTTACTGCAGAAACACCCAAGGGTAGCAACGACTCTCAAATTTGTCTATGCTGGCTATCGAGAAAAAACTGCTGTAACTGAAATCATCGGCAAATGAAGAGGAATTCTACAATTACTAATAGATGGATTTATCCAAAATGAGAAACGGATTGAATTGCTTTTCAAGTAAAAGAAGGGAGTTTAAATAGGCTGGTTTACTGTGGGATTATCACATATGTATTATTATTATTATTATTATTATTATTATTATTATTATTATTATTATTATTATTATTATTATTATTATTATTATTATTATTATTATTATTATTATTATTATTATTATTATTATTATTATTATTATTATTATTATTATTATTATTATTATTATTATTATTATTATTATTATTATTATTATTATTATTATTATTATTATTATTATTATTATTATTATTATTATTATTATTATTATTATTATTATTATTATTATTATTATTATTATTATTATTATTATTATTATTATTATTATTATTATTATTATTATTATTATTATTATTATTATTATTATTATTATTATTATTATTATTATTATTATTATTATTATTATTATTATTATTATTATTATTATTATTATTATTATTATTATTATTATTATTATTATTATTATTATTATTATTATTATTATTATTATTATTATTATTATTATTATTATTATTATTATTATTATTATTATTATTATTATTATTATTATTATTATTATTATTATTATTATTATTATTATTATTATTATTATTATTATTATTATTATTATTATTATTATTATTATTATTATTATTATTATTATTATTATTATTATTATTATTATTATTATTATTATTATTATTATTATTATTATTATTATTATTATTATTATTATTATTATTATTATTATTATTATTATTATTATTATTATTATTATTATTATTATTATTATTATTATTATTATTATTATTATTATTATTATTATTATTATTATGATCATCATCATGATCATGATCATCATGATCATCATCATCATCATCATCATCATCATCATCATCATCATCATCATCATCATCATCATCATCATCATCATCATCATCATCATCATCATCATCATCATCATCATCATCATCATCACCATCACCATCACCATCATCATCATCATCATCATCACCATCACCATCATCATCATCATCATCATCATCATCATCATCATCATCATCATCATCATCATCATCATCATCATCATCATCATCATCATCATCATCATCATCATCATTATTATTATTATTATTATTATTATTATTATTATTATTATTATTATTATTATTATTATTATTATTATTATTATTATTATTATTATTATTATTATTATTATTATTATTATTATTATTATTATTATTATTATTATATTGTTGAAGCAGTAAGAGTAATGGAAGTAATTTTAGTATTTATTGTAGAAAAAATTAGATGCAGTGGTAATAGTAGGTAGCAGTGTTTTATAAGTGCTTCCCTTGTTATAAAACTCACCGATTACTACTGAACAACAGATCCAAACTACATAAACAATATCTTGGATATAAAGATACTGATATTGTTATATATTCTTTGTTCTCTATAATGTTAAACCATTACATGCAATATTCATGGATGAACATGTTCCTATAACCGCGTGCATTTTAGTTTATGTTTGCATGTTTCAAAGGATATCTTGCACTTTAAATAATTCTGGATGTGCCATTGCATGTACGTATTATAGGAGAGCCTTGTTTAATAGAAGCATACTCTACACTGAAAGATACATAATTCTATTCAATGTGGTCAGTAACAGCTGTATGCAACAACAATAATACTAATAAGAATAACAACAAGAATATGTCCTGGCAACATTTTGCTGTCTTGGCGTATTTCAGAACTCTGCAGTTGTCTGCAGCTTGTTTCACTTACATCATTCCTTTGACACAGCTATTCTGCAGTTTAATCTTTGAATGAACATCTCAAACACAGAGAAGAAAATGAATCAGTTTAAACTATCGCACTGCGTGTTCTGGGTAGTAGTCCAGCAAGCGCCTGTTTTTACCAATAGAGTGCGCAAATATGACCCAATGACTGGTGTCATATGCCGAAACGGAACAGAACTAGTTCAATAGTTGAAAGTATAGATGGCACTGCTTTTGTTTTCACCACATTTATTTAAAAAAATAAGCAAATATAAAGTAAGTAAATGCAGACGGTACATATCAACGTTGCAATATGTTGGAAATTGTAAATCCATGAGACTTTAATTATTGCGTTATTCATTCCTTAATTTAATCGATAAACAAACAAAAATCCTAACAGCCCTCAGTACTAAAGTCTATGCTACTGACTATAATTGTAAATATATTGAAGTGTAAGATATTCAACACTTGAAATACAATGGTAAACATCCTTTGTAACTTTTTGTATGAATATATAGTTGGAAATACTTGTTTGCTGATCTATTACTGGACCATGTAATGACAATATGAAAGAATGATGAACGGCTGCAAGGAATAAGAAAATCAATAATCTTCATAGATGTATATTCTGTAATTTTGTTTCATGAGGGTGATGGAAAATGTCGCGGGGAATTTAAAAGTTTAGTAACGGAAAATCAATAATCTTCAGAAATATTCTGTAATCTTTATAGTGATGATCGGACGCAAGGCAACTAGAGTACTCAGGTAGGCCATTCCGGAGAGTCGCGCTGCCATTGGCTAACGCGTATGACGTCATTGAGAATACAGTTCAACCGCGAAAGTTAAACACTAGCCCCTCAGTATGTGTTATTTAAGCTCTGCTACGTGTAAAATCGGAAGGAATAAACATCCACTTGTGTATTATAATGAAGGTTCCTTCTAGCAGTTGTATTAAGAGTTTGAAACATGTTACTATTCATATGTACTTAATCAGTGTAGCTCAAGAAAATGACGAAGAAACCCATTGAAGATTTTTCTTTGCTGCAAGTTTCCTGATCATTTCTGCTTTCGCTCTTTTGTTTAAGTGCCTAATTCTAATGAAGGTTCTTGTCCTCACATTAAGAGAGATCACTTTGTGATGAATTTCGGGAAACTTGGAACTTATTATAGAAATTAAGTTTTGCATCACTCCATTACACTTCGCAGCACTTTGTCCATGGAAGCTACGAAATTATACTTCTGTACCTTGTTCTGCCGTTTCAAAACACTGTTTTCTTTCTTCAGGGCTTGCATCTGAGTCTTTAGTCTAATTATTTCCTCTTCAGCAACAAAAGAGTGGTCAGGAGCTACCTCCGTGCTGGTCGACGGGTCTAATTTTGTTTTTTTGGGAGATAAACATACTATAGTAGACAGCGCCCATAAATGTAATGTGTATCTGATAATTACCTGCAAATTGGTTTTGCTGGTACTTGCTACTACCGCCTCAAATACATCCCCATGCCAATTAGGAATTTTCTATGGCGGTACAGCGTCGCCCTTTAATTTTCTTTTCAGCGGCAAACCTAACAGCTCGTTTTTTAAATCCCGTTCATAGTTTTCGGGCAGGAAGTGATCGGAACAAATCCTTGCATTATTCACATTAACCGGATCAGCCCTATTACAGCGTAAAACTCACTTGCGCTGTAGTTCTCGATCTTTAGGCAAACAATGGAAAATCACATTCGTAGTTTTATACGAAGCATGTTTGCTTTCAGCAACAGTGCAATGGTTTTCATAATGTTACGACAAAAAACACAGCCAATAACTACAATAGCTCATAAGCAACTGCATTTCGTTTATTTCATCAGAAGGATTGTGGAATTTGCATGCATCAGCGCCTTATCTTATAATGTGCAATCACAATACTGCATTACGCAAATTCACGTGTAAGCGCTCTTGCCTTGTATTCTCAGTGACGTCACGCCCCTCAGTCAGCAGTGTCAGTGTTTTGCGCGGGAAGGCGGGAATGGCCTGCCCTGGATCGGACGTGCAGAAGTGAGGAATTTTATGTAATTAACGGAAATGACTTATTAAGGAAATAATTATTTATGTATGTGTTGGAGGTGACCTGCAGTGATTGACTAGGAAGGAAAGTTGCAGTAAAATGTAATCCAGACTATACAATTAACTTATATATTACGAAATCGGACTACCCTAAAATGTTATTTGTCACTAGAATCCACACCTGAAAACAAGAGATCTCATGACTCTTATTTAATCAAACTCAATAATTAAGAACCAATTGCCCGTCTCGGTAGTGTGGGTGGTAGCGTTTCTGCCTCACGTTCAAGATGTCCCGAGTTCGAATCTCGGTCAGGGTGAGTTACCTGGATAAGGTTTTTCCGGGGTTTTCCTTTAGCCTTAAATACAAATATCGGGTATTTCTAAGTTCTATGGACCCCGGGCTCATTTGAGCATCATTTCACCCATTCCATTCATCGTCCGATATAACTTAACGTTGGGGGACGTAAATTACAAAAAAAAAAAAAAAAAAAAAAAAAAAAAAATCAAACTAGAACGAAGTAACCCTGTTACATCTGGCTTCCCAACTGGGGTTTTGGAAACAGTCAACGTGCATCCTAACTGCTGCGAATGGAGAATCGGGTAATATAACTCAAAATACACACATTTAAAGTATGCATATCTAAGGTATACTTAAGTGCAAGTTCACCTATATCTGAAATGTATCATAAAACACAATAATGAAAGTCGTGTAGATATACTGTCACCAATTCAAACCTAACGCCAAAGAGTCACTTCAACAGTTAAAGACTCACATTCACATGACATTTTTCTGAAGAAACCAGCTGCTAACACGGTTGACGTATTTTAAATATGAGTTATGAACGTGTCATTGAATAGAGAAAATAGAGGGTATTACAACGACTGCAAAAATAACGTTTATGAAAAAAATTTCTATTATATATTTCTTTACAAACCTACCCAAAAATATTTTTGTCAACTCTCTTTGCACCTCTGGTAAGGCCATTCTAAATTTCTCTGAAAGTTTTCTTTGAAATTATTGTTCAAAAGGATTCAGTTGCACTGGAGTTTTAAAGCTGTAACAGAACCATATAACAATAAAAATACCGCAATTATCAGGGAACTATGGGCCCAAAATATGCTCCTTACAAACTAACATCTATGAAATTATGCTGATTTTATTCCTAAAGAATAAAGTCAATGTGTAATGAAACTAAACCTAATTTCGACGATAATTAAGGAAGAGTAAAATATACTACATACTTATTTGTTATACTGCATTTCCATGAGAGCATGGTAACAACCGCTTGGAAATGCTTGACATTGCGTGATCACAGGTGAGGAGATACAACAAAGACATTTGTTTTTAATATTAAAACTGCACTTCGCATTGGGAATTCAATAGCCATTTGTTGGTTCAGTATTTACTGAACTGGTGATACTTGCATACAGTTCCTTGCATTTATGTTTATAACTATCTTCTGTGCGTTAAGGAAAATTTGCACGAATTTATTTACTGTAATGCTATTCGTAACCATTCTACAAAGACCTCAAATAATTTATACCTAGGGAGATGTAAGCTCACCAAGATATAAAATAGCTGTGATAATATATAATGTCAATTATTTGACAGTTTGCATGGTTATCATAAAACACTTCAATTAGTAGCTTGAAGAGTAAGTTTAATATGTATTTAGTCCCCTATTTAAAGCCCAGGGATTTTATTGTATTTGCTGAATTTAAATGTGCATGTGCCTTTGTTACATACGTTGCTATACATGTGCATGTACTTGGCAATAATTAAAATGCGTATATCTGTTTGTCTCTCCATCTATTGAAGTACAGTCATACTAGACTCAAGTTAATAAAGACACACTAAATGGTTCAAAGTAAGCCACAATATATTTTGCATTTTAACAAATACAATAATTTGCAAAAGCAGTTACAAACTAGACTTACCCTAATGCTTCTTTTCGAACAATGCAGATTACTGTCCTGTTTTATATTCAAATGTTCGATATCCAACTATTACCTGTGACACAAGCACAACAATGTGGTAGGGAAGCTGCAAATAATATCATTTCAGCATATATGAGAGGCATCCCCTTTATATGAGGATGAATTGGTATAGACAAGAACACGTTAAAATTCTATAACATACTTCTTAAAGCCTCGCCACATATTATAATCTAAAGCTTTAATCCCCCCCCCCCAAAAAAAAGGCTATTGAAAGAATTTAAAAGGACAAATACCTCAAATTGAAACAATCATAGTTGATCGATGGTACAGATGTTTTGCCTTGGAAACGGGTAACGTATCACGAACTCGCCAAGGTTTATATTGTTGTCTTGTACAGTGGTGATGAGCAGGAGAAGAAGCTCAGCTAGGCGAACTCGGCAAGCCACAGAAACATCACTACAATATTAAGCAATACACTAACATCCTGAATTATCCTTCTGCTCAAATTGTCACCCTGGCTTTATCATTATTAACAGAAACCACTCAGATAACACACTCCACGTGAACATAACATCTATCTGTCATTTGTGATACCTGCGCATTCCATTGCGTTCACTGGTGCTTGGCACACATTGGAGAAGCGTGCCGGTGCCCCTTTGATATTTCGAACATCTCAGATGTTTGTATTAACAGCTATATAGCCAACTCAACGTTTTGAGCAGCACGATTATACTCACATCTGCACACAGCCTTCGCCAGATAGCGTGAAAGACGCAAAACACAAATAATAAGTACAGGTAGCATGTTACAGGTTGTTCATAACCTATTTTGTTATTTGATCTCAAGAGACAGCAAATATCATTTTTGAACTGCCTCTTACACTTAAGGCTTCAGAAACATTAACAAATTTCGTTTTGAAGATGTGTATATTTGAAGCCCCGGTGACAGATTAACGTTTTCTGTAAGTAAGAGGGTTAGCTTAATGCTGTTCTCATACACACATACGCATGTCAGCACACCCATTCACGCATGCACAAACGTACACAGAAAAGCTTCTAAAAGTGCTTTCATAGGTTTCGAGGGACCCTAAAAACAGCTATATCGAATCATCTGATCGGATGCGAGTAATCAATCAGTTTAAACTATTGCACTGCGTAATATGGGTAGTAGTCCAATAAGTGCTGGTTTTTACCAATAGGGTGCGGAAATGATGATCATGATCATCATCATCATTATTATTATATGAGCCATCTGAAGTGTTACATTACTACCTAGCAACTTTAGGACCGTTTCCATTTGTAGCTATTAGGGACCCTGCTCCGTGCGCAGTCTTTCCTCTGCTCTAACTTTCCTGGGTCAAGGTGCTAAGTTTTCCTCCGAACCTTATTATACAGTCATAGAATGATATTAGGAATATAGCATGTGAAGTACTGTACATTATAATGACTTTGGGTGTAATTTTTGTATAACTGGTAAACGTTGGTGAAACATTCTACAGAAGAAATAAAGGACTATTTAAAACTAACAATTTACTTCAAGTTAACTTATAACGGCATAAACCATTTCCGACATATTTTGGAACACCTTGTCATTTCCCTTTTAAGTTGTGTTCGACACTTGAAATTTGAGATTACATGGAAGTGGTATGGGATTTTAAGACTACCTATTAAATAGTGTTAATTCTTAAACATTTGACTATCACTGTTATCTTAGTAATTATAACGAAATGTGTGACCTTCAAAGATTTATTAGAATTAAAATGAAGTTTATGGAAAAATAAGCTTCTGTAAGTATAATTTGTATACTCACTAATGAACTGGACGGGGGGGGGGGGACGTAAAGAAAGGAATGTGAATGGAACTCATCAAAATGTTCACTTATTGATTCGCATCTTAACGCTTTTTGGGGCTTAGTTTATTGATCTTCGCGGAACAAGTGAGTTATACAAAAGTATTTACTGATGTTAGGAATATGATGAAAAAATGATGTATTACATTAGTTAATTTTTGCTGGTTTTGTGTGTGTGCGATCACAAAGAATATTCAAGAAAGAGTCCCTTAAAAGTTCGGAAAGACAGATTTAATTTACGTAAACTGATGCCCAGGTATGGCTATGGAAACAAAAGTCAGGCGCCCGATTCTCATTTTTTTTTTTTTCCAGTAAAAGCAGGTCGACATATTGTATTGAAACAAAAGCTAGACACGTGCAGCATGATATTAAAAATACAACATAAAGGTTGCCCCACACCTACTGGCTTTCCGATCGACTTTTTATTATTTAAAAAAACTGTCATTTATTAAATTATTGAACGTGTCAAAGCCTAAATGCTAATTATTCCTTCACCCCGTTTGTTTCATCGATACAAGGTTAAAACGCATTTCCCTTGAGCTATTTAAAGTTTACTTCCCGAGGCTATTGCCATTCCCGTATTTTTTGGCCGTAGTTTTACATTCAGAGTGTTCTCTTGCCTATTTGTGTTGCGGCAAAATTATGGCACGTGTAACGGTAGTGAAAACCAAAATGTTCATAACTGAACGTTATGTAATTTATGAACCAGTAGGAATGAAATGGTTGATAATTTTCAAATTTGTTAAGGAGATGGTATATCAAGATGGAAACCTTAAAATTCAAGACAGCGAGTGTTTAAAAGAATGGTAGCCACAACTTTATAAAGCATCCATTTCTGAGGTACATTCTTATCCTGTAAATTTTTGTCGGTCTTACAGAGGTAATTGGATAAATAATTAAATCTATATTACTCAAAATTAAGAGTACTATAGTAATACAGAAACACCTTCTACATGACACAGTAATATCAAATATCATATTTTAATTAAAATATTTGAAAACTTCAACAAAAGATTTTTTTATCGAGAATTAATAATACCAGGTATAGGTTCATTTCACAGAAAGGGCAAACTTTAATATTGGTAACTAGCTGTTTACAAAAAGCTCAATAAGAATAAGAGGCATATCACAGGCCATCGTCAAAGCTTGAAGCCAAATGTTACTTTATTATTTGCACAGACCGGGATGGCTCAGACGGTTTCGTCTGTGGTCCTCATTTGGGAGGCGTGGGTTCGATTTGCTTAGCCAACCTACCTGTCCCATGTTTTGAGAGTTTTTCCGGGTCGCAAGGCAATTGCTGGGCAGGTTAGTTACATCCTTCGTATTTCCTGCACCTCAATTTCATCTCCACTAACATTTTACACCATCTCTCTCCTGGTGGCCTCTTTCAGGTTAGAAGTGTCTGTGGGTGTCTCGACGCTGTAGTGGGGTAGCCTCTGTCTACTCTCGTACCATCCTTCCTCCCGGGAATTCCATATTTGGGGCTTAGGTACATAACATTAATCACAGGTTTCAGTGTCGAATCCGCTTCGTAGCAATCCTAATCCTTATTACTCTCACAACTAGTTTAACGGAAATCATAGAACATCTTCAGACAGAACGAACTTCCACGTAAATTCGCCCCTCCCAAAATATTGTGTTGTACTAACTAAATATCAGGCAGCTGATTTCGGAAAGATAGAAAATACGAGAAACAAGAGGGTAGAGACTGTCTCTGTGGTCAAGTCTCACTGCTGAGGCAGCTAAACCCAGAGGTTCTGGGTTCGATTTCCAACTGGTGTACCATATTTTCCTTTAACCAGAGTAATTTCTTTACCCCGTTGAGAATGGCAGTAGGAGTGTATGTTTAACATTTGATCCAATGTCTACTAAGCTAATTTTCGTCTCCCCTCCCCATTTCACTCCACCTTTGTTTAGCTGCGCTGTTTCAAGCATCGTCAGGCGTCTTGCCGTTGCATGGTGAGGAAGAAGGAGCTCTGTGTAAACTCCGTCTAGGAGCACAAGCAAAAAGGCGTCATCATTATCAGCTGCTCTTATGATACATATCAAACTTGGCTGGCATATATCACTGTGTTAAAGCTAGTAACCCTAAAGGCTACGATAGTTGAAACCATACCATAATAATTCCAGTAACAATAACAAGAGTGCATTGTCCATGCACAATCGCAATTAACATTAGAAATAACAATAATCATAACAACAGCAATAAGAAGAATATGACGATGAAAATGATGAAAAAGGAGAATTTGAGGTGTTTGTTCACGTGTGTATCGGTACAATGTTATTTGACTTTCAACTATCAACCACTTTCAAATAATGCGTTATCGAATGAAGCATCTTATCAATGCAAGCTACATATAATGGGGCGTGAGTAACTTGTTCCAAGTAATGTATTATTTTCATTGTTATTTTCAAAGAGATCGTTACCTGTATGTCCGCCTGGGTAGCGTAGATGATAGTGCGTCTGCCAAACGTTCAGGAGGTCCCGAGTGCAAATATCGGTCAGGGTGAGTTACCCGAATAGGATATATTTCCAGGATTTTCAATTATCCTGAAAGATGGATGTCTGGTTGCTGTAAGCTCTATGAACCATAGGCTCATTTGAGCTTTCATTATACCCATATATTTTTATCGTCCGATTTAACAAAAATACACATGTTAACTTTATCACAATTCCAAGAAAACAAATGGTGGTATATAAATATACGAGATAGCAGGCTAAGAAGAGAGATGTTGGTTAATATGTGGAAAATGAATTCAGCAATTCTCCAAGCATATTTCAGCGCACCAAAATTTTGTTTAGTTAGATCAGGTGCAGGAGATGTCCATTCTTCATTCAATGAATGTATGAATGAATGAATAAATAAATAAATAAATAAATA